>CM074722.1:491650157-491789413 GCA_037306005.1 Rhinophrynus dorsalis | reverse complement strand
TAATGTTAGTGTTTGGTTGGCAGTAAATGGCAGTTGGATATGGAGCAGTATGAGCGGTGTGTAATGTTAGTGTTTGACAGTAGATGGCAGTTGGATATGGAGTGGTATGTAATGTCAGTGTCTGGGTGGCAATTGGACATGGAGCAGTATGTAACGTCAGTTTGTGGGTGGCGTGAATGGCATTTGGATATGGAGCAGTATGTAACGTCAGTTTGTGGGTGGCGTGAATGGCAGTTGGATATGGAGAAGTGTATAATGTCAGTGTCTGGGTGGCAGTGTGTGGCAGATGGATACGGCTTGGTATTCAATGTTAGTGTCTGGCTGGCATGCCGGATAGTCTTATTTGCATAAACTAAGTATCTCAGGAACTATTGTTTTAACCCTTAGAGTGCCACAGCGCTATCCAACACATTACTTTGAAAAAAAGAAAAACCGCTAACATAACATATAGGTGATTTTGAAAACTCTTCCAAAATCACTTATTTGTTACACTGTCTCTTTCTTTAATGGTTACATTCCCTTTCTTCCTTATTTTTGGGAAACATAGCCATATATGTGTTGTGTATCCAGAACGAGCTCACTTCTCCATGACCTTGTGGCCACAGGATTAAATAGGTTCCTAGTACTGTTGGGAACCCAAGGTGAGGCCCCTGGCAAAGCTCCAGGGAAGTTCGTGCATTAACCTTTTGAATTCCAGAGAGGTATGCGTTGGATACCTCTATGACACTCAAAGGGTTAAAATGCCCTTGACACAATAGCCGACTTGCTTTTTCTCTGCTATGATTTCAATGAGAACAAGTCCTTATAGGCATAATAATGTTTCATAATAAAAGCAGCTCTAATTAATCATCATAGTATTTGGACTTTGGAGAGTGTTATTTCAATTCTGTCAGAGTTGTAGTTCAAGAGTAATTCAATGATAAAGTATCCCCCTCCCGCCCCTTCAACTGATGTAACACTGCTCAGCCAGATCAGAAGGGAGGCGCCCAGGTAGACTGCAGAGAGGGACAATCTTCAATTAAGATAAGGGAAAAACCTGAAAAACTTGTCAAGTGGGGCTGGGCTTTCATTGTTCTCATAGGAAGAAGATTGTCCCCTGCTGTTATCTGTCTGGTCTATGGATTGCATTCCACATCTGAGAAGAGATGGCTTACACTGGGTAAAAGGGGCGGGAGGGGAAACTTTGCTTGTGAATATCTCTCAAACCATAAAGGTTTGAGAGATAAGACTTATATCGTTCTTCTTGTTTTTTTAATGTCTACAACATAAAATAAAGATGAAACGAAGTATTACTATCCCTTTAAAGGGATAGTAATACTTCAAAATTACTATCCCTTATATTGAAGCCCTTTAAAAACTGAATTAAATGCCACCAGCGGCATCTCTCAAACCTTTATGATTTGGGAGATAGCCTCTTTTAAACTTTGCTCCCCCCTGCCTCTCCCCTGACATCATTGTTCTTGCTGCAGCAGGGAAATCCGGTCCCGGGACCGGCAGAGGCTCTTCAGCAGAGCCAGATCTCGTTATAGAAGACACGATCCTTCACTGAAACTGTCTTCTACGTGTGCTTGGTAACCAACGCTGACATCAGGGGAGAGGCAGGGGGGAGCGAAGTTTAAAAGCGGCTGTCTCGCAAACTACAAAGGTTTGAGAGATGCCGCTGGTGGCATTTAATTCAGTTTTTAAAGGGCTTCAATATAAGGGATAGTAATTCTGAAGTATTACTATACCTTTAAAATGGAACTTTCACCTCATTTAAAGTCGCCCTGCAATAATTAAGCAGATGGCGAGTAGCTTCATAATAGTTATCGTACCTCTCAGAAGTAGCGTATTCTAAAGTAATCCTTAATCTTTGGAGACCGGAAGCCAGGCATAAGCACAGACATCTTACCTGCGCTGTCAGTCCCGGTCTCCTATAAGAGGCCTTGCACTGTGCCACATGGTACCCGGAAGGGAATGACGGGGCTAACTGCACTAACCTGGCCGTCAGTCTCCAAAGATTAAGGATTTCTTTAGAATCGGCTCCTTCTGAGAGGTAAGAGAACTATTATGAAGACAGTCACCATCTGCCTAATTATTGCAGGCGACTTTAACTATGGTGAAAATTCCGCTTTAACCCCTGGAAAAGGAAAAAAACACAATAATTTTCTCCGCCCTTTGTTAGTTAAATGGCAAGAAACCCTGTGCAGCCCTAACAAACACTTTACCTCTTTCAAGCCCAAAAAGTGTGAATATTCACTGGATCATTTGCACAGAGTAAAAGTGGAGTCATTATTGGGCAAACCAACAGCACCAAAAGGGGGAGAAATCAAAATTCTCTTCATTCTCGTTCATTTAACCCTTTGAGTGCCAGAGGGGTACGGAATGCATTGCAAAGCAATTATAGAACCTTGGGGCTTATGCACAAAGTAGTGATAAAGAGAAGATCACTTCTTTCCCTGTGTTATTCCATGTAACCTATTCACTAACATTTCTCCAGGTTAGGAGATCTTAGTGCATAGGCTCTATGGCAGCGGTTCTCAACCTTTCTGGTGCCGCGACCCTTTGATAAAATGTCCCAAGTTGTGGGGACCCCTAACAGTAAAATTATTTTCGTTGCTCCTTCATCTCTGTAATTTTGCTACTGTTATACAAAAACAATTTTCTGATGGTTTTACACAGGGGTCAAGTCCTGGGAAAAGAAGTGTGGGAACTCACCCAAGATTTCCCCCCGCCCAAAATAAATATGTATGGCTCACGTCAAGATTGTGTCTCTCTATATACGTGTGTTTGTGTGTGTGTGTGTATCATTGCATGTATGAGTGTGTCTGTCTCACTCTATGCATGTCAGTGCATGTGTGTGGGAGTTTCTTTGTCTATATGTGTGTATGTCTGTTGCATGTGTCACTGTTGCATGCATGCACACACATTGCCCCCCATCAGCTCCACATTGCCCTCACATTTCCCCCCATCAGCTCCATACTGCCCCATCAGCTCCAACTTGCCCCCTCATCTCCATATTGCCCTCACATTGCCCCCATCAGCTCCAACTTGCCCCCATCATCTCCATATTGCCCTCACATTGCCCCCCATCAGCTCCAACTTGCCCTGATCAGCTAAACGTTGCCTCATCAATTCCAGCTTGCCCCCATCAGCTCTAACTTGCCCCCATCAGCTCCAACTTGCCCCCCATCAGCTCCACATTGCCCCACATCATCTCCACATTTACCCCATCCGGTCCAACTTGCCACCATTAACTCCAACTTGCCCCCCCATCATCTCATATTGCCCCCCCCCCCATCATCTCCGTATTTCCCCTATCGGTTTTTGAGTGGCAGAAAAAAAAACATTACCTGTCGCTGTCGCCTGTCCTTGGGATGATTGACATGACGCGCAACGATGCGTTGTGTTGCATTCTGGGACCACTGCGTTGCTGTGTGTTGGAGCTGCTCAGCTCATTCAAAGCGTCGGTTCCGCGGGCCCCAGTCCTTACGTAACAAACATACTTCCAGTTTGACATATCTCGGGAGCCAATGGAACGGCTCCACTGTATTATAAATGTGAATTGGAGGCATCATGTCGCTCCTCTGGTGCACTCAGTCGGGGCCTCCGATTATCCACTCAATTAAAAGTATAAGGGCAAGCTACCCAAGCAGCTGACGTCTAAATGAAACCCCTGCTAATGGAGCCCTGGTTTTAGGCGACCCCTGGCAAATCGTCATTCGACCCCCGATGGGGTCACGACCCACAGGTTGAGAACCGCTGCTCTATAGAATAACATAGGAACTGGAGAAGTGATATCATTGGAGAAGTGATCTCCACTTTATCACCACGTTATCACTACTTAGTGCATCTCCCCTCTGACTGGTAGCGAGGTCTCCATCACTGTGCCAAGCAATATAGAGTTTTAGAAAATATGTTTTAAAGGGGAACTAACACCCCTCAATCATAAACCCCCACTTTCCTTACAATGGACTGAAAAACCTAATAGCCCCTATGAAACACCCCTTTCTCTTTCATTCAAAAGATAACCTCTTCATTCATATTCAGTCCAGGATATTGTTTCCCCTGGGGGCGGACATGACTGTTGCTGGCAGTCTTTTCATACTGAAGCAGGCAGAATGCATGAGCCTCCTTAACCCTTTAAAATCCAGGGTTGTGTGCAATGCATTGCACACCCCCTCTGATCCTTAAACAGTTAAGATTACCATGTGCAGTGGGCCAAGTTTGTATCCTATGGTCCTGCTAACAACTGTCATGTCTGCCTCCATGGATCTGATATCCCTGACTAATTGAAGATGTTATCTCTTGAATCAATTAGCAAGGAGGAAATTCAGAAGGGGGACATTAAAGGGATAGTAATACTTCATTTTAACTTTATTTTATTTTGTAGGCATTAAAAAAACATGAAGAATGATATAAGTCTTATCTCTCAAACCTTTATGGTTTATGAGATATTCACAAGCAAAGTTTCCCCCTCCCGCCCCTTTTACCTAGTGTAAGCCATCTCTTCTCAGATGTGGAATCCAGTCCATAGACCAGACAGATAACAGAAGGGGACAATCTTCTTCCTATGAGAACAATGAAAGCCCTGCCCCCCTTGACAAGTTTTTCAGGTTTTTCCCTTATCTTAATTGAAGATTGTCCCTCTCTGCAGTCTACCTGGGCACCTCCCTTCTGATCTGGCTGAAAAGTGTTACATCAGTAAAAGGAGCTGGAGGGGGACACTTTGCTTGTGAATATCTCTTAAACCATAAAGGTTTGAGATATAAGACTTATATCATTCTTCATGTTTTTTTAATGCCTACAAAATAAAATAAAGTTAAAACGAAGTATTACTATCCCTTTAAGATTTCTAGCCATAGTAATGTAAGTGGGTAGTTCTCATATGAGGTTTTTTCAGGACGACTCATCGAGATCGGAGCCAGAAATTTGTGCATTCCAAGCATACGTCCCTTTATACCCAATCCTGATGTTCTCCCCCCCCCCCCCCCCGCTGGTTTATCATCTGCAGAAGTCGTTCTCTTCAGATCACATTCTTTTTGTATGCGTTGACAGAATTAAACAGAATGTACTGCGGCGGCAATGCCCTGGCAGAGTACAAACAGTGCCAAGGCGCATCGCATTGAAGAGCTATTTTTTTTTTTTTTTTGCACATGTTGACCTCATTTTCACCCAACAATTAGAATCCAATGAATTAACCGATTTCCTTTTTTTAGCCAATTATAACCCTTTGAGTGCCATAGGGGTATACAATGTATTGAAGAGCAATGCGTTGCGTACCCCTCTGGCACTCAAAGGGTTAAACCATTCATTGCATTAACCCTTTGGATGCCATATACATCTCAAACACATTGTTTCTCAATGCATTCCTAGACATTGCTAACATCTGAGAGGTTGAAGGGACATTAACGCCTAAAACGAATTGTTCACACCCTTTTAAATATCATGTGATAAAAGCAAAGTAAAGCGTGAGAGGTGAACAAATAAACGAGCTGAACTGGGTGGGTTTTTATCCCAAAACAATTATTTTATCTTTTTTAGCAGACCTGATCACAAGCAGTGGCTACAGTTCGCTTCATTTGAAAGATTTTAAATCTTACAAAAAAAAAAAAAAATTTCAGTGAACGTGATCACTTTTCATTTTTTTGATAATATCCCTTTAAACCCACTCGAATGCTAGAATACTGGTTAGTCTAATAGGGGAAATATTCACTGATAAATAGATAATATTTGCTCACTGTGTGTTAAATAGAAAAGTACCAACAAGTAAGACATATAATTACTTCCCCATCCTGGAAGATGCTATCAAATCAACTACTACTTTACAGGAAGAGTGATAGACTCATAGAACAACCTCCCAGCTGAAATGGTAGTGCGAATACATTAACCTTTTGAGTGCCAGAGAGGTATCCAACACATTACTTTGGGTATTTGGCATTCAAAGGTTAAAAGAATTAAAAAAATGCCCAGGAAAGACATAAATCTCTTCTGGGAACTATGTAAGACAGTATTTAATCTAGATAGGAAAATAGGGTGAATGGGTAGGTCAACTGGTTCTTATCTGCAGTTAAAATATGCGGTTCTGTGTTTCTGAGCTACCCATCTTTATAAATCGTATTCCTATAAGGTGCAATATTAAAAGCTTTACTAAAATCCAAATAGGCTCAATTTACTGCTCCACATGTGTCTGTCTCTTGTGTAACATAATCAATAAATTCAACTAGGTTTTCTAGGCAAGATCTTCCTGTTGTAAAACCATTCCATCAGGGATTTTAAATTGAAGAAGGGGGAAAAGGTACACTAATTAGAGTATCAGGTTAACGGATTAAAGGAAGTATTACTGTCCCTTTAATAGAGATTCACCGTCACTTGATACGGTGATCATAGGCTTTCATATAGAGAAACAAAATAAAACATGGGGGGGGATGCATTAAGGCGTGATAAAGAGGTGATAACACAGACATAGCTTCTCCAATGATATCACTTCTCCACTTCTAGGTTATTGTATTCAGAGTTGGAGAAATCTTAGTACGTGCGCTCCATAGAATAACACAGGAACTGGAGAAGTGATATCACTGGAGAAGTTATCACCTCTTTATCACTGCTTAGTGCATAACCCCCTTAATGGGATCTGTGTAAGATGTGAGCACCTATGTTAGTTTTAATAATAAGAGTCCAGAGGAAAAAGAATACATCAGTCTCCAGCCAAAGTAGATTGGATTGTAATGATCTTCTGTATAGGAAATCCTGCCCAGACTATGATATACAGTAATCAGACTGAAGTCTATCAAGTGAACAGGTTTAGAGTATGTGGAGGGATTTGGACAGGCTGCCTTCACTCAGCAAACTCTGGACTAAAGGAAATAAAACAGGGCCTGTCGCAGTTACACCCTGGGCCGGATTTACATCTCAGGCTCCCTAGGCAAGGCACTCTAGGCACCCTTAGCTCCACCCATGGCCACACCTCCACTATTCACATGACCTCCCCCTCACAACACAGTCTGATCTCCTAAACACAGGGACACCAGGGTGATACACGTATATACACACCACGCAGTCTGATCTCCTAAACACAGGGACACCAGGGTGATACACGTATATACACACCACGCAGTCTGATCTCCTAAACACAGGGACACCAGGGTGATACACTTATCTACACACCACACAGTCTGATCTCCTAAACACAGGGACACCGGGGTGATACACTTATATACACACCACACAGTCTGATCTCCTAAACACAGGGACACCGGGGTGATACACTTCTATACACACCACGCAGTCTGATCTCCTAAACACAGGAACATCAGGGTGATACACTTATATACACACCACACAGTCTGATCTCCTAAACACAGGGACTCCAGGGTGATACACTTCTATACACACCACACAGTCTGATCTCCTAAACACAGGGACACCAGGGTGATACACTTATATACACACCACACAGTCTGATCTCCTAAACACAGGGGCACCAGGGTGATACACTTATATACACACCACACAGTCTGATCTCCTAAACACAGGGACACCAGAGTGATACACTTATATACACACCACACAGTCTGATCTCCTAAACACAGGGACACCAGGGTGATACACTGATATACACACCACACAGTCTGATCCCCTAAACACAGATTTACCAGGGTGATACACTTATATACACACCACACAGTCTGACCTCCTAAACACAGTGACACCAGGGTGATACACTTATATACACACCACACTGTCTGATCTCCTAAACACAGGGACACCAGGGTGATACAGTTATATACACACCACACAGTCTGATCTCCTAAACACAGGGACGCCAGGGTGATACACTTCTATACACACCACACAGTCTGATCTCCTAAACACAGGGACACCAGGGTGATACACTTATATACATACCACTCAGTCTGATCTCCTAAACACAGGGACACCAGGGTGATACAGTTATATACACACCACACAGTCTGATCTCCTAAACACAGGGACACCAGGGTGATACACTTCTATACACACCACACAGTCTGATCTCCTAAACACAGGGACACCAGGGTGATACACTTATATACGTACCACTCAGTCTGATCTCCTAAACACAGGGACACCAGGGTGATACAGTTATATACACACCACACAGTCTGATCTCCTAAACACAGGGACACCAGGGTGAAACACTTATATACTCACAACACAGTCTGATCTCCTAAACACAGGGACATCAGGGTGATACACTTATATACACACCAGACAGTCTGATCTCCTAAACACAGGGACACCAGGATGATACACTTATATACACACCACACAGACTGATCTCCTAAACATAGGGACACACCAGAGTGATACACTTCTATACACACCACACAGTCTGATCTCCTAAACACAGGGACACCAGGGTGATACACTTATATACACACCACACAGTCTGATCTCCTAAACACAGGGACACCAGGGTGATACACTTCTATACACACCACACAGTCTGATCTCCTAAACACAGGGACACCAGGGTGATACACTTATATACACACCACACAGTCTGATCTCCTAAACACAGGGACACCAGGGTGATACTCTTATATACACACCACACAGTCTGATCTCCTAAACACAGGGACACCAGGGTGATACACTTATATACACACCACGCAGTCTGATCTCCTAAACACAGGGACACCAGGATACACACCACACAGTCTGATCTCCTAAAAACAGGGTCACCAGGGTGAGAAAGAGGGACAGAAGGATTTGAGTTTCAAAGAGGGAATGTCCCTCCTAAAGAGGGACAAGTGGGAGGTATGGACCCCTAATATCTCCTAAAGAGGGACATTTGACAGGTACGGACCTCTAATATCTCTTTAAGAGGGACACTTGTGAGGTATGGACCCCTAATATCGCCTAAAGAGGGACACTTGGGAGGTATGGACCCTAATATCGCCTAAAGAGGGACACTTGGGAGGTATGTACCCCTAATATCTCCTAAAGAGGGACACTTGGGAAGTATGGACCCCTAATATCTCCTAAAGAGGGATACTTGGGAGGTAGGTAACCCTAATATCTCCTAAAGAGGGAGACTTTGGAGGTATGTACCTCTAATATCTCTTAAAGAGGGACACTTGGGAAGTATGCTTCCATGGAATTCTATCTCGGTTTCTAAGTAACGTTATCCCGGTAAGATCCAGGGACAGGTTTAACCCCACTGCAAGGCTTACTGTCACAGCGCCTTCATGCTTGAACAAACCCCATCAAGAGCCCATTATCCTCCTACTTTGTGTGACCAACTGCTTAATTGTATCTAGTGCAGCACACCCCACCGGAACGTGAGAACAGGGGCTATCACAATGATAAATTGCTCCCTCCAGATGTGTGCCACGATGATAATTTTTAATTTCCTTTTTCTCCCTTCTCATTGAATTGATTTCTGCTTTCTTTTGTGTGTTTTTTTATCATTATTAATTTTTTTCAGTTTCTTTAAATTCTCCTCTCTTAACCCCTTTAGTGCCAGAGGCGTGTCAAACACATTTCAGAGAACTCAGGGAGGCTAGTGCGCTGAGTAAAATTGGAGCAATTCTAGGGCAAACCAGCTGCGCCATAGGGAAACAAATAAAAATCCCTTTTTGATTTGAATTAAGATTTTTAACCCCTTGAATGCTAGAGAGGTCTCCAACACATTGCATTGCAATACCTTGGAGACCTTTTCCAGCGTACAAGGGTTTAACCCTTTGAGTTCCGGGGGGGGGGGGGGGTACGCAACACATTGCTGTGCAGTCCTCGTAACTCTTTGGCACTTAAAGGGTTAAAAGCTCCTTCATTTTTGAATTATGGGGTAAACCAACTGCATCACAGGGGACAATTCCCTTTGATTTAAGTAAGGATTTTAACCCCTTAAATGGCAGAGAAGTCTCACAGTGGAGATCTTTTTAATATTTAAACCTTTGAGTGCCAGGGGGGTACGGAACGCATTGCAAAGCAATGCGTTCCATATCCCTCTGGCACTCAAAGGGTTAGGGGCATAAAATCCTGATTCAAAATAAAGGGAATATTTGTGATCCTTTCGGTGAAGATAGTCGTCTTCAATATATGAATATGCTTAAAGGGACACTAATGTCCCATAAAAAATCACTTTATTTTGTAGAGGTTAAAAAATAAATTATTTGCAGCAAATCACATCTCTCAAACTGCTATGGTTTTAGAGATATTCGCATTGAAAGTTCTCCCCTCCCTCACCTTCTCCTGACGTCAGCGCTCTACTGACAGCAGGAGTTCCGGTCCTGGGACCAGCCGACGGCTCTGCAGCAGAGCCGAAATCGTGTTATTTTAAAAAAATGACTTCATTGGAAAGGTCTACAAAGTGTGCCTGGTTTGCAAGCACACTTTGTAGACCGTTCCAATGAAGTAGTTCTTTTTAAATAACTTGATTGTGGCTCTGCTGAAGAGCCTCCTCGAAGCGGCCAACTCGAATCTCCTGCTGCCAGCTTTACAGCTGACATCAGGTAAAGGGGACTTTCAATGCGAATATATCTCTCAAACTATAGCATTTTGAGAGGTAAGATTTGTGCCACATAGTTTATTCTTTTAACTTCTACAAAACAAGCAGAATTTTTTATGGGACGTTACTGTTCCTTTAAAGGGGATCTGTCATCCCTATACATGTTGGTGTCAATAGTTAGTATATGTAGCGACTATTGATTATTTTGATTAAATGAATCAAGTAAATACTGCCCTGTGACCTACATCTGGACAGACTGCGGTTACCAGCTCTGTACCACAGTCTGTCCCTCTGCCTCTACTCCCCTCCCTCTATCCAGCCTCCTCCAATGACAGAGGATTTCTGCATGTAAGCTGGACTGGTCTCTGGCCAATGAGAGCACTCCAACTTACATGCAAAAATCCTCCGTCATTGGAGGAGGCTGGATAGAGGGAGGGGAGTAGAGGATGAGTGACAGGCTGTGGTACAGAGATGGTAACCGCATTCTGTCTGGAAGTAGTGCGCAGGGCAACATTTACTTGATTCATGTCAGCAAAATGCCGATTTCATTTAAAAAACTAAACCGTTTTACCAGCTACAAATACAAACTATTGACACCAACATTTATAGGGGTGATAGATCCCCTTTAAAGCGGAACTTTCAGATAATAGCAAGTCGCCATGCATTCATTAAGTGCATGGCGACTAGCCTGAAAATGTATGTCTTACCGTAAAAAATACTTGTGTCTAATGGAATCCGTCCCCTTTGGAGACCGAACTGAGGCTAGAGGGCAGACATCTTGTCTGTGCACATGCGCCGTCAGTCCCGGTCTCCATAGAGTAAACAGCTTTACACCATATGGTCACCGGAAGGGACTGAGGGCACATGCGCACAGACTGCACTAACCTGCCCGTCATTCCCGAAACAGGACGGATACCTCTAGACACAAGTATTTTTTCTTGGTAAGACATATATTTTCAAGCTAGTCGCCATGCATTTAATGAATGCATGGTGACTGACTATTATCTGAAAGTTCCGCTTTTGTGTTATTTTTAATATATTTCAATAATTAATGAATTGGGAGAGCAGCATCTGCTCCAGCGACCTGGCGATCCCAAACATCGATGGGTTATTTTGTCCGTACGCAAGCCTGCCAGTTGTCTTGGAGGGTATCCTACTGAAATGTCTCTGTCAATTTGGAGTGATCAAAATGTTGCACGAATCATGCATGAAAGAAGCGACGTTCTCAAGTCGCAAGCTTAAGTGTCGCTGCTGCGCCATGCTCTCCCCTATACCTCTCTGTCCTTCCCCCAACGTTTGGCTGTTTGAATCAGTGATCATACCCTGTAGCCACCCAGCAGCCTTGTGCTGCTTCTCCTCTTGTAATGAAGCCCTTAGCAGCTCTGCATTGCACTGGCAGCGCTTTATAAAGGATCGAAAGAGGGAGACAAGCTTCAGTACAAGCGGAGATGCCTCACAAGGCCGCTGAGTGGACAGAGAGGCGTAGAGGTATGGGAGAGCATGGCGCAGCAGCGACAGTTAAAGGAGCAGTAAACTTATTTTTATGAAAACACATATTTTATAGATCTTTTCCTGCTGAATAAAACAAGGACACTCCCACTGCTGTCAGATGTTTTATTCAAAATTAACAATAGTTCAAATAATCAGGAAGTGAATTTACTGTGTTTACTTCCTGATTGTTCTAACTGACAGGAAGTGAATTTACTGTGTTTACTTCCTGATAGTTCTAACTGACAGGAAGTGAATTTACTGTGTTTACTTCCTGATAGTTGTAACTGACAGGAAGTGACAGGCAGTTTCTATCACATTCTGTGGAGAACTGTATATCATTGACTTTCCTGACTTTCCTCTCCATTAGAATCTAACAGGAAATCTAATTAGAATTTGTCCACTAGAGGGCACTGCTAATGTAAAAAAACATGGGTTTAAACTGTAATAACGCTGGAACTATAAATGTCTTGGCGGTGGGAGTATCCATATTTTACTCAGTAGGAAAATCCCCTACAATATATATTTTTTCATAAAAAAAGTTTACTGCTCCTTTAAGCTTGCAACATGAGAATGTCTGTCTTTTCACGTGGGCGATATTCTGATCATGCCCACATGATTCACGCGACATTATGATCACGCCATTATGATGCTTGCCAAATTGACGTCGCCATATCAACAGTGAACTGGGAGTGTCCCCACTCTGACCACATCCCCATGTAAGTGCATCATATATATTCCTTGTATACTTTGAATTGTTTTGCGTAGCGATATAGCACCATTGGACACCAGCACCTTTTTGTTTTGTAAGATCATTTTTAGGAAACTTTAAATTTCAGTGACCTGCAGTTGATAAATTAAACCAACACCAATATAGATTTATCAACATGAACTAAGCTTCAGCAATCCTCCGATCAGATTTGCATGAATGAGAAATAGCGGCTGTTAGGCCTTAGCAGCGTTTGATAAATTTTGCCCATAGCGTTCTCCCAGAAAGACTACGGTAAAGTTAATGTCAGACTTGTTAGGATTTTGCTCAGGCAGGATTGGATATTTGAAGAGTTATCCATCATTTTGAGGTTATCATCTTTCAGGCAGCTTCTAAATCCACAAGGACAAACCGTTGCTTTAGATTTGATGGTTTTGCATTTTCTACAGTGCTTGAGAAATAAAAGAGGGGGAGGAATCTGCTACAGTCACTGCGCTCCTCCACGTCAACCTGCCAAACTGTCAGCTTACAAGAGAGAAACGAATCTTAACTCTGACACAAAGGTTGGGAAAGTTTGATTCTTTGCAGTGGAAGAGTGGGCTGCCAACCTGATGGACCGTCATGACTAATAAAGTGCTAGTTACAGCTTCCTGCTAACTTTTGATTTTTGAGGAAAATGCTTAACCCAAATACAATATACAAATTATTCAACGTCAATACAAAGAACTATCCAATGAATTATTTATGCAAAGAGCTAAGCTAAGAATGAGAGGTCATCCATTAAGTCTAGAGGAAAGGCGCTTTTGACTATAACAAAGGCAGGGTTTTTTTTTACAGTAAGGGAGGTAAAGCATTCTGGGGATGTTGTGTTTGCAGATACTGTAACTGCTTTCAAAAAAGCAATGGATACCTGTCTAGCACAGAACAATATTGAGAATTATGACAGATGACTTCGATGCAGATAGGATGATGATCCAGGGATATATCTGAGTGCAGTTTGGCGTCAGGAAGGAATTTTTTTACCCACTTGGGGCTAAATTGGAAATGGCTTCAGTGGTTTTGTTTTTTTTTTTGTTTGCCTTCCTCTGTATCAGTATTTCTCAACCAGGTGAGCTATGGACATCCACTTTCAGTATTTTTGAAGGGTTGGAAATGTAAGAAAAATGCCTATTTTTTTCCTTTATCTCCATGTTCTGGAAACATTTGTGCATACGAGGTTAGGAAAGGCAAGTGACGCCTCATTTGATGTGACGGGTTATCGTCTTTCCAGAATGGTATGCTTTGTCTACTTTTCCTTCACTTCTGTAGTTGGTACAACAGTTTTAGTACAGTCATGTGTGAAAAATGCAAAAAAAATTAGGTGCAGATCATACCCCCTACATATGACAGCCCAATACCAATGGGCTGACACTTTTCTGTAAGAGTTGTAGCTAATGAATACAGTAGGAAGTTCCATAGTTTTCATAGATTTCAGCACATTTGAAGTGGTGGAATTGTATAAACATGCCTATTTTTTTTTTCTTTAGTGCCACCTTCTGGAAACATATGTGCAATGCTCATAGCTAAGAACTCTCCAGTTTTGACTCTGCATTACTGGGTCTCCAGGGCAGTGTCTGATTCTCCAGATGTGGGGAGTTTCTGATGAAATTCTGCCCACTTGTGATCCTTCCCATCCTGTTCATCCCACTCCCCGCCCACTTCTCTTACTTCCCCAGTCTATTCTGGTGTTTTACATGCCCCTTTTATGATGTAAATCGCATCATTTATCTTCCCTCAGTGGCACCACAGGACTCCCCTCCAGGGAACCCAGACCAAAAAGTTCCCAGGTGTGGCAATGCGTTGGACCCCTCTCTGGCACTCAAAGGGTTTATGTTAGCCTAATAACACAGTCATAACGCTAGTTTTACTACAAACATACATTCCAATAGATTTGATATTGAGGCCATATTAACACGTACATGCTAGAGGGGTCACCAAGGGTTTGGTTGGTAGAATTCCACAAAGGTTTTGTATGAAGTCAAAGGCTTCCACAACTGCAGAAAGTCTCAGAAGTAAAGGTAGGAGGGACCACAGATCTCTGCACCAATTAGCAAGTTCTTTAAAGCAGAACTAACACCCCTACAAGATGTAGTCTCAATTAGAGGGCTACAATCCGTGATAACTCGCTGTGTAATTTTTTTTTTTTTTTTTTTTAAGCGTGTTATTAAGGAGTAATCTGTTAATTCCAAAAAGTACCTGTTGACGTCTTCCCCCCTGGAAAAGAGCATTGCGCATGTCAGCACGGAGCCGATCGGCTCTCTTGTAACTCCCCCACGGTTACACAAATACACCTACGTCATCAGCTTTAGATTCCCAGACCGACAGGAGAATCTAAAGCTGATGACGTAGGTGTTTTCGTGTAGCCGGGAGGAGTTACAAGAGAGCCGATCGGCTCCGTGCTGACATGCGCAATGCGCTTTTCCAGGGGAAGACGTCACCAGGTACTTTTTGAAATTAATGGATTACTCTTTAATAACACGTTTTTAAAAAAAAAATAATTACACAGCGAGTTATCACGGATTGTAGCCCTCTAATTGAGGCTACATCTTGCAGGAGTGTTAGTTCCGCTTTAAAGAACTTGCTAATTGGTGCAGAGATCCGTGGTCTCTCCTAACTTTACTTCTGAGACTTTCTGCAGTTGTGGAAGCCTTTGACTTCATACAAAACCTTTGTGGAATTCTACCAACCAAACCCTTGGTGACCCCTCTAGCATCTAAGTGTTATTATGGCCTCAATATCAAATCTATTGGAATGTATGTTTGTAGTAAAACTAGCGTTATGACTATTTTATTAGGCTAACATAAACCCTTTGAGTTCCAGAAAGGGGTCCAATGCATTGCCACACCTGAGAAGTTTTTGGTCTGGGTTCCCAGGAGGGGAGTCCTGTGGTGCCACTGAGGGAAGATAAATGATGTAATTCGCGTCATAAAAGGAGCATGTAAAACACCAGAATAGACTGGGGAAGTAAGTAACACTGGGGTGTTAGTTCCGCTTTAAGTGATACAGATCCCTTCCTCAGAGTGTTAGGTCACCAACGTGCTAGGGGCAAGGTAGGCGGAGTCTCTCCTCCCTGCAGTGTGAGTGAGCACTGAGCATACGCCTGCATTTTATCTCAAACCTCCCCTTCCTCCGAGTGCGGTTCTGCTTCTGATAATGATAAACAGGGGACAAAACAACAGCAGATGAGAAGGTGGTTTGTGATAAAATGCAGGAACTTGCTCAGGGCTCACTCACACTACACCAGTCATGGAATGGGAGGAGAGACATGGAAATTTCCTCCTATCTTCCTCTTAGTGCGGGAAGGCATTTACTGTGTCATGCTGTCCTGTCATTTCAGATTTTTGTGACATTTCAACTTGAATACATTCTAAAGAGTTCTTGTGTTCCTTCTCAAGAATAAAAAAGGAAATTAGCCTCTTAGATTTCACAATCAAATGTTGATAGACCTTGATTTTTTTTTCTGCTTGTAAAGAAAAAAAAAAATCCGCAAATATGTGTGACTGAAAATCAATTTGGTAAGTCAACCATAGCTGAGCTGAGCATTTTCTATTACTTGTTTTGGGATTACGTTCTGGCATTGTGCAAGTAGCAGATTTCATTGTCAGGGGTACCCATCCAGATACTTGGAGGCCATATTGACTAAACAGACCTATGCCATAACACATCTGACTGTCAAGGTGCCTTTCAGGGCAGGAAGATGTCGTTACGAAGATGTATGTTTAGTAGATGTGGTCCAGGATTCATCTGACCTTCTGCTTGTCACATAAAACATTTGAATGGGGATTTTTACCAGTAGTAATAAGTGCATCTTAATTTAACCAGTGCAATGCTTTGGAAACCATTCTGGGGCTCATAGTGCGTGTCTCTGTGTGTGCCTGTTTGGGTGTGTTTTAGTTCCTTTGTAATCTGTAGCTGGAGAATATCAGAATGTCATCATTTTATATGGTTCTGCAAAACAGTGTAAGTGGATCAGAGGTTATTTTGATTGAACCCCAGATGTTGACGGCAGATATGTGAGAACCTGCTCCCTGAATTCCTGTTCTGACATTAAAGGGATAGTAATATTTCAAATGTAAAAAAAAATATGTTGTAGGGTTTATCCCCCTGAGTAACACAAGAGTACTCCCACTGCTGAGAGGTCTTTCATTCAAAAGTTATTAATTTTCAAAGTTGAATTTTTTAGGTGCAATATCACAGTGGCCTGAAATTATACAGTGGCGCTGTTGCTACACGATCCTATGGACAGCTCTGGTCCCGGGACCATAAATCTTCATAGGATGGTGTAGCAACAGCGCCACTGTACAATTTCAGGACACTGTGATATTGCACCTAAAAAATTCAATTTTGAAAATTAATAACTTTTGAATGAAACACCTTTCAGCAGTGGGAGTACTCTTGCTTTACTCAGGGGGATAAACCCTACAACATATTTTTTTTTACATTTTAAGTATTACTATCCCTTTAAGTAGTTCTGTCTGTTTTCTTGGACATACATGCTTCCACAGATCCATGTCTCAGATTACCTGCTCCGCTGACCACACCCTCCTGACCTTTAAATACTAGCAGTTCAGGCCTGCCCTTGCTTTGCAGAGTGTCCGAGTTCCTGTTTGTTGTCCGTTCCTGATGTTTGCGTCCAAAAATGTCCACATTCTGTTTGAATTTATGTACTTGTTCCCAGGTTCCCCCTAAGCTAAGCACAGGTGAGTGACCCACAACTGAAAGAGTTAAAAAATATTTATGCAGTGCTGCACTAGAATAACCGATGCATCTTGCAGCCTTGCCCTGTTTTAATCACTTTTTAACCCCTTAACGACCATCTGATGTGGTGTGCGGCCCGTCGTTAAGGACCACAGAGCATTTTTTTCCTGCAATGGATTGTGGGGGCACCATGTAGCTGCACAGCAAACCGTGAATTCCATGAACTGCCGGTACTAGCACGTCAAGGGTCCTTAAGGGGTTAATGCTTTCAGTGCCGGATTGCTCAACTGTGTTTACCTTAGAGGAAACAACTCCTCTACATCTGATCTGTGCAGCTGTTTCTGCATCTCACTTCAGCACCATTGTTGGAGTTCCTGTCTCTGTTTGAAGCTGGGTCCTTCAGGCCAACCATATTCTAGCCTCTTGTTCTTGTAGCAGTGCATACCTCCCAAGTGTCCCTCTTTAGGAGATATTGGGGATACATACCTCCCAAGTTTCCCTCTTTAACAGATATTAGGGGTACATACCTCCCAAGTGTCCCTCTTTATGAGATATTATGGGTCCATACCTCCCAAGTGTCCCTCTTTAGGAGATATTAGGGGTCTGTACCTCCCAGGTGTCCCTCTTTGAGGCCCCAAACGCTGAACCTGAACAGCTCACCCTGTCTGTCTGTCAGGGTGCTCCTACTTCAGATATGTTGCAGCTTCTTGCCAACATTTCTGAGGTCAAGCATTATGTTTCTGCTGCCTTATTTGATGCCGTGTGTTTGGTGTCTAGGGTTTCCACCATGTCTGTGGTAGCCAGACGGGCTCTTTGGCACAAGATTTGGTCTGCTGACACTGCTTCCAAGAAAGCCTTGCTATCCTTGCCTTTTCAAGGCACTTCATTGTTTGGGCCAGATCTCAAGGATCTGATTAGTGAGGCCACAGGGGGTAAAAAGTACCCTTCTGCCTTTGGTCCCCAGGAAGAAAACATCTCTCAAGTGTAATCGTTTTTTTAGTTCCTTTCAGACTGAGACGTGTCCTGTGAACCAGGCGGTTCCCTCAGCTCCGCGTGCCTCCTCCAAGCCCAAACAACAATGGAAGCCCAAGGTCTCCTCCAAGCCTCCTTCTGCATGACTCGCCAAACCCAGGTCCCACTCTGCTGTGGGTGGCCATCTGCATCACTACCACAGTGTCTGGGAGGATTCAGTGGTGGACCCGTGGGTTTTACAGGTGTGGGCAGAAGGGTACAGGTTCCCTTTCGTCTCTCTTCCTCCCTTTCGCTTTTTCCCTTCTCATACGCCCCAGGGCGCAGAGAAACGCCGTCTGTTCTACCAAGTGTGCCTGGTTTGCAAGTACACTTAGTAGACCAATTGCAGTGCAGTCATTCTGTTCAAAAAACGTGATTGCGGCTCTGCTGAAGACCCTCTATGTCAGCCGACATGGATCTCCTGCTGACAGCTTTACAGCTGACAGCAGGAGACATCAAACTTTGAATGAAGATATCTCTCAAACCATAGCTGTTTGAGAGAGACTTTTGTTTTTTTGCATTAAACTCAACGTTTTAGTGCCTACAAAATGATAAAAACATGTTCTGGGACATTAGTAGCCCTTTAAAGTGATAGTAATGTTTCATATTAAAAGCAGCTCTAATTAATCATCATAGTATTTGGGCTACGGAGAGTGTTATTTCAATTCTGTGAAAGTTGTAGTTCAAGAGTAATTCAATGACAAAGTATCCCCCTCCCACCCCTTTTACTGATGTAACACTGCTCAGCCAGAGCAGAAGGAAGGTGCCCATAAAGGTTTGAGAGATAAGACTTATATCGTTCTTCATGTTTTTTTAATGCCTACAAAATAAAATAAAGACAAAATGAAGTATTACTATCCCTTTAAGAAGTACATACTTACATGATCTCTGAGTCTTAAACCCTCTTCTTTTAGATTTCTCCTTTATCTGAAATGCTTGCCTTCTAAACTTTATTAAATTGTTTAACCCTTTGAGTTCCAGAGGGTTACGCTGTACATAGTAAGGTATTCAAGTCTCTCCTGTCATGTCGGCCATGTACCATTTTAATTTTTCTTTTTTTTAATTGCCTCTAGTTTATTAATGCCTCTTAACCCTAAGGGTGCCAGAGAGGTGTCCAGTGGCACTGGATACCTTTCTGGCACTCAAAGGGTTATAGGATATGGTCTCCAGAACTATACACTGTAATTCATGTCACGTTTCTCAGCCACGGTCATGAAGTTCCACCAATAGTGCAGGTGTGTAAGGATTTCCTAGGTGTGCAATTAGTGAAATCGTCAGTCTGATTAGTTAACCCATGCTCAGGCATGGAGATCCTTAAAGCCATCACCATCGGGTATTTAACCCCTTAAAGACCAGGGTTTTTTTTTTTTACACAGAAAGGGACAGATCTTATTAGTGATCTATCAACTGGTATTACTACCCCCCTTCTTTCTCTCCCTGCTGGCAATGCCTCTTCTATATAACCTTGTATTGTGCTGACTTTTCCCATCACTTTACCGTATTGCTTGCCTACCTTTAAGTCGTCAAAAAGAACAATAAGTCCCTTTAGTCAACTGTTGTTGAATTGCAAGGAGGAATACACTAAATGCAGACCTCTAATGGAGCAACAGCTATATACACAATACAAAATATACACAATACAAAGATACACCTGACTGTGGTATTAAAGGGATAGTAATACTTAAAATGTAAAAAAAAATATGTTGTAGGGTTTATCCCCCTGAGTAAAACAAGAGTACTCCCACTGCTGAAAGGTGTTTCATTCAAAAGTTATTAATTTTCAAAGTTGAAATTTTTAGGTGCAATATCACAGTGGCCTGAAATTGTACAGTGGTGCTGTTGCTACACGATCCTATGGACAGCTCTGGTCCCGGGACCATAAATCTCCATAGGATGGTGTAGCAACAGCGCCACTGTACAATTTCAGGCCACTGTGATATTGCACCTAAAAAATTCAACTTTGAAAATTAATAACTTTTGAATGAAACACCTTTCAGCAGTGGGAGTACTCTTGTTTTACTCAGGGGGATAAACCCTACAACATATTTTTTTTCACATTTTAAGTATTACTATCCCTTTAACCAATTAAGGACCATTGCCATGCCAGGACCGTCACGGCTGTCCAGCACTTAAGGACCAATGACGGTCCTGGCACGGCATGGCGTTCAGGGCTCCCGTCGCGGCTGCACGCCGCTCCGGAAGCCCTGAACCGGAAGCACTATTAAAAAAAAATGCCCCGTGGTCCGCAAGTGCCGGACTCACAGGATCGCGCTGGTCCTTAAGGGGTTAAGTTAAGGAGTTATGTTATTCTGTTATTATGTTCGTATATCTCTTATTATTTCCCTTTAATACCTGCTTCTGATGCAGCAGAGATACTTTTTAACCCTTTTCAGTTCTGTCCTTTCAGGGTAAGAACAGACTAGCCTATTTCTGCTTTGGTGCCTGTGAGATAAAATGGATTTCACACTAAACAGGAAAAAGGTCTTAAAGACAGTATTTGGCAGAATATTTTTCAGACTCGCGTTGTATATGCAAGTAACCCCAGGGCTTGGTCTCTCTATAAGGATAATAGGGGAATCCAGACATGGACCCCTTGTTCTCAGGTGCCCTGAGAGAACAGCTACTCCTCACTGATGAGGCCCAAAAAGGTTGAAATATACATCTGGGGTTGGATGCTTCTCTCTTGCCTGGCATTGCATGGCTGGGCTGTCATTCCTGGGCAGGATCAGTAAGATGTACTTCAGGATATTTCTTCTGTGTGTGGCACCTATGATCAAACGCTAAGTTCACAATCGGTGTTTACAGTGCAGTATATATATTTTTGAGTAATGGCTGCAGATCTTTTGCAATGCGTTGCGTACACCTCTGGCGTTCAAAGAGTTAATACAATCTAAAAGGAGATTAGAAAAGAGCTGCAGCCATTGCTCAGAAGTGTGAAGTAATTCTAAGACCATTTTGTTATGCGTTGCATTACCACTCTGGCACTCGAACGGGTTAAAAAATAAAAAGCATAACGTGAATTTTGCCTCACGCTCTTATTTTCTTTTTTTTCCTCTTTGTACGGGGATGTTTTGGTAGATTCATACAATTTCTGGAGTAAAAGTAATTAGTTTCACTCCAGCGCCTTTAACGAGTCAATGATTTTTACAACAGTCAGAATGCTGGCGATGGAAAAGAGACCAGGAAGAGAGAGTGCGCTTTGGGATACGAGTGCTGTTTTCTCCTTTGCCAACCCAAGCTTTGTTGCGCTGCTAGAAAATACTTTTTTTGTTTGTCAGCTTTTAAATAGCTTTTGATGCAACAAAATGACACAATAGATTCTAAACAGAGCAAATGGACATTACATTCCATTTCTTGTACGACCAAACCCTGGGCTCCAGAAAGATGAATGCTTTACAAACTACGGTAATTACTTGGCACATAGCGGCTTTTGGGATTTACAATGTTCCTTTTTTTTTTTTTTTTTTTTTTCCCAAAGGGCAGTAGTACCCTAATCCCTCTGACACTCTGTTTACCTTTAAAGGGATAGTAATACTTAAAATGTAAAAAAAATATGTTGTAGGGTTTATCCCCCTGAGTAAAACAAGAGTACTCCCACTGCTGAAAGGTGTTTCATTCAAAAGTTATTAATTTTCAAAGTTTAATTTTTTAGATGCAATATCACAGTGGCCTGAAATTGTACAGTGGCGCTGTTGCTACACGATCCTATGGACAGCTCTGGTCCCGGGACCATAAATCTCCATAGGATAGTGTAGCAACAGCGCCACTGTACAATTTCAGACCACTGTGATATTGCACCTAAAAAATTCAACTTTGAAAATTAATAACTTTTGAATGAAACACCTTTCAGCAGTGGGAGTACTCTTGTTTTACTCAGGGGGATAAACCCTACAACATATTTTTTTTACATTTTAAGTATTACTATCCCTTTAACCCTTTGAGTGTCAAATCAATGACTGGCATTCACCCCTGGCGCTCAAAGGGTTAAAAGAAACTAGCATTTGAAAATTAGATTATTTGATATAATGTTAACCCCTTAAGGACCAGAAGGGAGTGCAATGCACACCCCATATAGTTCTTAAAGGGATAGTATCCCGTACTTTTAGCTAGCATATGTAAAATGATTCATATGTTGCATCTTTATAAGATAATCCTAAACTTGTTTTTAATGCATGTAAACTCCTACTCAGAGAGCGTTTATTTAATTTAATTTGTTCTGTTTGTACTGCGAAATAATATGTAACGTCAGTTAATTTGTTGTAATTGGTTCTCACTGCTGTTGTATTTAGAAAGTCAGTTAACACAGTTCAGCCCATTTACAGATAATATTGGACAATCACCACTCTTGGATCCCACCCTCAAGATAACTGAGGTAATTGGAGTCCACCTCAAGATAACTGAGGTCATTGGAGTCCACCTCAAGATAATTGTGGTAATTGGTGTCCACCTCAACATAAGTGAGGTAATTGGAGTTCCACCTCAAGATACTGAGGTAATTGGAGTTCCACCTCAAGATAACTGAGGTCATTGGAGTTCCACCTCAAGATAACTGAGGTCATTGGAGTTCCACCTCAAGATAACTGAGGTCATTGGAGACCACCTCAAGATAACTGAGGTCATTGGAGACCACCTCAAGATAACTGAGGTAATTGGAGTCCACCTCAACATAACTGAGGTAATTGGAGTTCACCTCAACATAACTGAAGTAATTGGAGTCCACCTCAACATAACTGAGGTAATTGGAGTGCCACCTCAAGATAACTGAGGTCATTGGAGTCCACCTCCACGTAACTGAGGTCATTGGAGTTCCACCTCAAGATAACTGAGGTCATTGGAGTCCACCTCAAGATAACTGAGGTCATTGGAGTCCACCTCAAGATAACTGAGGTCATTGGAGTCCACATCAACATAACTGAGATACTTGGAGTTCCACCTCAACATAACTGAGGTACTTGGGGCGAGATGTTCAGAAAGCAGTGGTAACAGAAATTGTCTGTAATCGAATAAAAAAGTTGTTAAGCCATGGTCTCTCAATTCTCAGACATGTTTCCATCATTTTTTGCATCCAATTTCGCCATCTTATTGTAAGGTATTTTCAGAAAAAAATATTTGTTTCAACGTCAGTTTTTTATCTGATTAACATTATTTTTTCCAACAAAATAAAAATGGTCTAAACTTGGAGAAGACAAATTAAAGTACTGTTAGCAGGAGTGAGAAGCAATTTGTTGTTTCAAAGACAAAAAAAATGTCTTTGTTTCTTTGAAAATTTTCGTTTCAAAGACAAAATCAAAGACATTTTGAACTTCAGAATTTTTAACGGTAAGATTCATGAAGATCTTCTTACCGTCATTTTTAAGTGTTTGACACATTTTCAAACGTGACTAATGTACTTCTGAAAATATTGTCCTTCTTTTACCACCAACCCATGATTCGACAATTTTTTCAACATGACGACTATTTGAACATCTCACCCTTTTTGGAGTTCCACCTCATCATAACTGAGGTACTGGAAGTTCCACCTCAAGATAACTGAGGTGCTTGTAGCTCACCGCAACATAACTGAGTTCATTGGAGCCCCACCTCAAGATAACTGAGGTTCTTGGAGCCCCCCTCAAGATAACTGAGGTATTTGGAGCCAACCGCAAGATAACTGATTTATGAGGAACCCCACCTTAAAATAACTGAGGTACTCGGAGCCTGGAAATGGCAGGAATGTCTGCTCCGTCAGTGCATATCTAAGACTAGTTTTTAGGCCTCATAATACAAATAGAGAGTTTCACATTATGCATGAAATAGAGGGGATTTACAGTAAGTTCATATAACCCCAGTTCAGTTTAAGGTGTTAGTTTTCATTTAATGTTGTTTAGGATTTGGTTTTTTAATCAAATTTTATTAAACTTTTATGTCCTTGGACGCTAGCGACATCTCCAGCATTTTATTTCTTAGTTCATTGGAGACACTTCTAGCAACCATGGATTAACCCTTTGAATGCTAGAGGGGAAAGCAACTCATTGCTTTGCAATGTGTTGCGTACCCTTCTGGCATTCAAAGTTTTAATATACAAATAGCTTAAAATTCAGTTATAGTAATTATTTATCTTAATAATAAACATTAAGGGCGAGATGTTCAGAAAGTGGCGGTAACTGAAGTTGTCTGTTATCGCAACAAAAAATTTCATACGCCACAGTCTGTCATTTCTTAGACATGTTACCGTTTTGTTTTTTTTTGCATCCAATTCTGCCATCTCCGTCGAAAGGAAAAATCCGTCTTAAAAGTGGGAGTGGTTTTATCTACCATCATATTGTAAGGTATTTTCAGAAAAAGATATCAGTTTCAACATCACTGTTTTGTCTGAGTAACGTCATTTTTTCTGGCAAAATAAAATTGGTTTAAAGGGGAACATTCACATCCCCAAAAATTTTCACCGTTGCTTTTGAAATGTAAAACAATATTAGCGCTGGCTTTATTTATTTTCTCCACTGCCTAAGAGTGGAGATATTAATTGTTGAAATGTGGCACTTCCACATTCTGGGAAACCGTGTATGAGCGTTCGCGCTTCCCTTCGGAGCTGCATTTTTCTGGGCTAACGTGACACCAAGCTCCGTTTACCATCCTACTGAGGTTGCAACCTTGCTGTCACGTTAGCCCAGAAAAATGCAACTACGAAGGGAAGTGCTAACGCGCGGCCCAGGGGCTGCTGGGAGGGAGGTGGGAAGTCCTGCAGCTCCATGTCGTACATACACGGTGCCGCAGACCCGGAAGTGGCACATTTCAAAGATTAATATCTCCACTCTTAGGCAGAGGAGAAAATAAATAAAGCCAGCACTGATATTGTTTACATTTTAAAAGCAATGGTGAAAGTTTTGGGGGATGTGAATGTTCCCCTTTAAATTGAATGATACAAGTAAAGTACTTTTAGCAGGAATGATAATTTGTCGTTTCAAAGACAAAATCAAAGACATCCTATATAATAATTCGCTAGGATGTTTGTCACGATGCAGTCATGTGCAGTAGCAGTGTCTACTGCACGTGATTGCATCACTTGAGTGAGGCAACGCAAAACTGCAACGCGTGGAGCAGTGAGGTAGCGGCAAAGCAATGCATAGCGTACCCCTCTGACACTCAAAGGGTTAATGTTACCCGGACCTTGGCCCGTGTACACGGGCTTTTACACTAGTTTATAATATCAGAATTTTTAAGGGCAATATTCGTCACAATCTTCTTACCATCATTTTTAATTCTTCACCAAATGTGACGGATTTACTTCTGAAAATATTTTTTTTACCACCAACTCCTGATTCGACAAGTTTTTCATTATGATGACTTTTTTGAACGTCTCACCCTAAAAGTTTTAAAAATTAAAATAAAACAGGAGTAAAATATCGCATAAAAAGGAGCATTGGAGGACAGCTGATTTCAAGAACAACAGTTCTCAAGGATGAATTGACATCATAGGTGCCACTAGGCCATTCATCACTTCACCCCCTTCAGCACCTTCTGCTATTGCGATGCACAGAAAATACTCTGTGTACAAAAGACAGTCACACCAAGGGGGCAGATAAGAACCCCTACTGAGTTTAAGTAAGGCATTTAACCCTTTGAGTGCCAGAAGGGTGCACAGTGCATTGCAAAGCATTGACATTTTAGCAGCTACAGTACAAACAGAGGAAAGGAGGTTCAGCTTAAGCAAAGGAAGGGGTTTTTATACAGTAAGGTATATTAAATTGGGGGAATTCTCTGCCCAGGGATGTGAAAATGGCAGGTACTATGGATACATTTAAGAGAATTTTCTGTGTTACTGCGTAAACAATTCCTTAACCCCTTGACTGCCAGGGAATGCCTAGAACTGGGTAATTTGTTTTATTTAACCCAGTGTTTGTCAACCAGGGTGTCGTGGCACTTTGGTGTGCCCCAGACATCCACTTAGGGTGCCCCATTTTATCTATGAGGCTTTGACAAAAATGGAAATGTAGACTTCCAACTATATATTTAAGGATATTACTATGCACAGTATGTGTATTTTAGTTGTGAGGTCTAACAATAAGTCTATATTTATGTATTTGTAACCTTCATTAACACCCTTTACAAATGACATATAATGATAGGGGTGCCCCGAAAATGCCAGACTGTGTGTTAGGTGTACCTTAAGCAAAAAATCTTGGGAACCACTGATTTAACCTTTGGGGGGGAAAAAAGTAAATACACAATATATTCTAACAACAACAGAAACAGTAACGTAATAATGCATATCACGTTTTTACCAGTCTAACTTAACCCCTTGAGTGCCAGATACAATGTATTAGATACCTCTCTGGCACTCAGAGGTTTAAATTGATAGTAATGCTTAATATTGAGAAAGTATATATTGCGGGGTTTATCCTGCTGAGTAAAACAAAGGTACACCTCCTTCTGAGATATGTTTTATTCAAAGGTCATTGTGGCTCAAATGGAATTTTTCCGGTGCAGTACCTCCAGGGCCTGAGATTTTACAGTGGAGCTATTGTTACACCAGCCTTTGTTTGTTTATGGTCCATAGACTGGTGTAGCAACTGGGCCATCATAACATTTCAATCCATACCCCAAAAATATATGATTAGCTGCAGTAACTTTTGAATAAAACACTTCTCGGCAGTGGCAGTATCCATGATTTATTCAGCAGGGTAAACCCTATCTATCTATCTATCTATCTATCTATCTATCTATCTATCTATCTATCTATCTATCTAAGAGAGAATTTCCATATTAAAGGGACACTAATGTCCCATATTTTTTCTGTATTTGTAGATTAAAAAAAAGAAATTACGTAGCCCAAATCCCATCTCTCAAACCTTGACGGTTTGAGAGATATTCGCTTCTAAAGTTCCCCCCTCCCTTCCCTTCTCCTGACGTCAGCGCTCTACTGACAGCAGGAGAGTCCGGTCCTGGGACCAGCTGGCGGCTCTGCAGCAGAGCTGAAGTAGCGATATTGAAAAACAATTACTTCATTGGAATGGTCTACAAAGTGTGCCTGGTTTGCAAGCACACTTTGTAGACCATTCAAATGAAGTAATTATTTTCCAGTATCACTATTGCGGCTCTGCTGAAGAGCATCCTGGAGTCGGCCAACACGGATCTCCTTCTGTCAGCTTTACAGCTGATATCAGGAGAGGCAGAACTTTAGATACGAATATATCTCAAACCACAAAGGATAGTAATACTTCGTTTTAACTTTATTTTATTTTGTAGGCATTAAAAAAACATGAAGAATGATATAAGTCTTATCTCTCAAACCTTTATAGTTTAAGAGAGATTCACAAGCAAAGTTTCCCCCTCCCGCCCCTTTTACCTAGTGTGAGTCATCTCTTCTCAGATGTGGAATCCAGTCCATAGACCAGACAGATAACAGAAGGGGACAATCTTGTTCCTATGAAAACAATGAAATCCCTGCCCCCCTTGACAAGCTTTTCAGGTTTTTCCCTTATCTTAATTGAAGATTGTCCCTCTCTGCAGTCTACCTGGGCACCTCCCTTCTGATCTGGTTGAACAGGGGGGGGATACTTTGTTTGTGAATATCTCTTAAACCATAAAGGTTTGAGAGATAAGACTTATATCATTCTTTTTGTTTTTTAATGCCTACAAAATAAAATAAAGTTAAAACGAAGTATTACTATCCATTTAAGAGAGAGGTTTTGTGACACGTAATTTCTTTTTTTAAACTCTACAAAACATTAAAAAAAAAAATCTGGGACTGTACTGTTATTATCCCTTTAACTCCTCCGATGTTAAAGACATCTCCAGTATATTGCAGAACAAGGAGATAGGTTTGACTGAAAAAATATAGACTGATTTGATTGCATCCATTGCGCATATATTACTGCTGTTGAACCGTAGAGACTGATGGTTTTTCCCTTTCCCGTTCTAGGCCCTTTGCGGTTACTTTGACGTGATGTTTGAGAGGGACTGCCATCAACCAGTGAGTAGTTCAACAAACCAGTCCAAATTAATTATGAAACAGATTGTATTTTTGCCTCTTGCCCTCTGGGTATTTTGAAGTAAAGCCTGTTTTGCTGCTCTAAGCGTTTAACATGCGTATTTCATGTAATAAACTAATGTAGCGTGAGATTACAAATGTTGTTCTTTAACAGATATTTTTGATCTCTGTCAATAGGTTTCATTTTCAACCAGTCCCACGTGTCCTAAAACCCACTGGAAGCAAACTGTATTCCTTCTGGAGAAGCCCATTCATGTAAAAGCAGGTAACGTCACCCTAGATTTGTTTAGGGTGTGTGGGTATCCTGGCTGTGATGTTGTTCGTTGGTGCTGTAATTTGCGTGTGGATGATGGCAAATACTGGCACAAGAGAAAATAGGTGCAATTCTGGATAAACCAACTACTTAAAATGGGAAAAAAGTGATAAAAAAAAATCTTACAGAGTTTTTTTCTAGTTAATGTAACCCCTTGAGAGCTGACCTCTCTAGCGTTCAAGAATTTAAAATTCCTATATAAATCAGTAGAATTTTTTATTTTTTTGGAGAGCAGGTATCTGCATTTTGACTTATTTAGTACAGTAAAATATCCCTTCTTAAAACTAAAGTACAGATATTTAGAATCCTGCCTTCAGGTCATCTGAGCACAAAAACACATCCGGTGTGGAGTTATGATTCTGCCAGTGCTGAAAATTTAAAGGGAAAGTAGTGTTTCACAAGAAAAGCAGCTATGATTAATCTTCATAGTATTTGGGCCGTGGAGAGTGTTATTTCAATACTGTCAGAGTTATAGTACAAGAGGACTTGAATGATAAAGTATCCCTCTCCCGGACCTTTTACTGATGTAACACTGCTCACCTCAGAGCAGCAAGACTGGATGGATCACAGAGAGGGACAATCTTCAGTGATCATAAGGGAAAACCTGAAAAATCTGTCAAGGGGGGCAGGGTTTTCCTTATGATCACAGTTAGAAGATTGTCCCTTGCTGTGATCTGTCCGGTCAAGTGACCAGATTCCACATCTGAGGGGGAGGTGCCTTACACTAGGTAAAAGGGTGGGAGGGGGATACTTTATCATTCAATTACTCTTGTACTACAACTCTGATAGTACTGAAATAACACTCTCCATGGCCCAAATACTATGATGTTTAATCAGAGATTTTTGTTTGTGAAACATTACTATCACTTTAAAGGAGGTAAGCCTCTGCTGCACTTTGGGATATTTACTAGAGAGTATGATTGGTTAATGTGCATATCGGTTCACACACCCCACCAACAAATCCCAAACTTCTCTCCAGAACCATGCAGAGAGAATTGAAATACAGTTATGTAAATATTCTCTACGCTCTGGTTATACCATGATTTAAAGCAAAAATCCCAGGACCATGACAACAAAAAACTCCCTTATTCTCCCACATTGTCTTCCACTTGTCTGAGTCAATGTTAACAGGAGATTTTGGTGTGTAGAAACATTAGTAAATAGGCAGGTGCAGTACTAGTCAATTTACAGATGAATCATATTAGTATATCCCGCTACCAGGTTTTAGGAATATAAGTGCTTGGAACCGTGATGATCAAAGCCCTTGATTGTCGTTTTACTGCAGAAGGTGGCAAGAGGGAGTCTTGGCCTGTTGTTGAACTACAACTACCATTAGCCTGGCTGAAGATGATGGGAGTTTTAATACAACAATTGCATGAGAGCAACTGCTACCCATCTTTTCATTCATTATAGTGGTACAGTCAGCTTGCCCAAGCATCAATATTTGGAACACACGTCTCTCTCTCCTTTGGCACACAAAGGTTTACAGCATGGGTTATGCCCTAAGGAGTGGTAACGTGGATAACATTTCTGCTGTGAGTTAAAGGAGCAGTAAACTTTTTTAATGAAAAAAATATATATTGTAGGGATTTTCCTATTGAATAAAATAAGGGTACTCCCACTGCCGAGAGATTTATATTTCCAGAGTTATTACAGTTTAAACCCATGTTTTTTTTTACATTAGCAGTGCCCTCTAGTGGTCAAATTCTAATTAGATTTCCTGTTAGATTCTAATGGAGAGGAAAATCAGAAAAGTCAATGACATACAGTTCTCCATAGAATGTGATAGAAACTGCCTGTCACTTCCTGTCAGAGCTATCAGGAAGTAAACACAGTAAATTCACTTCCTGTCAGTTAGAACTATCAGGAAGTAATGCAGTGAATTCACTTCCTGATTATTTAAACTGCTATAAATTTTGAATAAAACATCTGACAGCGATGGGAGTGACTTTGTTTTATTCAGCAGGAAAAGTTCTATAAAATACGTGTTTTCAAAAAAAAGTTTACTGCTCCTTTAAACTCTTAAGTTCCTGTTATTCTCTCGAGCCTATGCACTCTCCCTAACATGAGAAATCTTAATGCATAGACACAATAGAATAGCATAGGAACTGGAGAGTTTACCTCCCCGGGGAAATTATCTTCATTTTATCTCACCTTTATCTCTCTTTATTGAATCTCCCTCCAGGGGTTTTATATACAGCAAAGCTTGATGTTGTGTATTTGTACCTTTATATAAATTGTCAATTCAGAGAGCAATAGAAAAGGATGCACATTAAATAATCCTTTAAATAGGAGCCAAATCACAGCAGAAACATAATAAAAGGGCAAATATATCTCTAGTTTGTAATATATATAATCGTAAAAACAGCAAATATGTGAACTCCCAAAAACTTCAAGCCTGACACATTTAGTTTACACTTTGCCAGAGGCAAAGGAAGGTCAAGAAACACATTAGGACCAGAGTTTTAGTCTGAGTTCCCTTCTTTATATTTAACATAAATAACATGAGCTATTTCTAAAAAAAAATAATTAGAGCTCGATTTGTTTACCGTAGTTAAATACCTAGGTAAGTGCTTCTGTTACACACAGTAATTATATAGATACACCTGACTGCTGTATGATGGACTCCTACCTAGGTAAGTCCTTCTGTTACACACAGTAATTATATCGATACACCTGACTGCTGTGTGATGGACTCCTACCTAGGTAAGTGCCTCTGTTACACACAGTAATTATATAGATACACCTGACTGCTGTGTGATGGACTCCTACCTAGGTAAGTACTTCTGTTACACACAGTAATTATATAGATACACCTGACTGCTGTGTGATGGACTCCTATCTAGGTAAGTACTTATGTTACACACAGTAATTTTATAGATACACCTGACTGCTGTGTGATGGACTCCTACCTAGGTAAGTCCTTCTGTTACACACAGTAATTATATAGATACACCTGACTGCTGTGTGATGGACTCCTATCTAGGTAAGTCCTTCTGTTACACACAGTAATTATATAGATACACCTGACTGCTGTATGATGGACTCCTATCTAGGTAAGTGCTTCTGTTACACACAGTAGTTATATAGATACGCCTGACTGCTGTACGATGGACTGCTACCTAGGTAAGTGCTTCTGTTACACACAGTAATTATATAGATACGCCTGACTGCTGTACGATGGTCTCCTACCTAGGTAAGTGCTTCTGTTACACATAGTAATTATATAGATACGCCTGACTGCTGTACGATGGACTCCTACCTAGGTAAGTGCTTCTGTTACACACAGTAATTATATAGATACGCCTGACTGCTGTACGATGGACTCCTACCTAGGTAAGTGCTTCTGTTACACACAGTAATTATATAGATACGCCTGACTGCTGTACGATGGACTCCTACCTAGGTAAGTGCTTCTGTTACACACAGTAATTATATAGATACGCTTGACTGCTGTAGGATGGACGCCTACCTAGGTAAGTGCTTCTGTTACACACAGTAATTATATAGATACGCGTGACTGCTGTATGATGGACTCCTACCTAGGTAAGTGCTTCTGTTACACACAGTAATTATATAGATACACCTGATTGCTGTAGGATGGACTCCTACCTAATTTTGAAAGAGCTTTCACAATTTCCTATATTTGTTTGCCATTTTTTATTTCAAACAATAGTTGATAAGATACCTAGCTTTATTTATATATATAGAAACACCTGACTGCTGTATGATCAAATCCTTCAGTTAAACACATTAAAGGGGAACTATGCCTTAAGAATAAGTTGCTCATAATTTGCTCATGGGAAGTACTTACGCTAGGTAGGTGTCCTTCAAACAGCAGTCAGTTATATCTGTTTACTGTTTTTGTTTGCCTTTGGTCTCTGTTTTAGTCTCATGCTAGTTATTTCCATTTTAATTTGAGAACTTCATGCATTTAACCCTTTAAGTGCCAGCGAGGTATCCAACACATTGCAATGTAATGCGTATGATCTCTCTTGCACTCAAAGGGTTAAGTGTGTTCAAGCCCATTGTTTGCTGTGAGCTAGAAGCAGACGTCAGTAGAGATCACTATATACAGTACGTGAATCTGCAGATATAATGCAAACAATAAACAGATATAACCGAATGCTGTATAAAGCACAACGACCTCCATAAATCATAAGAGAGACTTATTCAGGAATATAGTCCTCTTTTAAGAGCCACGTGTTCCTATATAGTGCCCCATTTATTGCACAGCATCCAGTGCAGCACTTTCTTAGGGTATCCTTTTAAAAGGTTTAAATATTGTGAGGCTGCACACAGTTAAACATGGTGCATGGATGAAAAAGGCGTCATGAGAATCTCACCCTGCTTATAAGCACAAGATTCTCATGTCGCCTCTTTAAAAGCTGCATAACCTGGGATAAGCAACCTATGTCAGTTCAGCTGTTGGGAACATCTCCCTTTATCCCCAGCAAGCCAACACCTGAAGTGCAAAAGGTTGCTTACCCCTAACCTAGCATTTTATGCCATTTGTAAGGTGATTTTTAATTGCGGAGCTATCTTGGAGCCTTCCCTTTAGAGAATAAAGAGAGATATTTGTGCTGCAAGGTTATGGAATATGCAGAGTAATTGTGCAGAGCATTGTGCGTGCGTGTTGTGGGGATGTGCTGTATTTCACCGATTGCTCCGCATTGCAGTTGTACTAAAGCACATGGCTCAGACTGTCAGCAGGAGCCTCTCTCAGAGCTGTCAGTGCGTTCTAAAGGTCTCATCCTGCAGTCTGCCTGTGAACACTCACCGTTCATTACCTGCACCAGGGAAGTCCAAATTAAAACCCTGACACGGCTAATCTAATCCTTAATGCAAATTCTGTTAAATAATAAAAACCTGACCTGATACAAAGAATAATTATTCTCATCTGATGTTTAGCAATGAGGCTGACATTTAAAGAAGAGCTGTCTCTTTATATGACATATGCGATTTTGATAGAACATTCAAAATCAACGTAATTTGTTAGTCATTTGTTAAAATAAAACAATATAGTATGAGGTGTTCATTTTTATTTAATTGTCAGTTTATGTCAGTGGACTAGTACCGACCGACACGGAGTGGCAGTTGGGGAGGAGAGCAGTGTGAAATGTTAGTATCTGGAATGCAGACAGAATTGTCTAATTTGCATGAACTGATAAATTAATAAAGATATGTATATCACAAGTTATTGTTAAAAAAAAACAAAAAAAAAAACAGTTACGTAGCCGAGTTTGAAAGATCTTTCAAAATCACTTATTTGTTACAAAGTGACACAATCTCTTTAACTCTTTGAGTGCCAGAGGGGTACTCAATGCATTGCAGAGCAATGCGTTGCATACCCCTCTGGCACTCAAAGGGTTAATGCAGGGTATGGAAGGATTAGTATGCTAGCCTTGCTTTGGTTTGGATATAAAAGTTGATTCAAACTCTTATTTTACTCTGTTTTTAAAGGAGCAGTGAACTTTATTAATGAAAATATGTTTGAGGGCTTTTTTGCTGATTAAAGGGATAGTAATACTTCGTTTTATCTTTATTTTATTTTGTAGGCATTAAAAAAAACACGAAGAACGATATAAGTCTTATCTCTCAAACCTTTATGGTTTAAGAGATATTCACAAGCTAAGTTTCCCCTCCCACCCCTTTTACCTAGTGTAAGACATCTCTTCTCAGATGTGGAATCCAGTCCATAGACCAGACAGATAACAGCAGGGGACAATCTTCTTCCTATGAGAACAATGAAAGCCCTGCCCCCCTTGACAAGCTTTTCAGGTTTTTCCCTTATCTTAATTGAAGATTGTCCCTCTCTGCAGTCTATCTGGGCACCTCCATTCTGATCTGGCTGAGCAGTGTTACATCAGTAAAAGGGGCGGGAGGGGGATACTTTGTCATTGAATTACTCTTGAACTACAATTCTGACAGAACTGAAATAACACTCTCCAAAGTCCAAATAGTATGATGATTAATTAGAGCTGCTTTTATTATGAAACATTACTATCCCTTTAAGTAGGGTTGCACCGATACTGGTATCGGTATCGGTGCCAATACCAGCATTGGTTCTGATGCCAGCACTGATACCCTGTGTCAGGGTCGGTGCTGCAGAGAGGGAGCCCGGGGAGCTGCTCACAATGCTCCCCGGTCACCTCTCTCCCTCCTGCAGCGTCGGAGCGTTGCTGCGGGTTACCATGTCAACACTCCGACGCTAACCTCTGCCGGGGCTCACGAGAGAACAGCGAGCACCCGGCAGAGGAGGGTAAGGGAGGCAAGATGGGGCAGCGGGTGGTGAAAGAAAGCAGAGAGTGGGGTCAAGAGGGAGAAAGAGGCAAAAGGAGAAAGAATCAGGAGACAAAAGGAGGGGGGCCAAGAAGAGGCAAAAGGAGGGGGGATCAGGAGGGAGAGAGGCAAAAGGGTGGGATCAAGAGTCAAGGAGGGGAGAAAGGGGGATCAAAACAGAGAGAAAAAGCCAAGGCAAAAGGAGGGGGCTCAAGATGGGGAGAATGAAGCAAAAGGTGAGAATCAAGAGGTGGTGTGTGTATGTGTGTGTGTATGTATGTATGTATGTATGTGTGTGTGTATATATATATATTTCAAGTACTCATCGATACCAATTACCTATACTTTTTTTTTTGCTGTCATTTGCCAGTTTTCCAAGTTCCTAAAGCATATAGGTACTTGGAAAACTGGCAAATGACCGCAAAAAAAAGTATCAGTAATTGGTATCAGTGAGTACTTGAAAAAAGTGTTGGTACTCGTACTCGGTCTTCAAAAATCGGTATCGGTGCATCTCTACCTTTAAGACAAGGCAACCCCTCTGATGGGAGATGTTTTATTCAAAAGTTTTGACTGTTCAAACTGTCAGGAAGAGATAAAGTTGTTACTCTCGCATTCTACGGAGAACTGCAGTCAGTGACTCATCTCTCCCATGGAATGCTATAGAGTAACTGTCTGAACACAAGGTGAACGACAGGCAAATGTGAGAGTACCCTTGATTTACTCAGCAGGAAAACCCTGCAATATGGGTTTTTTTCATTAAAAGTTTACTCATCCTTTAAATTTTATTATGTAGTAGTATGTGCCCCTAAATTTCCTACAGCAATGCCGGACTGGAGATGATGGGAATTGTATTCCTGAACAGAGGGGCGTCCTCAGGTTACCCATCCTGATGTAGGCCTCATACTAACTAAAGAAGGGAGAATACTTGACGTCAGAGCTGTGCAGTCGATAGCATAGCAAGGAGTCTGAGAGGAGACTCTGAGATGCTCCAAGAGTAAGTTAGTTGTTGCAGTCAGGGGCTTTGCAGTGATTCAGAAAGACCTGAGGATCTGACACCACAAGCACAAGTAAATGACCCATGTAACACTGCACCCAGCCCTGCCAAATTCATTTTTGTTACATTTACACAGTACTACTCCAAGTATTCTGGTGCAGTGCGAGGGAGTCCCATTTCTCCCTCTAGGCATGCCAGACACCGGCTCCCTGCACTGCCACACATCTTTATTGAACTACTCGACACTTATACAGGCGACATTCTGATGTCTCAACATTTAAGCCTGCGACATCAGAATGTTGCCCTTTTCAGCTAGGCAACATTTTTAATGCTCCATTTTGTTGTTCGCCCATTAGTGGGCGACATTTCAAAAGGATACCGGAAAATATAACAACACGGAATAGCCTTTTTAACACTCCCGTATAAATTAATACTTTGCATTCTAGTGGAGTGTTCAGTGCAAAGTATTTCATTCCTTTCTGGCACCCGAGAGTTAATTTTCTGCTGTAGACATATCTCAGGAGATGAGTCAAAGCAAGTGAGGTCGTCCTGGAGCAAACCAAACTGTAGGAGAAAATGAAAATTTTCTATCATTAAAATGGGGCTTTTAATCCGCATTCAAAGGGTTAACCCGTTTAAGATTTTTTTACTGGGGATGATGGGAATTGTACAGCCTTTAATCTCTGGCTGGGGATGATGAGACTGTAGTGCAGAACAGCTGAGCTTGTCCACCCCTGATGTAAGCCAAGGGTGTACAAAGTTTTGCTGAGCAATGTGTTGCACAACCCTGTGGCGCTAAAGTGTTAATTTAAAGTTGACCTATCACCTTGATTTTATTCACGTATTTGAAATCTTCAGTCAAAACTGTCATGTGTCATGTTAACCAAAAGTCCAGCTGATGTCTAGATAAGGAAAATTCACACTTTCATTTCTGGGGAAAGTGAAAGTCTCCTGGTGCATCACCATGCTAAATTAGCATCTAAAATGTTAGTGAAAAGCTTAATTAGCACATGGAACAGCATTGAAAACCTTCATTAGCAAATGTAACTTCACTGAAAATCTTCATTATGATCTGAAACTGCATGGGCACTGCAATTGGAATACATTAGCTTACAGTACCAAATATGAATATCTCCTTAACTGCTCATTTGCTGGACTTTTGGTTAAAGGGATAGTAATACTTCAGTATTACAAATCCCTATATTAATGCCCTTGTAAAAAGAAACGTATTGCCCCCAGTGTCATCTCTCAAACCTTTATGGTTTGAGAGATAATCACTTCTAAAGTTGCCCTCTCCCTCCCCCTTCCCCGTAGTCAGCATTTTAGCTGACTTAGGGAAATCCGGTCAGAGATCATCAGGCGGTTCTGCAGCAGAGCCACGATCTCGTTAACTAAAAAAAAACTTTCACTAAAATGGTCTTCTACGTGTGCTTGCAAGCCAATCAGACGTAGAAGACCATTTCATTGAAGGTTTTTTTTCTAGTTAACGCGATCAGGCTGTGCTGGAGAACCACCTGAAAGTCGTACGACTCTCTTCCCTGCAGTCAGCTAAAATGCTGACTACGGGGAAGGGGGAGGGAGAGGTCAACTTTAGAAGCGATTATCTCTCAAACCATAAAGGTTTGAGAGATGACACTGGGGGCAATACGTTTTTTTTACAAGGGCTTTAATATAGGGATTTGTAATACTGAAGTATTACTATCCCTTTAAAGGGAACTATCACCTATCTAGACTATAGAATCCATAACTAATTTCCTTTTTTTTTCTCACCACATGATGGATATGGAGTCTTTTTTTCTTCCCCAAATGTACAAGAGAACCAAAGTTATCTCCCCAAAATGTAAACAATTAGAGCGACTTCCTTCCTCAGATATAAAATAGAGAAGAACCTTTCTGTTCCTTATACATAAAGCAGAATCTGTTTTTTACTAAATATGGACACTTTGCAGTCTATACACCACAAAAACAGGATAATGTGGAGCCATTTCCCAAAATACGGAAGGATGCGAAGCATTGTCCAGGTCAGGTATTTCGCTGATTCTATTGGAGCCTCATTGACACCAGTAGTAGAAATTTGACTGAGCGAAAATAAAAAGTCAGGCCAAGTTGCAGCGAGTGGCACTGAAACGCGTGGTGTAACCCATGTGCGTTTTTCATGCTTTCAGAGCACTGCGATGCCTTTATGAGCTTACTATTCATCTTTACTCTTTAACCCCTTGAATGCTAGAGAAGTCTCCAACACATTGCTGCAGACTGCATTGGATACTCCTACTGCATTGAAGGGGTTAAACGTGCCATGTAACTCATTGGAAATGTTTAGGAATTTTTACTTGTCATCATATGCTGCAGTGGGTTTCCCATGCAGCTGCTCTGGTTTTGCTTAATATACTATCCTCACTATTTAAAGTGAAAAATATATTCCCTCAACGCATTTTGCTTTCAGCATTAGCAAACCGAGAACTAAAGTATCCAGAGTGGCAGCATATGGTGCAGAATCTGTCCAGTCATCTTCACAGTATGCTGAATCCCTTCAAATAAGCTTTTTTATACAAATTGGTCACCTGGATTCTGTTTCAGTCATCAGAGTTACTTGGCAGCTCTGTACTGTGAGGTGACTCTTGGATGAATTGTCTCCAAAACAAGCACTTGGCTGCAACATCTGAACAATCCCTCCAGTGCCTGTTACGTTTACACCTGGACAGATGTACCTGCTTGGTCAGGTCTCTGAGAAGCACTGATTGTTACATAGGGATCTGTAGACTGGTTCATTAAAGGGAAGTTTACCTGTAGGAATAACTGGTTCTGTGCGTGTCATTCATACAGTCTGAGATATATAGGAGGCGTTGCTAGGAGCCATTTGGCTCTGGCTGGGACTGACAGCGCAGGCACACGGACGTCACAATGGCAAGATGTCCGCTCTCCGTCCTGCCTGTCACCCATGGAAGAGAGCAGAAATCTATTAATTAAGGTAATTATTCTGGCGACTTGCGCTACTAAGCAGCTAGTCACCAGATAGGGACTTAGTGAAGCTAAAGATTGTGTGGGGTGGTAGTTCTGCTTTAACATCTTCAAAAGGCCCTGTGAGTGCCACCTTTACCTCTTTAAAACCGAATGTACTTTTTTCTTTGGTTCGAGCACCCAGGCTATGTATATACTGTTACACAGAGTGCAAGCCAACATCCACGCAAAAATATATAAATATATATATGGACTCCAATGTGAAAACATCCTGTAACATAAAGTCTTAGAATGCGTCGCTCACTGTGCACATAACCACACATGCGCAGTGGGGACTCGCAGAACAGGCTGATCCGGAGAGGAGAGCTCCAGAAGGCTGACAGCCTGTCTGTGCTCCCGGCTCCTGGGCAGCAGCAGAGGCAGCTGGGTGACAAGTATCTAGATGCCTTTAAAAAGGGCCTGGATACTTATTTAAAAGAGCATAACGTAGAGGGCTATGTACGTTAGTATTGGGATTAATATTTAGTTAGGACCTTGTTGATCCAGGGAGAAATCTGATTGCCATTTGGAATCAAGAGGGAATCCCCCCCATTCAAGGCAGAATTTTAAATTGCTGTATTGAGGGTGTTTTTTGCCTTCTTTTGGATCAACGATGGTAAACAGGAATAGGAAAAGGGCTGAACTAGATGGACGCAAGTCTTTTTTTCAACCTAAATTACTATGTTACTATGACTGGAAAGCGTGAGCTCCCTATCTCCCTTACTCCTACATTGTTAGTTATGGTTTAGGCTAAACTCATTTTTTTGGACTTTGTAATATATTTCTTTGTACCTCCGAGTCCGTTCTCCAGAGGATGAATCCGGACCCAGACCGTAAACACAAGGGTAATAGTGCAGTGTGCCATTATCCCTACTGACAAAAAAGACTGGATTGATGGAGATTGTAGTCTTTTATATAAAGGCACACAGTGCAATCAGTGCTCTTTATCTAGTATACGGTTTCACATTAGAGTCCTCCAGATGTTATTCTTGACATCTGGGGACGTTTCCGATACACAGTTAGGTCTCACTGGTAGCTCAACTCTCACCTAGATCCTGAGAACTGTGAGGATCTGTTTTTCGGCAGGCTCAATTCATACACACAGCCCAGTAGACTGTATTGATTCCTAAGAATAACTAAAAGTCTAGCCCCATAGATGTATGGATGGAGGTTCCTCACTGGAACCCAAAATAGTACAATAGTCATGCGCTCAGATTGAGTTGGACACTCACCCAGATATTCTTTGCTGCTGTTTCGAAGTGGATATCACCAATCGCTATCCCCGTCACTATATATATATATATATATATATATATATATAGTAAAATAGAAAAAAAGAAGAAAACAGCGCACCGAAAAATCCTCTAAACATAGTATTTCAGTTGTTAATGATCAGATATCCCTTCACCCTTAAAGTGATCTACTCACATGTAGTTGAGGCTTAGCCTGCCTCTCGGTATAACTCGCCTGCACTGGAATTCCGAGCGTCACTCCAGGCTTGTGACTTACTCAACGGCTCTAATTATTAATATTTATTGTTGTTCCAAAAATAGAGGTGAAAAGCAACAAATATATGATGGTAAAATATGTGAACTCTTCCTCTGTACGCCAAAAGGCGACTGGAACATTTAATATAAATAAATGTGAAAAAACAGGAAAATTGTTTAAAGCGATAGTAATACTTCGTTTTAACTTTATTTTATTTTGTAGGCATTAAAAAAATATGAAGAATGATATCAGTCTTATCTCTCAAACCTTTATGGTTTGAGAGATATTCACAAGCAAAGTTTCCCCTCCCGCCCCTTTTACCTAGTGTAAGCCATCTCTTCTCAGATGTGGAATCCAGTCCATAGACCAGACAGATAACAGCAGGGTACAATCTTCTTCCTATGAGAACAATGAAAGCCCTGCCCCCCTTGACAAGTTTTTCAGGCTTTTCCCTTATCTTAATTGAAGATTGTCCCTCTCTGCAATCTACCTGGACACCTCCCTTCTGATCTGGCTGAACAGTGTTACATCAGTAAAAGGGGCGGGAGGGGGATACTTTGTCATTGAATTACTCCTGAACTACAACTCTGACAGAACTGAAATAACCCTCTCCAAAGTCCAAATACTATGATGATTAATTAGAGCTGCTTTTATTATGAAACATTACTATCCCTTTAAGGTGAACTAATACCTCTTCATATCATATATATGTATGTAGGATAATAAAAATATATCTATAAAACATACACATTAACTTAATTTATACATTTGAGAAAGATACGGCCTGACAGTACAAACGGCAGGTTGAGGTTACCAGTACCTAGTTGGGATGGGGCACAATGAATGTATCCCATAAACCACCACCAGAGACAGGCTCCAACACACCCCACCCCCCCATGACTATAGATCACAATATATAGAAACAACACTAAAGAAATAAAATGATGAATTAAAAACAATAAGAAATGCTTAAAATTAAGCTTACGATTCTAGAGTAATTACTCAATGGATCAACGCGTTTCGTGACTCATAAACTTAATGTCACTTTCTCAAGACCAGAATTTATGAGACTGTGAGAACCTGTTTGTTGGCAGGCTCAATTCTTACACACAGCCTAGTAGAATGTATTGATTCCTAAGAATAAAGGTATGGAATTCACTGCCTGAAGACGTGGTGCTATCGAATACATTAGATGCCTTTAAAAAAGGCCTGTATACTTATTTAAAGGAGCAGAATATAGAGGGCTATGTACGTTAGTATTGGGAGTAATATTTATTAGTGCTTGTTGATCCAAGGAGAAATCTGATTGCTATTTGGAAGCAAGAAGGAATTTTTCCCCCCCATTCAATACAGAATTTGAAATTGCTGTATTGAGGGGGTTTTGTTTGCCTTCTTTTGGATCAGCGATGGTAAACAGGAATAGGAAAAGGGTTGAGCTAGATGGACTCAAGTCTTTTTTCAACCTAAATTACTACGTTTATAACTAAAAGTCTAGCCCCATATGGATGGACAAACCTATAGGTTACCTAGACAGGCATTCCTCACAAAGAAGTCAGGTATATCTATATAATTATTTATGCACCAGAATCTCAAAACTTTGACTGCCAGAGGGGTATGCAACGCATTGCTTTGCAATACGTTGCATACCCCTCTGGCACTGAAAGGGTTAACGCCAGGTATAATGCGTTCTTATGTGTTCCAGGCATTAACGTCAGAATAATAACGCCATGTTTCTAAAAATTCCCTTACTCATTTATAAATCAGACCTGACATTAGTGCCATGACTTAAGGACAATTCTTTAAAAAAAGTACCAAGATTGTTTTCTTTATAAATTTGCCGCATCGTTCCTCCGTTTCGCCTGGCTGCCTCCACTGCAGCTCTGGTGATTTTTTATTTTTGAGTGTTTGTGCTTCTTGTTTTTTCAGTTGTACAATCTGCTGTTTTTTGTTTTGTTTTTTTTTGTTGAAGAACTGCAGTGTGTGAAGTGCTAGAGTGAGCGCTGGGGGCAGCCGGTCCTGTGCATTTAAAACTCTTGACAGGCAAGATTAGCACAATACATCCCGCTCCGCTCTCCCACTTTTCAACGGTTTTAGTGCCATTTTATATTCTGTCTGCAACAAAAGAAGCAGACGTTCACGTGTCGCCTAATCACAGCATGGAATTTTACAGAGAAAGAGAAGAGCGAGATCTGTTTTTTTTTTCTTTTTTGTCTTACAAAGTTAAAGGGATATTAATGTTTCACAATAAAAGCAGCTCCAATTAATCTTCATAGTATTTGGGCCGTGGAGTGTTTTTTCAATACTGTCAGAGTTGTAGTTCAAGAGTAATTGAATGATAAAATATCCCCCTCCTGCACCTTTTACTGATGTAACATTGTTCACCTCAGAGCAGCAGGGTGGTGTCCAGGTGGATTTCAGAGAGGGAAAATCTTCAATTAACATAAGGGAAAAACCTGTCAGTGGGGGAAGGGTTTTCATTGCAGAGCATTTGGTATTGCAGGGAGAATGTGACGTTGTATTACATCACACAGAGCATTCAGTGCTGCAGGGAGACTGTAACATTGTATTACATCACACAGAGCATTCAGTGCTACAGGGTGAGTGTGACATTATATGACATCACACAGAGCATTCAGTGCTGCAGGGAGAATGTGACATTGTATTACATCACTGAGCATTCAGTACTGCAGGGAGAATGTGACATTGTATTACATCACACTGAGCATTCAGTTCTGCAGGGAGAGTGCAACATTGTATTGCATCACACAGAGCATTCGGTACTGCAGGGAGAATGTGACATTGTATTACATCACACAGAGCATTCAGTGCTGCAAAGAGAGTGTACTGTGTTATATTAAACAGAGCATTCAGTGCTGCAGGGATAGTGTAACGTGTTACATCATACAGAGCATTCAGAGCTGCAGGGAGAGTGTAACATTGTATTGTATCATGCAGAGCATTCAGTGCTACAGGGAGAATGTAACGTTGTATTACATCACACAGAGCATTCAGTTCTGCAGTGAGAGTGTAACATTGTATTACATCACACAGATCATTCAGTACTGTTGAGAGAGTGTAACATTGTATTACATCACACAGAGCATTCAGTGCTGCAGGGAGAATGTGACGTTGTATTACATCACACTGAGCATTCAGTTCTGCAGGGAGAGTGTAACGTTGTATTACATCACACAGAGCATTCAGTTCTGCAGACAGAGTGTAGCATGAGTGTAACACTGTATTATATCACAAAGAGCATTCAGTGATGCAGGGTGAGTGGAACATTGTATTATATCACACAGAGCATTCAGTTCTGCAGGGAGATTGTAACGTATTGCATCACATACAGCATTCAGTTCTGCAGACAGAGTGTAACATGAGTGTAACATTGTATTACATCACACAGAGCATTCAGTGATGCAGGGTGAGTGGAACATTGTATTATATCACACAGAGCATTCAGTGCTGCAGGTCGAGTGAAACGTTATATTATATCACACAGAGCACTCAGTGCTACATGGAGAGTGTAATATTGTATTTCATCACACACACACAGCATTCAGTACTGTAGGGATAGTGTAACATTGCATTACATCACACAGATCATTCAGTACTGCAGATAGACTGTAACATTGTATTACATCACACAGAGCATTCAGTACTGTAGGGATAGTGTAACATTGCATTACATCACACAGATCATTCAGTACTGCAGATAGACTGTAACATTGTATTACATCACACAGATCATTCAGTACTGTTGTGAGAGTGTAACATTGTATTACATCACACAGAGCATTCAGTGCTGCAGGGAGAATGTAACTTGTTACATCTCCCTGCGCTCTGCATTACAGAAGAGGGGACTGCATGGGAGCTCAACCTGTATAGAGGTCTGTGCAGAAGGAGGCACAAACCTCTCCTGCCATGCCTCTGGACCACCGAGAAGGTAGGAGATGGGCATTGTGGAGATTGGGGGGCATTGTGGAGATTCGGGGGCAATGTGGAGGTTGGGGGACAATGTGGAGATTGGGGGGCATTGTGGAGATTGGAGGGCATTGTGGAGATTATTTGGGGGCAATGTGGAGATTGGGGGGCACTGTGGAGATGAGTGCAATGTGGAGATGATTCGGGGGCAATGTGGAGATGGGGGGCAATGTGGAGGTGGCCAGTGTAGATAGCCAGTGTGGATGAGGGGGCTCAATTCTTGCTCCAGGGCCCGGTGGCTTCTAGTTATGTCTCTGCATCAGGAGCAATCCTGATTCCCCACCACGAAGCCTAACAATTAATACAAGTTAAAACTTGCAGTGCCACATATCTCATTGGATACCTATCTGAATGACGCCATGCCAGACACTGCTAATAACTTTAAAAATGCCGACCTTCCTATCAAGCACCTTTTTCAGCTGATTTTTCTGTTCCTCCGTTTATATAAATCTTGTAGTGTGCGTCTCTGATTACAATAAGAGAACTGACCCCTGCTGTCCCCACTTTATTCTCAGATAGAGGTACGGGCTGTGCAGTCCACTTCTCCAAGATCGAGCAGACAAAGGCCGAATTCAGATTTCCTTACACTGAAACAAAATGACCTATTAAAAAAAAGTCCACAGTTTGCAATTATTTCCTATTATACATTGTAACTTTTTGCTCACTGACATTTATGCTCGTTTTAAAGCAAATTATTATGTCGAGCTAAGCAGAAATAATAAATTGGCTTAGAAAAGAAAGTTAGGGCTGCCACCAAGGGGGACTTTTGTAACTGTCCCAAGTCTGATGTGTGCAGGATTTTCAGCATTCCACTACTGCACTGGGGAGGGCTGGCAACTCTTGACCTGGGAGGGGGTGGGGAGGTTCAAGTACAATCAAGCTGCCTATTTCTACTATCACTCAAGCCCAATCTCCCAGCCCACCCCCTCTTGTTATTGCTATAATGTTATGAAGTATGGCAAATGATATCACAGAGATTACGCCTGAAATGGAGGTACGCTACAGATATCACAGAGATTACAATTGAAATGGAGGTACACTACAGATATCACAGAAATTACAATTGAAATGGAGGTACACTACAGATATCACAGAAATTACAGTTGAAATGCAGGTACACTACAGATATCACAGAGATTACAATTGAAATGGAGGTACACTACAGATATCACAGAGATTACAATTGAAATGGAGGTACGCTACAGATATCACAGAGATTACAATTGAAATGGAGGTACGCTACAGATATCACAGAGATTACAATTGAAATGGAGGTACGCTACAGATATCACAGAGATTACAATTGAAATGGAGGTACGCTACAGATATCACAGAGATTACAATTGTAACATAGTAGATAAGACTGAAAAAAGACATGCGTCCATCAAGTCCAGCCCATGCCAATAACACCCCTGTTGATCCAGAGGAAGGCAACAAAAAAGCCCTCTGGAGCCATTACCAATATAGTCCCAAGTGTGTGTGTGTGTGTGGGGGGGGGGAATTATTCCTTCCTGACTCCAACTGGTAGACAAATAGTTCCCCGGATCAACATCCTATCTGCTTTGAAGCCATCTGTCATAATTGTCAATATTGTTCTGTGCTAGATAGGCATCCATTGCTTTTTTGAATGCAGTTGCATAATCTGCAAGCACAACATCCCGAGGCAAAGAATTCCATAGCCTTACCGCCCTTACTGTAAAGAATCCCTGCCTATGTTTTAGTCGAAAGCGCCTTTCCTCTAGTCTTAATGGGTGACCTCTTGTTCTTAGCTCAGGTCTTTGCATAAATAATTAATTGGATAGTTCTTTGTATTGACCTTGAATGTATGTGTAAATGGTAATCATATCACCCCTTAGACGTCTCTTCTCTAATGTAAACAAACCCAGTTTTGCTAGTCTCTCTTTGTAACTCAGATCCTCCAATCCCTTTATCAGTTTTGTTGCACGTCTCTCTGCACCTTTTCCAGTTCAGTAATGTCTTTTTTTAGAACAGGCGCCCAAAATTGTACTCCATATTGAAATGGAGGTTCGCTACAGATATCACAGAGATTACAATTGAAATGGAGGTTCGCTACAGATATCACAGAGATTACAATTGAAATGGAGGTACACTACAGATATCACAGAGATTACAGTTGAAATGGAGGTACACTACAGATATCACAGAAATTACAATTGAAATGGAGGTACACTACAGATATCACAGAAATTACAATTGAAATGCAGGTACACTACAGATATCACAGAGATTACAATTGAAATGGAGGTACACTACAGATATCACAGAGATTACAGTTGAAATGGAGGTACACTACAGATATCACAGAAATTACAATTGAAATGGAGGTACACTACAGATATCACAGAAATTACAATTGAAATGCAGGTACACTACAGATATCACAGAGATTACAATTGAAATTGAGGTACACTACAGATATCACAGAGATTACAGTTGAAATGGAGGTACACTACAGATATCACAGAAATTACAGTTGAAATGCAGGTACACTACAGATATCACAGAGATTACAATTGAAATGGAGGTACACTACAGATATCACAGAGATTACAGTTGAAATGGAGGTACACTACAGATATCACAGAAATTACAATTGAAATGGAGGTACACTACAGATATCACAGAAATTACAGTTGAAATGCAGGTACACTACAGATATCACAGAGATTACAATTGAAATGCAGGTACACTACAGATATCACAGAGATTACAATTGAAATGGAGGTACACTACAGATATCACAGAGATTACAGTTGAAATGGAGGTACACTACAGATATCACAGAAATTACAATTGAAATGGAGGTACACTACAGATATCACAGAAATTACAATTGAAATGCAGGTACACTACAGATATCACAGAGATTACAATTGAAATTGAGGTACACTACAGATATCACAGAGATTACAGTTGAAATGGAGGTACACTACAGATATCACAGAAATTACAGTTGAAATGCAGGTACACTACAGATATCACAGAGATTACAATTGAAATGGAGGTACACTACAGATATCACAGAGATTACAGTTGAAATGGAGGTACACTACAGATATCACAGAAATTACAATTGAAATGGAGGTACACTACAGATATCACAGAAATTACAGTTGAAATGCAGGTACACTACAGATATCACAGAGATTACAATTGAAATGCAGGTACACTACAGATATCACAGAGATTACAATTGAAATGGAGGTACACTACAGATATCACAGAGATTACAGTTGAAATGGAGGTACACTACAGATATCACAGAAATTACAATTGAAATGGAGGTACACTACAGATATCACAGAAATTACAATTGAAATGCAGGTACACTACAGATATCACAGAGATTACAATTGAAATTGAGGTACACTACAGATATCACAGAGATTACAGTTGAAATGGAGGTACACTACAGATATCACAGAAATTACAGTTGAAATGCAGGTACACTACAGATATCACAGAGATTACAATTAAAATGGAGGTACACTACAGATATCACAGAGATTACAGTTGAAATGGAGGTACACTACAGATATCACAGAAATTACAATTGAAATGGAGGTACACTACAGATATCACAGAAATTACAATTGAAATGCAGGTACACTACAGATATCACAGAGATTACAATTGAAATGGAGGTACACTACAGATATCACAGAGATTACAGTTGAAATGGAGGTACACTACAGATATCACAGAAATTACAATTGAAATGGAGGTACACTACAGATATCACAGAAATTACAATTGAAATGCAGGTACACTACAGATATCACAGAGATTACAATTGAAATGGAGGTACACTACAGATATCACAGAGATTACAGTTGAAATGGAGGTACACTACAGATATCACAGAGATTACAATTGAAATGGAGGTACACTACAGATATCACAGAGATTACAGTTGAAATGGAGGTACACTACAGATATCACAGAGATTACAATTGAAATGGAGGTACGCTACAGATATCACAGAGATTACAATTGAAATGGAGGCACACTACAGATATCACAGAGTTTACAATGGAAGTGAAGCTACTCTAGTGATATAAAAGAGTTTACAATGGAAGTGAAGCTACTCTAGTGGTATCAAAGAGATTACAATGGAAGTGAAGCTACACTAGTGACCACAGAGCTTACAATTGAAATGGAGCTACACTACTAGTGTAGCTCCATAAATTCTGTTTACTGCATGTACAGCAAAAAGCTCAAAATTGAGTGAAACAGTGGCCAACTGGCGTGGGGGTCAATTGCACCCTGCCCCCCACGCCAGCCCTCCCTTGCATCTCTAGCCAAGGGCAAGACGGGCTGTGTGTGAGTTAGAGTAAAACCTGAGCATGCCGGAATTTGACTGTGTTTTGCGTCGACGCATTAGAGTCAAATATGCTCCTTGTCAGTTATATGATAAGGAGCAAGTTTGAATATAGGGCACCAAATTCCTCTAGCATTCAAGGATTTAAAAAGCCTAATTTAAAGGAACACTAACACACGAGAATGAGCTTAACCCTTTGCGTGCCAGAGGGGTATGCAGCGCATTGCTCTGCAATGTGTTGCGTACCTCTCTGGCATGCGAAGGGTTAAATACCCTGTTCTTCATGCAGCATCTTTATAAAATCTCTATTTGTTTTTGAGGCCTAAAATCTAGTCCTATATATGCTCTGAGGGAGAAGACACTCCTGCCTTTTTCTGTGACTCCCCTTGATTGTCCAAGATTATGTGTGTATGAACTGAAAACAGATAACAGCCTTTCTGTATGCAAGAGCAATGGGCATTAATCACAGTCAATTAACTGACTTTAGATCGTATCCCTCAATATAAACAACGCACAACATTAAATGATGGTGTGTATCATATGAATAATTCATTTTTACATAATGAATATTCAAAGTTATATCAGTGAATTTCATATTTTGGTGTTGATGTTCTTTTAAAACACTGGGACCTTTCATTTCTTCTTTGCTCTAGAATTGTCCTAAGACTATACAAGTTGGAGAGATTGTCATGCATCTACTCCCTTGAATAACACAGGAACTGGAGAAGTTTATCACACCTTAGTACATCTCCCCTGTAGTCTATAACTAAAGGTCTCCCATAGAATGACATAGGAACTGGAGAGTTTATCTCACTGGAGAAGTTCTCTCCTCTTTATCACACCTTAGTACATCTCCCCTGTAGTCTATAACTAAAGATCTCCCATAGAATGACATAGAAACTGGAGAAGTTATCTCCTCTTTATCACACCTTAGTACATCTCCTCTGTAGTCATTAACTAAAGGTCTCCCATAGAATGACATAGAAACTGGAGAGGTTATCACACTGGAGAAGTTATCTCCACTTTATCACACCTTAGTACATCTCCCCCTGTAGTCTATAACTAAATCTCTCCCATAGAATAACATAGGAACTGGAGAGTTTATCACACTGGAGAAGTTATCTCCACTTTATCACACCTTAGTACATCTCCCCCTGTAGTCTATAACTAAATCTCTCCCATAGAATAACATAGGAACTGGAGAGTTTATCTCACTGGAGTAGTTATCTCCTCTTTACCACACCTTAGTACATCTCCCCTGTAGTCTATAACTAAAGATCTCCCATATAATAACATAGGAACTGGAGAGTTTATCTCACTGGAGAAGTTATCTCCTCTTTATCACACCTTAGTACATCTCTCCTGTAGTCTATAACTAAAGCTCTTCCATAGAATAACATAGGAACTGGAGTGTTTATCTGACTGGAGAAGTTATCGCCTCTTTATCACACCTTAGTACATCTCCCCTGTAGTCTATAACTAAATCTCCCCCATAGAATAACATAGGAACTGGAGAGTTTATCACACTGGAGAAGTTATCTCCTCTTTATCACACCTTAGTACATCTCCCCTGTAGTCTATAACTAAAGATCTCCCATAGAATAACATAGGAACTGGAGTGTTTATCTCACTGGAGAAGTTATCTCCTCTTTATCACACCTTAGTACATCTCCCCTGTAGTCTATAACTAAAGGTCTCCCCCATAGAATAACATAGGAACTGGAGGGTTTATCACACTGGAGAAGTTATCTCCTCTTTATCACACCTTAGTACATCTCCCCTGTAGTCTATAACTAAAGGTCTCCCCCATAGAATAACATAGGAACTGGAGGGTTTATCTCACTGGAGAAGTTATATCCTCTTTATCACACCTTAGTACATCTCCCCTGTAGTCTATAACTAAAGATCTCCCATAGAATAACATAGGAACTGGAGTGTTTATCTCACTGGAGAAGTTATCTCCTCTTTATCACACCTTAGTACATCTCCCTCTGTAGTCTATAACTAAATCTCCCCCATAGAATAACATAGGAACTGGAGAGTTTATCTCACTGGAGAAGTTATCTCCTCTTTATCACACCTTAGTACATCTCTCCTGTAGTCTATAACTAAATATCTCCCATAGAATAACATAGGAACTGGAGTGTTTATCTCACTGGAGAAGTTATCTCCTCTTTATCACACCTTAGTACATCTCCCTCTGTAGTCTATAACTAAATCTCCCCCATAGAATAACATAGGAACTGGAGAGTTTATCTCGCTGGAGAAGTTATCTCCTCTTTATCACACCTTAGTACATCTCTCCTGTAGTCTATAACTAAATATCTCCCATAGAATAACATAGGAACTGGAGAGTTTATCTCACTGGAGAAGATATCTCCTCTTTATCACACCTTAGTACATCCCCCCCTGTAGTCTATAACTAAAGATCTCCCATAGAATAACATAGGAACTGGAGAAGTTATCTCCTCTTTATCACTCCTTAGTACATCTCCCCCGTAGTCTATAACTAAATCTCCCCCATAGAATAACATAGGAACTGGAGAGTTTATCTCACTGCAGAAGTTATCTCCTCTTTATCACACCTTAGTACATCTCCCCTGTAGTCTATAACTAAATCTCTCCCATAGAATAACATAGGAACTGGAGAGTTTATCTCACTGGAGAAGTTATCTCCTCTTTATCACACCTTAGTACATAAACCCTAGGAATAGTCAATTGGTGAACCTCTAGACTACATCTCCCATCATGGTGGAAGCTTGTAGTCCCAAACAGCTGGAGGTCCATCTCTTCAGGACAAACAAGACGTATAAACATGTTATTTTTAAAAGAGAAATAAAACTGAAACTGAACCAGTCGTGTTTATTTGTAAGCTCAATTAAGCAGTCTCCAATGGATAAATTAAAGACCATAATAGGACAATAATGAAATTAAATTTGTCCTAATCTCCCTGCCGCACTGTGGTGCAGCACTCCGGCAGCCGCAGGGCCGTGATAAGAGCAAGGTGACGCGGCTCTGTCCCGGAGAGAGATTTCCATCCGGCTCACGGGGGCAGCTGAGCACTTGAAAACATCAGTCACCTGCTATCTACATGACACTGATTAATTGTTGCGATCAAGCGCCGTGTTACCCAGCTCATTCTCAGTTCAGCTGCACGGATATTACTGCACAAAGGCAGATTGAGGGTTAGCCGTGGCTGCGCAGCCAGCAAATTATAAATTGATTACCTTTTGAGTCTTTCTAATGCAGTGCTTGTCGTCAAATCTACAGCACAAAAATAGCTGTTTCCTTCTAACCTACTGATCGGCAGTGTTCTCTGGCGCTTCTAAAAATACATGTACAGTAAATCTCCTTTATAACTTTACATATCATGGCCATATACAATATGAACAGCCAAATTCCATTTATCTATCAATCAATCAATATTGCCCTATATGATAATTCGCTAGGATGTTTGTCAGAAGCCGTCATGCACAGTAGAGACTGCCCGAACGCACAGAATGCTGGGAGCACGGAATGTTGGGAGAACAGAATGCTGGGAGTTCTGTGCTGGGAGCACGGAATGCTGGGAGTTCTGTGCTGGGGAACATTCTGTGCTTTCGGGCAGTCTCTACAGTGCATAACTGCGTCTGTGGCAGGACGCAGAGCAGGACCGGCCTCTTAACCCTTTGAGTGCCAATGCATTGCGTACCCCTCTGACAATCAAAGGGTTAACATTGCCCGGACCTTGGCCCATGTACACGGGCTTTTACACTAGTATATATATAATATACATGTATGTCAGAAGTGGCAGCACTCACTGTAACCCATGGTGTTAATTCCTAGGTGTGAGTTAAATAATAGATACATACAGTTCATTTGAAGATGATAAAGGCCTTGTAATGCGTCTGAGACGTTGATTCTAATAAACATGGTTTGCTGTTCATACAACACCCTGTGTGTTCTGTGTCTGGTTCACTCTCTGCCCCACCCTGGTGTGATAGGCAGGTGGAGTTCGCCCGCGCACCACCGAATTGCCACGAGGTAGTCATTTTTGACAGGAGTGGCCAGGGGGCTGTTCTGGCAAAGATGTCTGCTCTGTTGCCTGTCCGTCAGACTCGGCAGAAGTAGGATTTCTGACTAACTCGGTAATTATGCAGGATAATACGACTATCCGTAAGCTTATCGCTATATGGCTAATTATTGGAGGGTGGGGCTTTATTTGTGCTGATAGTTCCCCTTTAAAGGCTTTATAGAAAATGAAAGTCAAGAAAACAAACACGTTATAGCTGTTATAACTTTGAATGACTTCTGTTCAGTTATTGTTTTACTCAGCAGGAAAACCCCATATATTTCAGCATAAAACACATATGTTTACGTGTTAGTGTTTCTTTAAATATAGTAGTACATTCAGTCTCTCTACTCATTTTATACCTGATGGAATCCAAATGTCATTTCTTCTTACAGGCGAAGAGTTGAAAGGCAAGATTACAGTGCGCAAGAACAGGAAGGATCCGCGCTCCCTCATTATAAGCCTTTCACTGAACAACGTCACCCAGATTTATACTCTTCAGTAGACAAAGTGCTGTTACCATTGTCAAGAGTTACTTTAGCTGCTGATATTCCCAAACACACACTGTGTTACAATGTTTTTTACAGTATGAAATACACAATAAACTGGTTCAAGGTTAACATTGTGCAGAGTTCTTTGTTTTAGCTGGTAGATAGGAATAAAGTTCTTATGTAGTAAAGAGAGAGTAGTGTCCAAAATTAGAACGCAGAGGCGCTCGATACCCTAGGGATAGACCCAGAGAGGGGATATGTAAAAAGAGGCTACTATCCAATAAACAGAAGAGAGCACGACATCCGGTGTGTTTGGATGTTATTTAGTGGGCAGGTTTTTCCTCCTCACCAGCAAACTCTCCGGGTGCAGTTGGATGTACCGATAAATTGGATATGTGATGCGAGCGGGGTTCTTCTCCTCCCGTCTTCGTACACACAGTCCTTTGGGTGGTTATTACAGTGAGTCGGCTGTGTGGAGTTGGTGTATAATGCCGGCAAAAGAGTCGGGTGGTCAGCCAAGCAGTTTAGTTGACAAAAAAAATCTATTCTGCAAACAGCGTTTGATCTTTTGAGCAAAAATCATCCCTGTGAGTGCCGTCTCTCCTTCCACTAACTGTTTATGTTATAGGATATATATATATATATATATATTATATATAAGTGGTAGAATGTGTCACTCACTGTGAGCGTAACCGCACATGCGCAGTAGAGAGTCTGTACTGTGCATGTGTGGTTTCGCACACAGGGAGCTTCGCTGTGAGCCATCTAGAGCTCCCCGTTAAGGATCAGCACATTTGGCGAGTCTCTACTGCACATGAGTAGAGACTTGCCGAACGCGCTGCCCCACTCTGGACGGCTTACGTCCTGTTTCTGCTCCCTGCTCTGGGGCAGCAGCCGGGGCCGCTGGGTGCACTTTAGCCCGTATATACGGGCTTTCATACTAGTATATATATATATATATATATATATACATTATTGTGTCCACTCTCCTGTTTATTAGATATTTAAGGGATACTAGTGCTTCATACCGAAAAAAGTAAATATATACAGGTTTAGACTCTGGTTCTATCCCCAATGTATCTTATTATGTATATGCAAATATTCCAAAATCCGAAAAAAATCACAAATTTTTCTAGTCCCAAGCATTTCGGATAACGCATACTCAGCCTATATATATATATATATATATATATATATATATATATATATATATAAAATAAATCATAAGGAAGAACTTGGGCAGCACCCGTGGGACTTTTATATAGATTTATTTGATATACACAGATACAAATATGGTGAACGTTTCGGTCCCTTATTGGACCTTTATCAAGACCGTCTTGATAAAGGTCCAATAAGGGACCGAAACGTTGACCATATTTGTATCTGTGTATATCAAATAAATCTATATAAAAGTCCCACGGGTACTGCCCAAGTTCTTCCTTATGATTTACAAATTTTTTAGGGATTGTGCACCTGGGCAATATTGTTCTTTGGGAGAGAGTGCTTTCCATCTCTGGATGCTATATATATATATATATATATAGAGAGAGAGAGAGAATTTTTTTTTTTTTTGCAGGGTTTATACCAGTAAGGATATAAAGATATTCACACTGCTGAGAGAGATGTTTTATTCAATAGATATTTCAGTTGACTGTTTCATTCTGGGTGCAATACTTCCATGGCCTCAAAAGTTATGGTGGCACCTGTCTCATCTATGAACAGTTCTGGTCAGTTGACCATAAACCTCGATAAGATGCCATAGCAGCAGCTCCACTGTATAATTTCAGCCCATGGAGGATCGGCACTCAAACAAAAATGTAATTTTGATCTGCAGTAGCTATGAACCAAAATATCTCTCAGGACTGGGAGTATCCATATTTTACTCAGCCGGATAAACGCTGCAATATTTATTATTTAGGTATCAAGTTTTACTATCCCTTTAAACCTTTGGGGCTCCGGCAAAAGTAATACTAACCAATCAAGTGGGCTTTATTTTTTTATGTAATGGGGCTGATGATGGCAAAAAAACATATTATTGGGCAATGTAGGACACATTCATGAATGAAACATTGAGAAGATCTGAACGAATTCTAGGGCAAACCAACTTAACAAATCAAAATGCCAAAAACACCCACTAGTTTAAATGCAGCCTTTAAAGGGATAGTAATACATCATTTTAAAAAATCTTCATATTGTAGCTATTAAAAACGTAAACTAAATGCCCAACGTCCCATCTCTCAGACTTTTATGGTTTGAGAGATATTCAGTGTCAAAGTTCCTCCCTCCCTCCCCTTTCCCTGACGTCCGTGCTCTAGCTGACTGCAGGGGAATCCGCTCCTGGGACAGGTGGAGGCTCTTCAGCAGAGCCGAGATTGCGTTATTAAAGGGATAGTAATACTTTGTTTTAATTTTATTTTGTAGGCGTTAAAAAAACATGAAGAATGATATAAGTCTTATCTCTCAAACCTTTATGGTTTGAGAGATATTCACAAGCAAAGTTTCCCCCTCCCGCCCCTTTTACCTAGTGTAAGCCATCTCTTCTCAGATGTGGAATCCAGTCCATAGACCAGACAGATAACAGAAGGGGACAGTCTTCTTCCTATGAGAACAATGAAAGCCCTGCCCCCCTTGACAAGTTTTTCAGGTTTTTCCCTTATCTTAATTGAAGATTGTCCCTCTCTGCAATCTACCTGGGCACCTCCCTTCTGATCTGGCTGAGCAGTGTTACATCAGTAAAAGGGGTGGGAGGGGGATACTTTGTTTGTGAATATCTCTTAAACCATAAAGGTTTGAGAGATAAAACTTATATCGTTCTTCATGTTTTTTTAATGCCTACAAAATAAAATAAAGTTAAAACGAACTATTACTATCCCTTTAAAAAAGAAATCCTTCATGGGAACGGTCTACAAAGTGTGCTTGGCTTGCAGGCACACTTAGAAGACCATTTCAGTGAATTAACTCTTTTTCAAGATTGCGATCTCGGTTCTGCTGCAGAGCTGCCGGCTGGTCCCAGGACCGGATTCCCCTGCTGTCATCTAGAGCACGGACGTCAGGGAAAGGGAAGGAGGGGGGAACTTTGACACTGAATATCTCTCAAACCATAAAGGTCTGAGAGATGGGGCGTTGGGCATTTAGTTTAAGTTTTTAATAGCTACAAGATGAAGATTTTTTAAAATGATGTATTACTATCCCTTTAACCACTTTGATTGATAGAGATGTCTCCAATGCATTTCAAAGCAATGCACTGGAGACTTCTCTGGCATTCAAGTGTTTAAAAGCCCCATTTAAATCAGTAGGCCAAGAATGGCAGCATTTGGCACTCCAGCTGGCGGGAGTGATAGGAGATAGAGTCTCAGACAGCTGGAGTGCTGACAGTTGCCTGAATCTGCAATAAGCATTTTTGGGAATTCTTATTTGTATATGTGTCACAGTTGATCTGCACCCCGTTAGGCCCTAAGGCTCATTTACTAAGAAGAACAGGAACAATTATGGGGCAAATTAAAGGGATAGTAATACTTCGTTTTGACTTTATTTTATTTTGTAGGCATTACAAAAACATGAAGAACGATATAAGTCTTATCTCTCAAACATTTATGGTTTAAGAGATATTCACAAAGTATCCCTTCCCTGTTCAACCAGATCAGAAGGGAGGTGTCCAGGTAGACTGCAGAGAGGGACAATCTTCAATTAAGATAAGGGAAAAAGCTGAAAAACTTGTCAAGGGGGGGCAGGGCTTTCATTGTTTTAATACAAAGAAGAGTGTCCCCTTCTGTTATCTGTACTGTCATACAACCAGACTCACATCTGAGAAGAGATTGGCTTACACTAGGAAAAAGGGACGGGGAGGGGAACTTTGTTTGTGAATATCTCATAAACCATAAAGGATTGAGAGATAAGACTTATATCATTCTTCATGTTTTTTTAATGCCTACAAAATAAAATAAAGTTAAAACGAAGTATTACTATCCCTTTAAAGCAGAACTACCATGTTAAGTAAAGACGCCCTGCAATAATTAGGCAGGTGGCAACTAGCTTAATAATAGTTATTGTACGTCTCAAAAGTAGCCGCTTGTAAATTAATCCTTAATCTTCCGAGACCAGAAGCCAGGTATCAGTGCAGACATCTTGTCTGCGCGCCTGCGCTGTCAGTCCCGGTCTCCTCTGAGAAGCATTGCACTGGCCCGAAAGGCACCGGAAGGGACTGACGGCACAGGCGCACAGACTGTACTAACCTGCCCATCAGTCTCGGAAGATTACTGATTACTTTACAAGCGGCTGCTTTTGAGAGGTAAAATATCTATTATTAAGCTAGTCGCCACCTGCCTAAGTATGGCAGGGCAACTTTACTTAAAGGGATAGTAATACTTCATTTTAACTTTATTTTATTTTGTAGGCATTAAAAAAACATGAAGAATGATATAAGTCTTATCTCTCAAACCTTTATGGTTTAAGAGATATTCACAAGCGAAGTGTCCCCCTCCCCGCCCCTTTTACTGATATAACACTGCTCAGCCAGGGCAGAAGGGAGGTGCCCAGGTAGACTGTAGAGGGACAATCTTCAATTAAGATAAGGGAAAAATCTGAAAAGCTTGTCAAGGGGGACAGGGCTTTCATTGTTCTCATAGGAAGAAGATTGTCCCCTTCTGTTATCTGTCCAGTCTATGGACCGGATTCCACATCTGAGAAGAGATGGCTTACACTAGGTAAAAGGGACGGGAGGGGGAAACTTTGCTTGTGAATATCTCTCAAACCATAAAGGTTTGAGAGATAAGACTTATATCATTCTTCATGTTTTTTTAATGCCTACAAAATAAAATAAAGTTAAAACGAAGTATTACTATCCCTTTAACGTGGTAGTTCAGCTTTAAAGGGATAGTAGTACTTTATTATTACTATCCCCCATATTGTACATATTTGTAAAATAATTTAATAGCCCTCAGGTTCATTTCGCAAACATTTATGGTTTGAGAGATAACCAAAGGCAAAGTTCCCCCTTCCCTGAAGTCAGCGTTGTACTGACTGCAGGGAAGTCTGTCGTGCGACAGGCTACCGGCTCTGCAGCTGAGCCGAGATCCTGTTAGTGACAAAGAATTATTTCACTCAAAAGGTCATGTGCTTGGTTTGTGATTGGTTTGCAAACTCATGTAGAAGACCGTTTCAGTGAAATAATTATTTGTCATTAATGCAATCGCGGCTCTGCTGCAGAGCCGCATGATGAAAGTCAGATCAGATATCCCTGCAGTCAGCACAACGCTGACTTCAGGGAAGTGGGAGGGAGGGGGGAACTTTGCCTTCGGTTATCTCTCAAACCTTTATGGGGGCTATTAAATTATTTTACAAATATGTAAAATATGGGGGATAGTAATAATAAAGTATTACTATGCCTTTAACTTCAAAAGAAATTCCAGCTGCTCCAAACAGACATGATACAATCAAGTGATCATCATAATTAATAACCATCTAATGGGCATGCTTATTGCAGCTGTACATTTTAAAAGAAGTCGACAATGATAATGTTACTGTGTGTGCACCTTGGAGCATCCCTAGTTACTTTCACTTAATTCAAGTATGAAATAGAAAAAATGCAACAACACAATAAAATCCAAGTCCAATGCAAACTTCTTAAAGAGATAGTAATGTTTCACAAAAACAGCAGCTCCAATTAATCTTCATAGTATCTGAGCCATAGAGAGTATTATTTCATTACTGTCAGAGTTGTAGTACAAGAGTAATTGAATGATAAAGTATCCCCCTCCCGCCCCTTTTACCTAGTGTAAGACACCTCCCCTCAGATGTGGAATCTGGTCTCTGGATCGGACAGATCACAGCAAGGGACAATCTTCTTACTGTGAGAACAATGAAAGCCCTTCCCCCCTTGACAGGTATTTCAGCTTTTTCCTTATCTTAATTGAAGATTGTCCCTCTCTGCAATCTACCTGGGCACCTCCCTTCTGATCAGAGGTGAGCAGTGTTACATCAGTAAAAGGGGCGGGAGGGGGATACTTTATCATTCAAATACTCTTGAACTACAACTCTGCTAGAATTGAAATAACACTCTTCATGGCCCAAATACTATGATGATTAATTAGAGCTGCTTTTATTATGAAACATTACTATTCCTTTAAAAACAATGTATCCTTTATTATGCAAAGCGTATAACAAATGTAAAAGTACCTTGGATTTTGGCTTGGAAAATAAACCGGGAGAGACTCAGCAAGTGGGTACAATTAAGCAGTAATGCCACCAGCAGCGATCAACGCATTTGGCGTGTTAAAACCATACTCATAACTCATGTTGGTATGCTTTTTTCTATTGCAAACTAAATTTACCATTTACATAATACAGACACAAAATGATAACAAAGAGTAGTCACCTGACACATTTCACATAATTTCTTTGGGGTATTACACTACCGTTCAAAAGTTTGGGGTCACTTAGAAATTTCCTTGTTTCTGTTGTGGGAGCAGCTTGACAGTATGGTACGTAAGAATTGCCCATCAAGCCAATCCAAATTGTGGGAGATGTTAAGAAAGCATGGGGTGAACTCTCTTCACATTACCTCAACACATTGACAACTAGAATGTCAAAGGTCTGCAAGGCTGTAATTCATGCAAAAGGAGGATTCTTTGACTAAAGCAAAGTTTGAAGGACACAATTATTAAATTAAAATCATTATTTCTATCCTTGTCAATGTCTTGACTGTATTTCCTATTCATTTTGCAACTCATTAAATGGAAAACAAGGACATTTCTGTGACCCCACACTTTTGAACTGTAGTGGCTATAATCTAAAATATGTAACTGGTCTTTGTGAGTTATGGCCCGCTACCTGTGGCTATAGTAAAAAATAACATCATGGTCAGGTCTTTCATAATTTAAATCCAATTTAAAATCAGCCCGAGAAGAGGAGGATTACTGCACTTGCCCATTGAGATTTTTATCTGTAGAAGAACTGAAATGAGCGTGGACAGTTCATGTCTACTTTACGTGCAACAAAACTGATAAAGGTATTGGAGGATCTGAGTTATAAAGAGAGACTAGCCAAACTGGGTTTGTTTACATTAGAAAAGAGACGTCTAAGGGGTGATATGATTACCATTTACAAATACATTCAAGGTCAATACAAAGAACTATCCAATGAATTATTTATGCAAAGAGCTGAGCTAAGAACAAGAGGTCATCCATTAAGACTTGAGGAAAGGCGCTTTCGACTAAAACACAGGCAGGGATTCTTTACAGTAAGGGCGGTAAGGCTATGGAATCTTTGCCTCGGGATGTTGTGCTTGCAGATAATGTATCTGCATTCAAAAAAGCAATGGATGCCTATCTAGCACAGAACAATATTGACAATTATGACAGATGGCTTCAAAGCAAATAGGATATTGAGCCGGGGAACTATTTGACACACACACACACACACACACACTGGAAATTGCTCCAGAGGGCTTTTTTGTTGCCTTCCTCTGGATCAACAGGGGTGTTATTGGCATGGGCTGGACTTGATGGACGCATGTCTTTTTTCAGCCTTATCTACTATGTTACTATGTATTTATTTATATATTGCCAAATAATTCCGCAGCGCTGTACAATAGTGAATAGACATACAGAGGTATTAAATAATACAGTCAATTGTGGAGAGCAGAAGGGCCAGAGGGCCCTTATTGTGAGAGCTTACAGCCTAGAGAAGGAAGGTTGGACACAGAAAAAGTAAGTGCTATTGGGTGTAAGTGTCTCCTGTCACATAAACTGCCGGTCAGTAGGTGGGAGAGAGAAGTGCTGGTGAGTGCAGTGGTCCAGGAAAGAGGTGGTTCTTGGTGATAATGGTTATGGAGACAGGTGATAGGCTTCCTGAAGAGGTGAGTTTTCAGGGAGCGTCTGAAGATCTGAAGGCTGGGGGAGAGTCTGATGGGGCAGGTGAGGGAATTCCAGAGCTCGGGTGCAGCACGGGAGAAGTCCTGTAGGTGGGAGAAGTCCTGTAGTTGTGAGTGGGAGAAGTCCTGTAGGTGGGAGTGGGAGCATGTAAGAAGAGCTGTAGAGAGAAGAAGGTCATGTGCAGAGAGAAGATGGTGGGAATGGGAGAAGTCCTGTAGGTGGGAGTGGGAGAAGTCCTGCAGACGGGAGTGGGAGGATGTGATAAGAGCTGTAGAGAGAAGAAGGTCATGTGCAGAGAGAAGATGGTGAGAGGGAGTGTATTTGGAAATGAGAGATGAAATATAGGGGGGTGAGGTGTTAGTGAGGGATCTATAAGTTACCACCAGAATTTTGAATTTAATTCTATGTGGTAATGGGAGCCAGTGTGGGGACTGACAGAGGGGTTTGGTGTTAGAGAAGCGATGAGTGAGGTAGATTAGTCTTGCAGTAGAGTTTATTATGGACTGTAGTGGGGTTAGTCGGGTGAGAGGAAGGCCAATTAGTAATGAGTTACAGTAGTCAAGACGGGACATGATGAGTGTTTGGATTCGAATTTTAGTAGTGTCTTGTGTGAGAAAGGGTCGGATTCTAGGGGTGTTGAGGAGTTGAAGGCGAGATGATTTGGAGATTGAGTGGATGTGAGGAATGAAGGATAGGACAGAGTCAAATGTGACCCCCAGGCAGTGTGCTGTAGGGGTTGGTGTGATGGTAATGTTGTTAACGATGAGGATAATATCTGGGGTAAGGCTGGTTGTAGATGGAGGGAAGAGAATTAGTTCAGTTTTGCCAAGGTTAAGTATGAGTTGATGGGAGGACATCCAGGAAGACACAGCAGACAGACAGTCAGATACCTGGGACAGGAGGGAAGGGGAGAGGTCTGGGGAGGACCCCTTTACTTCCTTTCTGTAAACCCAGGAAGAGTAAGATCACTGCACATATTCATGGGGCTTTTTATTTCTAGATTAAAGGGATAGTAATACTTCGTTTTAACTTTATTTTATTTTGTAGGCATTATAAAAACATGAAGAACGATATAAGTCTTATCTCTCAAACCTTCATGGTTTATGAGATATTCACAAGCAAAGTTTCCCCTCCCGCCCCTTTTACCTAGTGTAAGCCATCTCTTCTCAGATGTGAATCTGGTTGTACGACCAGACAGATAACAGCAGGGGACAATCTTCTTCCTATGAGAACAATTAAAGCCCTGCCCCCCTTGACAAGTTTTTCAGGTTTTTCCCTTATCTTAATTGAAGATTGTCCCTCTCTGCAGTCTACCTGGCGCCTCCCTTCTGATCTGGTTGAACGGGGGGGGGTACTTTGCTTGTGAATGTCTCTTAAACCATAAAGGTTTGGGAGATAAGACTTATATCGTTCTTCATGTTTTTTTAATGCCTACAAAATAAAATAAAGTTAAAACGAAGTATTACTATCCCTTTAACTAAAATGAGCATAGACAGGCCATTCCTATTTACTGTATGCTTTTTTTTACATAAACCCAAGAAGAGGGGGATTATTGCACAATGCTCCATTTCCATAAAGTCAAGAATAGGAGGACTAATGCACTAGGCTTCTTATGATCAGATTTACTGAAATTAGCACGGGCATTTTATTTATATTTTAAATATACTTCATTTTCATAAACCCAAGAAGAGGAAGATTTCTGCGTGTGCGTTTTATCTCTAGATGAATGGAAATGATCATAGACTGTTCGTTCCTGTTTTAGATTTATTTCCTTTCCTTAAACCCAAGAAGATGAGAATGACTGCACATATTCACTGTGCTGTTTATCTCTAGATGAACTGAAATGATCATGGACTGTTCATTCCTATTTTAGATTTATTTCCTTTCCTTAAAAGGACAGTAATGTCCCCAAAAAATTTTTCCCAGTTATGTAGATTTTAAAATGTCCATCAATATGCTCCAAACCCTATCTCTCTAACCGCTATGGTTTGAGAGATATAGAGATTCAAAGTTCACCCCTCTCTTCCCTTCTCCTGATGTCAGCGTCTAGCTGACAGCAAGAGATGCCGTACCAGAGACCACCAGGCGGCTCTGCAACAGAGCCGAAATCGCGTTACTTAAAAATAATTCATTCGTTGGAAAGGTCTACAAAGTGTGTTTGCAAACCAGGCACACTTTTTTAGACCTTTCCAGTGAATTAATTCTTTAGCAATAATGCGATGTTGGCTCTGCTGCAGAGCCTCCTTGAGTTGTATGACTCGATTCTCCTGCTTTCAGCTTTACAGCAGACATCAGGAGAAGGGGAGGGAGGGGGGACTTTGAATCCCTATATCTCTCAAACCATAGCGGTTTGAGTGATAGGGTTTGGAGCATATTGATTCATATTTTAAACTCTACAAAAGTGGAAATTTTTTGGGGGGGATTTTACTGTCCCTTTAAACCCAAGAAGAGGTGAATTACTGCATATATTCACCGTGCTTTTTATCTGTAGATGAACTGAAACAATCATGAACTGTCGATTCTTATTTTATATTTACTTCCTTTCCTTGAACCTAAGAAGAAGAGAATTATTACACATACTCACTGTGTTTTTTATCTCTAGATGAACTGAAATGATCATGGACTGTTCATTCCTCTTTTATATTTATTTCCTCTCCTTAAAGGGATAGTAATACTTAAAATGTAAAAAAAAAAATATGTTGTACGTTTTATCCCCCTGAGTAAAACAAGAGTACTCCCACTGCTGAAAGGTGTTTCATTCAAAAGTTATTAATTTTCAAAGTTGATTTTTTTAGGTGCAATATCACAGTGGCCTGAAATTGTACAGTGGCGCTGTTGCTACACGATCCTATGGACAGCTCTGGTCCTGGGACCATAAATCTGTGATATTGCACCTAAAAAATTCAACTTTGAAAATGAATAACTTTTGAATGAAACGCCTTTCAGCATTGGGAGTACTCTTGTTTTACTCAGGGGGATAAACCGTACAACATATGTATTTTTACATTTTAAGTATTACTATCCCTTTAAATCCAAGAAGAGGAGAATTTCTGCACCTACTGAGATTAGGCTCTAAGAAGAACTGGAAGGCAAATCTGTCACACTATAAAGGCCAAAAGGAATAACTCCTGTTGATTTAAATTGAGCTTTTAACTTCTTGAATACTAGAGACGTCGCTGCAATGCATTTGAAACCTCTCTAGCATTCACAGGGTTAAAAGTTGCATTTTAGTCAATGTGAAATTTTATTATGTCCTCTATGGCGAACCTGGGTTCAAATGGGAATTTTATACGTGATTAGCGAATGGTGCACGGCATCGCCTGTTTGATTGGGCACACTGTGCACTTTGGGGACTTGCTGAATCACTGCAATGGGGGAGTCTCCCTGCGGCGATTTTGACAGGAGTGGAATTGTTCCGGTTTTTAATATATCAGTCTCTCTGTGCTTTTTTCTTTTTCTATCTCTAGATGAACTGGAATAAGGACAGGCAGTTCATTTCTTTTTTATTGTTATTTTCCATAAATCCGCACCTCTGTATTTTATTATCAGTGCTGACCAGGGAAGCCAGCCATTATTTATAATAAGCCATTCATCAATACAGACTGCATTTGACCTTGATAGTCTTTTGGATTCCATACTGTGTAAGTGATATGGCCAGATAGACTTCTATAAATAATGTGCATTTTATATGCCTGAAACGTAAACTAGCATCTGACTTGAATTTGATGTTAAAGGACCACTCTGTTTAAGGTCATTGCAACCACTATTTTTGGGAGCAGAGCGTAATGCTTCTGTGTTTTAATTCCTTGGATGTTAACCCTTTGAGTGCAAGAGGGGTACACAGCGCATTGCTTTGCAATGCGTAGCATACCCGTCTGGCACTCAAAGGGTTAAAGACATAGCCAACACATTGCTTCGCAATTCATCTGAGACATTTCTAGCATTTGAGGGGTTACTGAAGGACATTAACATAGGACCATCCTCCCTGTGTTCATTAGACATTAGGTCATGCATCCCTGGGTTCAGTACGTCTCCTGTGGAGACACTAAACAGAATTTCCCACAATCCACCTTAGGCAACAATTCTCATGCATTTTAATTAAACGTTTTTAGTTTACATAATGTACACATTTTCTATGCGGCACTCACTGCCAAGGGGACGAGCCGCTTCTTTGACCCAAACCAAAAAACAGTTTCCATATTCAGGGCCAGATTTCCCATTAGGCAGAGTAGGCCGGCTGCTTATGGCTCCAAATTTTAAGTAGGTGCCTCAGCTGAGCTGGCCACACCCACATTCTGAATTATGGGTGTGGCCAGAGCAACCTCCAGCTCCCTGCACCAGTTGTATACTCCATTTACAGATTATTATTTTACCCCTTGGATGATGGAGAGATCTCAAACCAAGGGGTTAAAGCTTTTTGTTCCACACTGCTTTCCATCTCACCTCCCACTCCCTGCCAGCCACATATTAACTTTCCACACTGCCCTCCCTCATACCTGCCACTCCCTGACAGTCAGATACTAGCATTCCACACTGTTCTCGCATTCCACCTGCCACTTCCTGCAAGCTAGATACTGACATTCCACACTGTTCTCCATCCCACCTGCCACTTCCTGCAAGCTAGATACTGACATTCCACACTGCTCTCCATCCCACTTGCCACTTCCTGCAGCCAGATACTAACATTCCACACTGCTCTCCCATCCCACCTGCCACTTCCTGCAAACTAGATACTAACATTCCACACTGTTCTCCAGTCCACCTGCCACTTCCTGCAGCCAGATACTAACATTTCACACTGCTCTCCCTCCCACCTGCCACTTCCTGCAAGCTAGATACTGACATTCCACACAGCTCTTCAGTCTACCTGCCACTTCCTGCAGCCAGATACTAACATTCCACACTGCTCTTCCTCCCACCTGCCACTTCCTGCAAGCTAGATACTGACATTCCACACTGCTCTCCAGTCTACCTGACACTACCTGCCATCCAGGTACTAACACTGTAGTGAGATTCACAGGTGTGACGATTTTCACAAAAGTGGACAGGGGAGCGAAGGCCCTCTGACCACTCCTTTGAAAATCGCTGCAACAACACATTGTGTTACAGCTGTTTCCCGAAGTGCATGGAGTGCCGAATCCCGCAAGGAATGACTTGCAGCTTTCACTAATGCATATATAATACTCATACCAACATCTCATTACATATCACCTAGAACTCATACACACAAGAATACATTACTGTGTTTGCCTAAGATAAGCTAATCTCCAGCCCTCTCATCAGTCAACTTACTACTGAAATGTCACGCTTGTAATCGTGTGCGTCAAAACAGCAATTTATTAATGCTGCTGGCTTGGAATGGTGCATTTAAGATGTGCATTTAAAGTGTCACAAAGTACCCTAACCTTTACCTCCCAAAGTTTCAAATGACCAAAAAGGGACATTTCTGTTTTATATGGTATTGCTGGGGGTGTGGCTGGTGGGTGTGGCATTTTAGTTTGTGGAATTACCTACTGACACCTCTTTGTGTAACTGAATAAATGATTTAGAGCAATATCTGATTATTTTATGTACACAGACTAATTTATAAAGACATACAGTACTGTGCAAAAGTTTTAGGCAGGTGGGAAAAATGCTGTAAAGTAAAAATGCTTTCAAAAATGTTAACAGTTTATTTTTATCAATTAACAAAATGATAGCGAGTGACCAGAAGAAAATCTAAATCAAATGATACCAAACAGATGATAATTGTCATCAATTTATGTGGATTGAAACACAATCATCAACTGAAATAGAAACAGCTGTGTAGGAGGAATAAAACCGGGTGAGGAACAATGTGAGGTTGCTGAAGACAGTTTAATGTTAAAAGTCATAAACCATGGCAAGACTGAGCACAGCAACAAGACCCAAGGTAATTATACTGCATCAGCCAGGTCTCTCCCAGGCAGAAATTTCAAGGCAGACAGGGTTTCCAGATGTGATTTCCAAGCTCTTCTGAAGAAGTACAAAGAAACGGGCAACGTTGACAACTGGAGATGCAGTGGTCGGCCAAGGAAACTTAGTGCAGCAGATGAAAGGCACATCATGCTTACTTCCCTTCACAATTGGAAGATGTGCCATCAGGTCAGAATTGGCAGAAAACAGTAGGACCCTGGTGCACCCATTTACTGTCCGGAGAAGTCTGATCAGAAGGGGTCTTCATGGAAGACTTGCGGCCAAAAAGCCATACCTCCGATGTGCAAACAAGGGCAAGAGACTTAAAGGGGAACTACCACCCCAACACAATGTAATCTCTAAGTCTTTGTCTTCCTAGCGTTCTTAGCAATCCATAGTTAGTTTTCTCCAAAAAAGCGTTGTAAGAGCACAATCTTTATACTAAATCTCTACCTGACGACGTCTTGCCCCTTGAATCTGTTCTGAGCATGACTGCTATGGAGCCATTCAGCTCCATTGTACCTCCCTCTGTCTTTCCCATCACTCGTACGTCACTGTCCTCAGCACCACGTGACCTGCCGCACTCCTGGCATCAAGCACGATCAGGTCATTTCAGCCTAGTGGGAGCGGGTTCATGTGAAGCTGAAATGACCTGACCGCGCTTCATGGCTGGAGCTCGGCAGATCACGTGATGCTGAGGACAATGACGTACGAGTGAAGAAGGACACCAGGATGGGAAAGAGGGACAGAGGGGTTTGTGTCTCAAAGAGAGACTGTCCTTCCTAAAGAGAGACACCAGGAAGGTATGTACCCCTAATATCTCCTAAAGAGTGACACCAGGAAGGAATGGACCCCTAATATCTCCTAAAGAGGGACACTTGGGAGGTATGGAGCCCTAATATCTCCTAAAGAGGGACACCAGGGAGGTATGGACCCCTAATATCTCCTAAAGAGGGACACTTGGGAGATACGGACCCCTAATATCTCCTAAAGAGGGACACTTGGGAGGTACGGACCCCTAATATCTCCTAAAGAGGGACACTTGGGAGGTACGGACCCCTTTATATCTCCTAAAGAGGGACATGTGGGATGTATATACTCCTAATATCTCCTAAAGAGAGACACCTGGGAGGTATGGACACCTAATATCTCCTAAAGAGGGACACTTGGGAGGTATGGACCCCTAATATCTCCTAAAGAGGGACACTTGGGAGGTATAGACACCTAATATCTCCTAAAGAGGGACGATTGGGAGGTATGGACCCCTAATATCTCATAAAGAGGGACATTTGGGATGTATGGACCCCTAATATATCCTAAAGAGGAACACTTGGGAGGTATGGAGCTCTAATATTTCCTAAAGAGGGACACTTGGAAGGTACAAATCCCTAATATATCATAAAGTGGGACAATTGGGAGGTATGGAGCTCTAATATCTGCTAAAGAGGGACATTTGGGAGGTATGGAGAATAATATCTCCTAAAGAGGGACACTTGGGAGGTGTGGCTCCCTAATACTTCCTAAAGAGGAACACTTGGGAGTTTTGCCCTAACCTAACAACTAACCTAACACCCCACCCCCAAACCTAGCAGACACAGATGCTAACAGGCAGTGAGCCTAACCTAACATATAGTAGACGCTGATCCTGAACTAATACCTAACTTCCCGTAACCTAACAGATAGTCACCTGGTGACATTCTGACCAGCGACATGTTGCAGGAGACATTTTGGTGCCTTGAAGTTGTGATCAGTGTGTGCAACACAATTCAAAGCAATGAGTTGTTTACCTCTATGGCATTCAAAGTATTAACTTGCTACGATGCTATGGTACCCCATTTTAGGGAAGTCCGAGCCTTAATTTTTTTTTTTATTGAGCTTACTGTGCTTCACTCTTTACTTTTGAATGATGGATCTCCAGCACCGGCAGGAGCTATACAGTGTATCTCTTATGTAATAAAACATGTGTTTGACAGCTAATTGGTTTGGTCTTAATGTAAACAGACCCTGAAAATAATTAGTCATCAATGTTATTATCTTGGATTAGTTTCCTGCCAATGGTTGATTATTAATTACCTTTTTTTTTTTCATCTGAGGCTTTCTCTAATTAGCTGAATTACACAACCTAATAATCCTACTTTTTGAGCATGACTGATATGCATTTGTTCAACAACTTAATTTGATAATTTGTAAAACAGATGGGCTTGTTTGTTTCTGGTTTAATAAAAATGCAGCGTGTAAAGATTCACTATCATTTCTTTGACTTCGCTCCTTATTCCTAACTTGAGTATAATTTTGTGGGATATTCTAAAATGAGTTTGAGACAATAAGGACAGACAGGTCGTATCAGATGACCGGTTTTACACTACCTTTGGAAGAGCCATGTCTCAGAATTGGCTCAAGTTGCTTCTGTAAGTTATCTTCAGTGGCGGAACAATGGGGGTCACACCTGTGATGGGGCCCGCCCACTGCAACCCCTCACCCAGCTCCCTCAACAAGTAGTTCTGTGCCTTCTTCTGCACAGACCTCTAACAGCTGATCTCCTTCTCTGGCTCTCTAAAAATGCAGAGCGCTGGGAGATGTGTAGATTGGAGGCAATGTGGAGATTGGGGGGCAATGTGGAGATTGGAGGCAATGTGGAGGCAGTGTGGAGATTGGGGAGCAATCTGGAGATTGGGGGCAATGTGGAGATTGGAGGCAATGTGGAGATTGGAGGCAATGTGAAGATTGGAGGCAATGTGGAGATTGGGGGCAATGTGGTGATTGGGGGGCAATGTGAAGATTGGAGGCAGTGTGGAGATTGGGGTAAATGTGGAGATTGGGGGGCAATGTGAAGACTGGAGGCAGTGTGGAGATTGGGGAAATGTGGAGATTGGGGGCGATGTTAAGATTGGAGGCAATGTGGAGATTGGAGGCAATGTGGAGGCAGTGTGGAGATTGGGGGAAATGTGGAGATTGGGGGACAATGTGGAGGCAGTGTGGAGATTGGGGGAAATGTGGAGATTGGGGGGCAGTGTGGAGATTGAGGGCAATGTGGGGGCAGTGTGGAGATTGGGGGGCAATGTGGAGGCAATGTGGAGATTCGGGGACAATGTGAAGATTGGAGACAATGTGGAGACTGGGGGAAATGTGAAGATTGGGGGCAATGTGGAGGCAGTATGAAGATTGGGGGAAATGTGGAGGCAATGTGGAGATTGGAGGAAATGTGGAGATTGGGGGGCAATGGGGGGTCAATGTGGTCGGGGGGCCCATGGCAGTTTCTGCACCAGGGCTCGGTGGCTCCTAGTTACGCCTCTGGTTATCTTCTAATTTATTAACACTTTGAGTGCCAGATGGGTATCCAATGCAGTGCTTTGCATGCGTTGGATACCCCTCAGGGACTCAGAGGTTTAGGAAATAAGGCCGTATGCACAGAGACAGAAGTGGAGTAATTTGGGCCCGAACCAACTGCAGCGTAGGAAACAATAACAATTCCAAATTCCGTTGCAATGCGTTTATACATCCTTGGCATTCAAAGGGTTAAAGGGGAAGCTTCATTAGGAAACTAATGTGGATTTTTGAACACTAATACAGCACTCTATGATATTGGTAATCAACATCATATGTTTTTGTCACTAAATCCTATGTTTTTATTCTTTTTTTATTTGTACAATTTTCTCCACCCACCTGTACTTTTGCAAAGTCTAGTGTACAAGGTGTTGTATAGGTAAACTACACAATGTCCTGCTGGGGCCTTCCTTGTCACCTCTGCCATGCCCTCACCATGTCCCTTGCATACCTCCCAAGTGTCCCTCTTTAGGAGGGACAGTCCCTCTTTGAGACCCAAATTCCCCTGTCCCTCTTTCACACCCTGGTGTCCCTCTTTTTAGGACATCAGAGTGAGTGGTGTGTATATTAGTCTATCACATTGCTCCACAGCAATGAAATTCACATAAATGTTTAGATAATCTTTAGTATATGTGTTTGTAAATGAATCTGTGTAAATAAAACACGTTGGTCTTGTTCTAAATTATTTATTCAGTTACACAAAGAGGTGTCAATAGGTCACAAAGTAACCTAAAAATTCCCCGCCCACCAGCCACGCCCCCAGAAACACCACCTAAAACACGTGTCCCTCTTTGGCCATTTTAAATGTTGGGAGGTATGCCCTTGTGCTGGTATAACGGGGAGAACACAAGGGCATCACCAGAAGTCACAATGTATCCAACCTGCAGACAGTGTGAACAAGGCCTGAGGGTGTTTACAGCGGAACTTTCACTCTCTATAAAGTCGCCTTTCAATAATGAGGCATAAGGCGACTAGCTTCATAATAGTGCTATCAGCGCTCATAAGCAGCCGGTTCTGAAGTAACCCTTCTTCTTCGGAGACCGGAAACCAGACATCAGAGCAGACATCTTGGCTTAGAGACTTCTGTGCGCCTGCACTGTCCGTCCCTGTGTCCTCTAGGAGATATTGCATGGTACCTTAAGGAGCAGGAAAGGACTGCGGGTACAGGCGCTCTGACGGCTCTAAAGCAAGAAGCCTGGCCATCAGTCTCTGAAGAATAAGGATTATCACCCTGGTGTTCCTGTGTTTAGGAGATCAGACTGTGTGGTGTGTATAGAAGTGCATCACCCTGGTGTCCCTGTGTTTAGGAGATCAGACTGTGTGGTGTGTATAGAAGTGCATCACCCTGGTGTCCCTGTGTTTAGGAGAACAGACAGTGCGGTGTGTATATAAGTGTATCACCCTGGTGTCCCTGTGTTTAGGAGATCAGCCTGTGTGGTGTGTATAGAAGTGCATCACCCTGGTGTTCCTGTGTTTAGGAGATCAGTCTGTGTAGTGTGTATAGAAGTGTATCACCCTGGTGTTCCTGTGTTTAGGAGATCAGACAGTGCGGTGTGTATATAAGTGTATCACCCTGGTGTCCCTGTGTTTAGGAGATCAGCCTGTGTGGTTTGTATATAAGTGTATCACTCTGGTGTTCCTGTGTTTAGGAGATCAGACTGTGCGGTGCGTATAGAAGTGCATCACCCTGGTGTTCCTGTGTTTAGGAGATCAGCCTGTGTGGTGTGTATATAAGTGTATCACCCTGGTATCCCTGTGTTTAGGAGATCAGACTGTGCGGTGCGTATAGAAGTGCATCACCCTGGTGTCCCTGTGTTTAGGAGATCAGACTGTGTGGTGTGTATATAAGTGCATCACCCTGGTGTCCCTGTGTTTAGGAGATCAGCCTGTGTGGTGTGTATATAAGTGTATCACCCTGGTGTCCCTGTGTTTAGGAGATCAGCCTGTGTGGTGTATATAAGTGCATCACCCTGGTGTCCCTGTGTTTAGGAGATCAGACTGTGTGGTGTGTATATAAGTGTATCACCCTGGTGTCTCTGTGTTTAGGAGATCAGACTGTGTGGTGTGTGTACAAGTGTATCACCCTGGTGTCCCTGTGTTTAGGAGATCAGATTGTGTGGTTTGTATAGAAGTGTATCACCCTGGTGTCCCTGTGTTTAGGAGATCAGACTGTGTGGTGTGTATAGAAGTGTATCGCCCTGATGTCCCTGTGTTTAGGAGATCAGACTGTGTGGTGTGTATATAAGTGTATCACCCTGGGGTCCCTGTGTTTAGGAGATCAGACTGTATGGTGTGTATATAAGTGTATCATCCTGGTGTCCCTGTGTTTAGGAGATCAGACTGTGTGGTGTGTATATAAGTGTATCACCCTGGTGTCCCTGTGTTTAGGAGATCAGACTGTGTGGTGTGTAGAAGTGTATCACCCTGATGTCCCTGTGTTTAGGAGATCAGACTGTGTGGTGTGTATAGAAGTGTATCACCCCGGTGTCCCTGTGTTTAGGACATCAGACTGTGTGGTGTGTGTAGAAGTGTATCACCCCGGTGTCCCTGTGTTTAGGGGATCAGACTGTGTGGTGTGTGTAGCAGTGTATCACCCCGGTGTCCCTGTGTTTAGGGGATCAGACTGTGTGGTGTGTGTAGAAGTGTATCACCCCGGTGTCCCTGTGTTTAGGGGATCAGACTGCGTGGTGTGTATAGAAGTGTATCACCCCGGTGTCCCTGTGTTTAGGGGATCAGACTGTGTAGTGTGTATAGAAGTGTATCACCCCGGTGTCCCTGTGTTTAGGGGATCAGACTGCGTGGTGTGTATATAAGTGTATCACCATGGTGTCACTGTGTTTAGGAGATCAGACTGTGTGGTGTGTACATAAGTGTATCACATTGTTCCACACCAATAAAACTCATATTAATGTTTGTTTACACGTCAGTATATGTGTTTATACATTAGTCTGTGTAAATAAAGTACTTTAGTCTGCTTCTAAATCATTTATTCATTTATACAAAAAGGTGCCAATAGGTCATGAACTCTTGGTAGTGCCCTGCTCACCAGCCAAAACCCCAGCAACACCACCTAACACACTAGTGTCCGTCTTTGATCATTTGAAATGTTGGGAGGTATGCCTTCTATATATTGTATCGTAAAGGGATAGTAATGTTTCGGGAAAAAAAGCAGCTCCAATTAATCTTCATAGTATTTGGGCCATCGTTCAATACTGTCACAGTTGTAGTTCAAGAGTAATTGAATGATAAAATATCCCCCTCCCGCCCCTTTTACTGATGTAATACTGCTCACCTCAGAGCAGCAAGACTGTCCGGATGGATCTCAGAGAGGGACAATATTCAGTAAGCATAAGGAAAAACCTGTCAAGGGAGGCAGTGTTCCCTTATGATCACAGTAAGAAGATTGTCCCTTGCTGTGAGCTGTCTGGTCTCAAGACCAGATTCCACATCTGAGGGGAAGTGGCTTACAATAGGTAAAAGGGGCGGGAGGGGAATACTTTATCATTCAATTACTCTTGTACTACAACTCTGACATTATTGAAATAACACTCTCCATGGTCCAAATACTATGATGATTAATTAGAGCTGCTTCTATTATGAAACATTACTATCCCTTTAATGTATAAACTATAGGCTTTTGGCTTTAATTGTCTGTGTCAAGGCCATTAAACTTGAACCTTTGTAAGTAAGACTGTATTAACTGTTTTCTGTGCCCTCTCCTTTTCATGGAAAATAAATGAATGCGATTTAATGATGTTTAGGTGCCTACAAAAAAAAACATGTATTGAGCACAGCAAATGAGAATGTATTTCAGTCGCAGGATTTGCTGATGTCAGCAGTTTTAAATGGAGGTTTATTTAGCAAAACACCAAGTATTAAAACAGAATGGCACAGCTCAGAAATGAACCCTTTGAGTGCCAGAGTGGTATGTGTTGCGTTACATATCCCTCCGTCTCTCAAAGGGTTAATATCCCATACAAAATCCAGAGAGGACGAGTTGTACTGTTTTCTGTTCCAAGGGGCCACATGTTCAAAAGAAAATTGGAGGAATTCCAGGGTAAACCATTTGCACTTTGGGGGAGAACTAAAAATTTTAAAAATCCCCATTGATTTAAATGGGGATTTTAACCTTTTGGGTGCTAAAGATGTCTCCAAGGCATTGAGATGCAATACGTTGCAGACCTCTCTAGCATCCAAAAGGTTAAAATCCCCATTAAAATCAATGGGAGTTGTAGTTTCTCCCCTAAAAGTGCAAATGGTTTGCCCCAGAATGCCTCCACTTTTCTTTCGAACATATGGCCCAATTTAAGAGTATGAGGAGACTCATTTACTAAGAACTGGAGTCTTTGTGGAGCAAACCAACTGCATCATGGGGGGGATTAAGAATTCCTAATTTTATCACTAACTTAAAGGGGAACTATCATCCCAAGTAAAGTCCACTTCACCTAATTAGGCATCTAATGATAAACGTAACAATCAAACTATTATGCAGAATACAGACCGCGTTAATCAGAAATCCTTCCTCAGCCAACACTGACGGCCAGGCAACAGCGCTCTAGAGGTATTTGGTCTCCTGCGCCATCAGTCCCTTCCGGTACCTTAAAGGGATAGTATTGTTATATTTTTAGGAAATGATTATTGAATCTAACAAAAACCTAAACTAAATGACAAAAGTCCTATCTCTCAAACCGCTATGGTTTGAGAGATATTCAGCAGTAAAATTCCCCCTTCCCTCCCCTTTCCCTGACGTCAGTGTCTAGCTGACAGCGGGGGAAATCGGTCCCGGGACCGTTGGAGGCGAGATTGAGAGACCTAAACAGAGTTACTTCACTGGAATGGTATACAAAGTGTGCTTGCAAACCAGGCACAATAGCGGTTTGAGAGATAGGACTTGGATCATTTAGTTTAAGTTTTTGTTAGCTTCCTAAAAATATAACAATATTATCCATTTAAGGTATCATGCAACGCCTCCTAGAGGAGACCGGGACTGACAGTGCAGACGAACAGATGTCTGTAAGCAAAGATGTCTGCGCTGTTGCATGGCCGTCAGCGTCAGCTGAGTTAGGATTTTTGACTAACGTGGTCTTTATTGTACAGAACATTTTGATTGTTAAGCTTATCGCTAGATGCCTAATTAGGTGGGGTGGACTTTAGTTGGGGTGATAGTCCCCCCTTTAAATGGTGCTTTTAACCCCTTGAATGCTGCACATCTCCAACACATTGATTCACAATGCATTGGAGACCTCTAGCAATTCAGTAGCTTCAAAGACCCAATTAAAGTCAGTGTGGATTTCTATTAGTCACCATGGTAGAGTTGGATTATCCCAGAACTGGATCTGGATGTACTCAAAACACAGAGCGCATAACAAGAGAAAAAAGTATCTAAGTGTAGTCATTTCTAATAACAAAGTAAAGGTAATAAAATAAAAATGCGCTCACGTTTTTATTATATTACTTTTACTTTCTTATTAGAAATGACTACATTTAGATACTTATTTCTCTTGTTATGCGCTCTGCGTTTTGAGTACATCCAGATCCAGATTTACTTTGTTATTAGAAATGACTACACTTAGATACTTTTTTTCCTTGTTATGCGCTCTGTGTTTTGAGTACATCCAGGTCCAGTTTTGCTTTTACTTTGTTATTAGAAATGACTACACTTAGATACTTATTTCTCTTGTTACGCTCTCTGTGTTTTGAGTACGTCTAGATCCAGATTTACTTTGTTATTAGAAATGACTAGTGATGAGCGAGCATGCTCGGCCGAAGCTCGGTTCGGCTCGAGCATCGCTCTGCTCAGCACATGGCGGTACTCGTACGAGTACCGCATGTGCTCGCCCGCCATGTTCGGGTCTCCTCCCCGCACGTTTCGCGGCTGCTGCGCAGCCAATAAACGTGCGGGGAGGCTCTGACATCAGTGTAATGCCAGCAGCCATGTTGGCTGCTGGCATTACACTGATTGGCTGGCCAGAACCCGTGATTGGGTGCTGTATAGCACCTGACCAGCGAGTTCGGCTCAGTCTTAGCCAGGGAGGGATGAGGATAGGAAGGGAAAGTCAGTGTAGGGAGAAAAAAAGTGCGTTTGAAGAACAAAAAGACCCAAAAGTCCTTTTTAGGACTACTGTGTGTGGGGGCAGCAGATATATTTTGTTTTGCGGGGCAAAGTTTAAAAAAAAAACGTCAGATATTCCGTTCACTGTGCCTAGCCGCAGATTAGCAGCACATTGTGTTTAGTGTGCAAAGTTGCAGATTAGCAGCACATTCTGTTTAGTGTGCAAAGTTGGAGATTAGCAGCACATTCTTTTTAGTGTGCAAAGTTGCAGATTAGCAGCACATTCTGTTTAGTGTGCAAAGTTGCAGATTAGCAGCACATTCTGTTCAGTGTGCAAAGTTGCAGATTAGCAGCACATTCTTTTTAGTGTGCAAAGTTGCAGATTAGCAGCACATTCTGTTCAGTGTGCAAAGTTGCAGATTAGCAGCACATTCTTTTTATTGTGCAAAGTTGCAGATTAGCAGCACATTCTGTTTAGTGTGCAAAGTGTAAAAAATAAAAGTCACTTATTCCGTTCACTGTGCCTAGCCGCAGATAAGCAGCATATTCTGTTTAGTGTGCAAAGTTGCAGATTATCAGCACATTCTGTTTACTGTGCAAAGTGTAAAAAATAAAAGTCACATATTCCATTCACTGTGCCTAGCCGCAGATAAGCAGCATATTCTGTTTAGTGTGCAAAGTTGCAGATTATCAGCACATTCTGTTTAGTGTGCAAAGTGTAAAAAATAAAAGTCACATATTCCATTCACTGTGCCTAGCCGCAGATAAGCAGCATATTCTGTTTAGTGTGCAAAGTTGCAGATTATCAGCACATTCTGTTTAGTGTGCAAAGTGTAAAAAATAAAAGTCACATATTCCATTCACTGTGCCTAGCCGCAGATAAGCAGCATATTCTGTTTAGTGTGCAAAGTTGCAGATTATCAGCACATTCTGTTTAGTGTGCAAAGTGTAAAAAATAAAAGTCACATATTCCATTCACTGTGCCTAGCCGCAGATAAGCAGCATATTCTGTTTAGTGTGCAAAGTTGCAGATTATCAGCACATTCTGTTTAGTGTGCAAAGTGTAAAAAATAAAAGTCACATATTCCATTCACTGTGCCTAGCCGCAGATAAGCAGCATATTCTGTTTAGTGTGCAAAGTGTAAAAAATAAAAGTCACATATTCCATTCACTGTGCCTAGCCGCAGATAAGCAGCATATTCTGTTTAGTGTGCAAAGTTGCAGATTATCAGCACATTCTGTTTAGTGTGCAAAGTGTAAAAAATAAAAGTCACATATTCCATTCACTGTGTCTAGCCGCAGATAAGCAGCATATTCTGTTTAGTGTGCAAAGTTGCAGATTATCAGCACATTCTGTTTAGTGTGCAAAGTGTAAAAAATAAAAGTCACATATTCCATTCACTGTGCCTAGCCGCAGATAAGCAGCATATTCTGTTTAGTGTGCAAAGTTGCAGATTATCAGCACATTCTGTTTAGTGTGCAAAGTGTAAAAAATAAAAGTCGCATATTCCGTTCACTGTGCCTAGCCGCAGATAAGCAGCATATTCTGTTTAGTGTGCAAAGTTGCAGATTATCAGCACATTCTGTTTAGTGTGCAAAGTGTAAAAAATAAAAGTCGCATATTCCGTTCACTGTGCCTAGCCGCAGATAAGCAGCATATTCTGTTTAGTGTGCAAAGTTGCAGATTATCAGCACATTCTGTTTAGTGTGCAAAGTGTAAAAAATAAAAGTCACATATTCCGTTCACTGTGCCTAGCCGCAGATAAGCAGCATATTCTGTTTAGTGTGCAAAGTTGCAGATTATCAGCACATTCTGTTTAGTGTGCAAAGTGTTAAAAATAAAAGTCACATATTCTGTTCACTGTGCCTAGCCGCAGATAAGCAGCACATTCTGTTTAGTGTGCAAAGTTGCAGATTTGCAGCACATATTCCGTGTAATATGAAGAAGGCGGGTAAAAAGGGACGGGGAAGTGGACGTGATCCTGATAGTTCAGGGCGCGGGTCAGGACGCGTAGAAACTGTGCCTTTTGCCAGAGCACAAGAAAGAAAGACATCCACCATACCTAGCTTCATGTCTCAGTTTACAGGGCGTCGCAGGACATCACTCTCGAGGTCAGACCACTGCGAACAGGTGGTCGGTTGGATTTCAGGTGATACTGCTTCCAGTCGGTTAAGCACCACCCTGTCTTCCACCAAGTCCACTCTCAGTAGCCAAGAGTCTGGTCAACATAATCCTCACCCTGATCATCCTTCCTCCCACCATAGAGGGTCTGGTCAAAGAAGTGATCCCACACTGGGATATAGTGAGGAGCTCGTCTCATCACCAATCCTTCATTTGAACCTCTCTCCAAGCACGCTTGCAGAGGAACATGAAATCTTGTGCCCTGATTCACAACCTCTAGAGGGTACCCAATCACAAGAAGATGACAGAGGTGAACGGCATTTAAGGTCAAAGGAAGTGGATGATGATGATGATGAGACACAGTTGCCATCAAATCAACCACTATTACTGTCTCAAGACCTTGATGAGGAGGATGATATACAGTTGTCAATGACTGAGTATGTGGTGGGATCAAGAAATGAGGAGGATGATCAGAGTGAGGAAGTGGAGGAGGACTTGGTGGACGATGAGGTGACTGACCCCACCTGGGAAGGTGGAGAGCCGAGCGATGACAGCAGTCCTGAGGGTGAGCCATCTGCAGCACCGCAACAGGCTGGAAGAGGCAGTGGTGTGGCTACAGAAAGAAGGCGGACCGCACCAAACCGGCCCGCAAATGTTCCACGGAGCACCCCCTTGCGTAAATCTCCCTTGCCAAGGGCTAGGTGTTCCGCAGTATGGCGTTTTTTTAAGGAAAGTGCGGACGACAAAAAAATTGTAGTTTGCAACCTGTGCCACACCAGAATGAGCCGAGGCATGAACACTAGAAACCTCACCACCACCAGCATGATCCGACACATGGCATCCAAGCACCGTAATAAGTGGGAGGAACGCCCGGATCGCCAATCTGTGTCTGCAGGCCACACCACTGCCTCCTCTTCCCCTGTTTTCGGTGCCGGCCAATCGCCTGTCGAAGGCGCAGGCCCGCATACCTCCCGCCCTGCACCTGTACCATCTGAAGCACCATCAGCGACCACATCCACTTCCCTGTCCCAGCGCAGCGTCCAAATGTCGTTACCCCAGGCATTTGAGCGCAAGCGAAAATACCCAGCCACCCACCCACAGGCCATAGCACTAACCTCACACCTTTCCAAATTACTGGCCATCGAAATGCTGCCATTTAGGCTTGTGGAGACTGAGTCCTTCCGCAGCCTGATGGCAGCAGCTGTCCCTCGGTACGCAGTCCCCAGCCGCCACTACTTTTCCCGGTGTGCCGTCCCCGCATTACACCACCATGTGTCCCGTAACATCACCCGTGCCCTGACCAACGCAGTTACTGGGAAGGTCCACTTAACGACTGACACATGGACAAGTGCTTGTGGCCAGGGACGCTACATTTCCCTGACAGCACACTGGGTGAATGTCGTGGAGGCTGGGAGCGACTCGGATCCTGGGATGGCACAGGTGCTACCCATGCCAAGGATTGCGGGCCCTACCTCCATCAGGGTTTCCGCCAGCACCTACGTTATTGGCTCCTCCTCCTCCGTTTCCACCTCCGAATTCTCTGCGCGCAGCGCCACTCACCTATCAGCCGGTAGCTGGAAGCAGTGTAGCACTGCAGTGGGGAAGCGTCAACAGGCCGTGCTGAAGCTGATCTGCCTTGGGGACAAACAGCACACGGCCTCAGAGCTGTTGCAGGGGATTAGTCACCAGACCGAGCAGTGGCTCTCGCCACTCAACCTGCAACCAGGCATGGTTGTGTGTGATAATGGGCGTAACTTGGTGGCGGCTTTGGAGCTCGGCAAGCTCACACACGTACCATGCCTAGCGCATGTATTTAATTTAGTGGTTCAGCGATTTCTAAAAACCTACCCCAATTTGCATGATCTCTTGACCAAGGTGCGCCGCGTGTGTGCACATTTCCGTAAGTCATCAACAGCTTCAGCCGGCCTGTTGAAGCTGCAGCAGCGCTTACAATTGCCAGCTCACCGGCTGCTGTGTGACGTGAGCACGCGCTGGAACTCCACCTTCCACATGTTGGCCCGGCTTTGTGAGCGGCAGTAGTGGAGTACCAGCTGTTACACGGTCGTCGCCTCTCCATTCAACTTCCTGTAATCAGAAGTGAGGAGTGGGAATGGATGTCAGACCTCTGTGAGGTTTTACGCAATTTTGAGGAATCGACACAGATGGTGAGCGGCGATAACGCTATTATCAGTGTAACCATCCCACTTCTGTGTCTACTGAAACGCTCGCTGCTCACAATTAAAACCGACGCTTTGCATGTGGAAGAGATGGAAATGCGGGAGGAAGAGCTTACACAAGGTGATAGCCAGAGCACCCTCACTTCGTCTTCTCAGCGACAATTGGAGGAGGCGGAGGAGGAGGAGGAGGAGGAGGAAGACACGGTTGCCTCCGCTACAGAGGGTAGCCATGGAACTTTAGTTCCATCTCTTCAGCGTGGGTGGGCAGAAGAGGAGGAAGAGGATGAGGAGATTGAGAGTCATCCTCCTGGTGAGGACAGCGAAATCTTGCCTGTTGGTACTCTGGCACACATGGCTGACTTTATGTTAGGCTGCCTTTCCCGTGACCCACGCGTTATACGCATTTTAGACAACATGGATTACTGGGTGTTCACCCTTCTGGACCCCCGCTACAAAGAATTTCTCATCTCTCATTCCTCCAGTGGAGAGGACAAGCAAAATGGTGCAATACCAGAAGGTTCTTGTCGAAAAATTGCTCCAAAATTTTCCATCTGACAACGCTGGCGGCAGAGTACGTGCTACCTTGGCCAACCGAGAAGGGGAGAAAAGGGGAGCACACAGCAGTTCCGAGAAAGGCAGGGCAACACTCTCCAAGGCGTGGGACACCTTCATGACACCCCGCCAGCACCCTCACCCTGATGCGCAGCCTAGTGTCACAAGGAGGGAAAAGTTTTGGAAGATGGTGAAGGAGTACGTAGCAGACCGTGTCAGCGTCCTCAATGATCCCTCTGTGCCTTACAACTACTGGGTGTCCAAGCTGGACACGTGGTATGAACTGGCACTCTACGCCTTGGAGGTGCTGGCCTGCCCTGCCGCCAGCGTTCTGTCTGAGTGGGTATTTAGTGCTGCTGGTGGCATCATAACAGATAAGCGTATCCGCCTTTCCACCGAAAATGCTGATAGGTTGACACTTATAAAAATGAACAAGGCCTGGATTTCCCCTAACTTCTCCACTCCACTGGAGGAAAGCCCCGGGGGAACATAAAGTCACTTTAGATATGTTATTTACAATGATGGGAATACTCTGTATTCCCATTCACCCCTTCCACCCAAAAAATGGGTATATGGTTGACTCTCTTCCATATACCCTGGGATATAATTTTTATATAGGGCCAGCTCACCAGCGGGCCCTGTGATATAATTTTTATATAGGGCCAGCTCACCAGCGGGCGCTGTTTGACAATTTTTGTATAGGTCAGCTCACCAGCGGGCCTTCTCATATAATGTTTTATTGGGTCAGCTCTCTAGCGGGCCCTCTCATATAATGTTTTATAGCGTCAGCTCACTAACGGTCCTTCGCATATAATGTTTAGGATGGTCAGCTCCGCAGCAGACCCTCACCCATAATGTTTTAGATGGTCGGCTCAGCGCACGTTTCCCTCTTAATCATGGCCCCAGTTCAGAAAAATCGAGGAAATGTTTGGGAGAATTTGCCTCTGCGCACGTTTCCCTCTTAATCATGGCCCCAGTTCAGAAAAATCGAGGAAATTTTTGGGAGAATTTGCCTCTGCGCACGTTTCCCTCTTAATCATGGCCCCAGTTCAGAAAAATCGAGGAAATTTTTGGGAGAATTTGCCTCTGCGCACATTTCCCTCTTAATCATGGCCCCAGTTCAGAAAAATCGAGGAAATTTTTTGCAGAATTTGCCTCTGCGCACGTTTCCCTCTTAATCATGGCCCCAGTTCCGAAAAATCGATGAAATTTTTTGCAGAATTTGCAGATGATATACAAGTAAATATACAGCAAATACTGTTTGGTAACAATTTTTCGCCTAAAGTCGTTTTTATCTTCCTTTTTGTGTGTTTTACGGTCAGTCTGTAAAAATGGCGTACTACGGGCGAAACATCGTTCCCAGCAGCGATGTTGGAGTCCAAGATGCATCCAGACATCCTCCCTATGCTGTCCCTGAACCATTTCTGTGGTGTTTCCATCATTTTCTGCCCTTTTCCTATGGACCAGACACCCTCCCCTCATCAGAGCAGGGGGTGCCTGGTGTAATGCTCGAGTCCTCCCATTGACTTCAATGGGGCTCGGGTGCTCGGCTGAGCACTCGAGCCTCCGGGGGCTCTCGGTCAGAGCACCCGAACACCCGAGCATTGGGGTGCTCGATCATCACTAGAAATGACTACACTTAGATACTTATTTCTCTTGTTATGCGCTCTGTGTTTTGAGTACATCCAGGTCCAGTTTTACTTTTACTTTGTTATTAGAAATGACTACATTAGATACTTCTTTCTCTTGTTATACGCTCTGTGTTTTGAGTACGTCCAGGTCCAGATTTACTTTGTTATTAGAAATGACTACACTTAAATACTTTTTTCTCTTGTTACGTGCTCTGTGTTTTGAGTACATCCAGATCCAGATTTACTTTGTTATTAGAAATGACTACACGTAGATACTTTTTTCTCTTGTTATGCGCTCTGTGTTTTGAGTACATCCAGACCCAGTTTTACTTTTACTTTGTTATTAGAAATGACTACACTTAGATACATATTTCTCTTGTTATGCGTTCTGTGTTTTGAGTACATCCAGGTCCAGTTTTACTTTTACTTTGTTATTAGAAATGACTACACTTAGATACTTTTTCTCTTGTTACGCGCTCTGTATTTTGAGTACATCCAGATACAGTTTTACTTTGTTATTACAAATGACTACACTTAGATACTTTTTTCTCTTGTTACGCTCTCGGTGTTTTGAGTACATCCAGGTCCAGTTTTACTTTTACTTTGTTATTAGAAATGACTACACTTAGATACTTATTTCTCTTGTTTTGCGCTCTATGTTTTGAGTACATCCAGATCCAGTTTTACTTTTACTTTGTTATTAGAAATTACTACACTTAGATACTTATTTTTCTTGTTATGCGTTCTGTGTTTTGAGTACATCCAGGTCCAGTTTTACTTTTACTTTGTTATTGGAAATGACTACACTTAGATACTTATTTCTCTTGTTTTGCGCTCTGTGTTTTGAGTACATCCAGGTCCAGTTTTACTTTTACTTTGTTATTAGAAACTAGTTGAACAGCCCGTTACACGGGCCACAGTGCCTCTGACAGCCGGTCACGGGGCAGTCATGCGCAACAGAGACTCCCCGCGCCACTGCTGATACAGAGCTGGACGCTCCTTCGGAGCACCCAGCTCTGTATCAGCCTCACGCGCAGCAGTGTCTACTGCACATGTTGGGTGTTACACACAACTTAGCGAATTATTATATAGGATGACTACACTTAGATACTTTTTTCTCTTGTTATGTGCTCTGTTTTGAGTACATCCAGATCCAGTTTTCGACATTAGTGGACTAGGCCAGTACAGTTCTCTTTCTTCAGGCCTTTCAAGTGAATTATTATTATCATCATCTCATTACCATCTAATTATTAATCATTTCACTCCATTTCTGAACATTCCAACCATGTCATCATCTTCTCTCATCATACTGGGTAACTGTTTTTAGACATTTATTTTATCAAATTGAATTTATATCTAATAACCTTCATTACCAGTGTGGACTCATATTTCTCTAATCCTCTCTGATCAGATTTTGTTACCTGTATTGTTTGTGACAGTTTTATCTGATTCACAAGTATTTTTTTCATTTGACATTATTGTCTATATATTTGACATACTTTTGTATTGGAATTCTTATTTTAATACTAGTGGTACCTTTTAGTTACGATCTTGATTGTTTGGACCAAGAGCACTCCTTCCAAGAGGTAAGTTTTCCCTTTTTTGTGCTATATCCCAGAATTGCTCCATTTCTCACTGGTACGTTAGCCTTATTGTGTGGTGTGTAGAGCAAAATATTGTATTTGCTTTTTTCTAGTGCATCAGTCAACTGATGTAACAAGAAAAGTATTGCAATTATGTAGCAAACTAACTGCGTCATAGGGAATATATTAAAATTCCCCAAGTTCCCATGCATTGTGACCTCTAGCATTCAAGGGGTTAAAATCCCAATTTAAATAATTGTTAACATGTATTTGTTCCCTATCTCACTTTTAGTTTGTTCCAGAATTGCAGCACTTTCTTTAGTAAATCAGGCCCACTGTTTATACTTGGGAATTTGGACTAAATAGTATAATTTCACTCCTACCAGGATGAAATCTGCCGATGACCTCCTTAAAGGGAGTAATGTTTCACAAAAACAACAGCTCCAATTAATCTTCATAGTATTTGGCCCATGGAGAGTGTTATTTCATTACTGTCAGAGTTGTAGTACAAGAGTAATTGAATGATAAAGTAACCGCCTCCCGCCCCTTTTACCTAGTATAAGCCGCCTCCCGTCAGATGTGGCATCTGGTCTTAAGACCAGACAGGTCACAGCAAGGGACAATCTTCTTACTGTGATCATAAGGAAAACCTTGCCCCCTTTGACAGGTTTTTCAGGTTTTTCCTTATGCTCACTGAAGATTGTCCCTCTCTGTGATCCATCCGGACAGTCTTGCTGCTTTGAGGTGAGCAGTGTTACATCAGTAAAAGGGGCGGGAGGGTGATACTTTATCATTCAATTACTCTTGAACTACAACTCTGACAGTATTGAAATAACACTCTCCATGGCCCAAATACTATGATGATTAATTGGAGCTGCTGTTTTTGTGAAACATTACTATCCATTTAATGAGTGTTGATCACATCTAGTGTCTCTGTTATTGACATAATCAAGAAGCCATTCTCTGAACAGGACATCTTCCTTATAAGCCACAGTAAGAGCAAACACATAGATCAGTCAGATGGTGAATCCATTGATACCTTGGCCTTTACTCAGTGTTGATATCCTTATTGTGTGGCCTGTTTTTGGGCCTCAAGAATGCAGGAGTGAAGCTATGTTCACACAGGTGACCTGGTCGTTCTCCATTATCGCACATGCCTAGCTGCATGTTTTTACTTACCTGTGATGTCCTATGTTCTCCCAGTGAACATCTCGCATGAGTTGTGTCACAAGGTTGGCCAAGGGGCTAATTAACAAGGGGGGCAGATGGAGTTGTAGCCTAATGGGGCACTAAGTTGCTATAAAGGATGATTACGAGGAGATAGCTTCTCCAGTGTAATAAACTCTCCAATCCACACGTTATTCTATGGAGCCTATGTCCTAAAATATCTCGATTTGTAGAGATCTTTGTGCGCAGGGACCATAGAATAACATAGGAATTAGAGAGTGTATCACACTAAGTTATCTCCATCTTATTGTGTCTTTATTGCACCTTAATACATCTCCCTGCAGGACTCAGTGTAAACCATAAGTCAGTACTCATCGCTATTATGTCTGTAAGAAGATCTGCAGCTGTTAGCAAGAAGCTTGACAGAATTGCTTCTCTCAGAGCCCATCAGATATGGACTGACTATTACCTGCAAGCTCCTGTTACCTTCAAGAGTCAATGCCCATGTGGTACAACCCATAATTGACTTGCCAAGACATACTGGGTAAGCTGAATAGCACAACTACGCATTCACTGCCTTGACCCAGGCAGCTTAGAGTGATGTTAATGGTGTTTTCCAAACAGGAGAGTGCACAGTCTCACAAAGCCAGTTCCAAGCCAAAGGAGGGATGGTAGTAGAGTCACTAGGGAGGAGTTGCTTGCAGAGGTAAAAGTGTGAACACTGTCCAGAACCATAGGTTCATCATAACATTCAGCCCCAGGCCCGAGAGACCCTTAATCTAGCCCTGAGGCTTTTCCATGAGGGTGTTAGCCATATATGATTTCTGACAGTCACATTGGTCAGCCAGATATTTGTGCCTGTAATGAATATTGCAATCTCCAGTTCGAATGGATGATCTGCATGGCAGAACGTAGGTCACCATGCAGATCAGCATAGTGGAATCTGTATATGCCTGACCCTGAGCACATCCAATTTGCAGAAATCTAAATTACAGCATGAAAATCGCTAGTATGAACAGGACCATTAGGGGTTTTATGTTTCACAAGGCATGTTTAGCTCAGAGTTAAAGGGATAGTAATGTTTCAAAATAAATGCAGCTCAGAATAATCTTCATAGCTTTTAGGTCACGTAGAGCATTACTATCATTCACTACGATGTGTAGTTCGAGAGTAATTGAATGATAAAGTATCCCTCTCCTACCCCTTTCACCTATGTAAAACTGTACAGCAAGACCTTCCGGATGGATCGCAGCAAGGGACAATCTTCTGTTAGCATAAGGAAAAACCTGCACTCCTCCTTCAAGGGGGGCAGGATTTTCCTTATACTCACAGTAAGAAGATTGTCCCTTGCTGTGATCTGTCTGGTCAAGAGACCAGATTCCACATCTGAGGGGAGGTGTCTTACACTAGGTAAAAGGGGTGGGAGGGGGATACTTTATCATTCATTTACTCTGGAACTACACATGATAAAGAATGATAATACTACTGTACATGGCCCAAAAACTACAAAGAATAATTGGAGATACATTTATTTTGAAACATTCCTATCCCTTTAACGTTGCCCATGTGAACAAGGCCTAAGAGTTGCTGTGACCAGGAATTCAACCTTCATGCGACCTCTAGTACTAAACCTGTTCATGACCATACCTGGGATTTGACCCTGAGACTCAGGGTTTGGAACCAAATCTCAGGGTGAAGGGCCAAATTCTCAGGGTGAGCAAATCCAGTGTGTCCTCCTATATGATTTAAATCAATTTACTGCTTATTTATTGTCCAAATCCATGACATTTCTACCAGAAAGGCAGGAGGAGAAGTCCTGCTTGCCTTATGACTGTATAAGAAGTTATATCTCAGAACTGTAGCATGTGAAAGGTTCCTTAAAAATTGATTGGGTTATCTCTGGTTTAGAGCAAACATTGACATAACACATAGAATCTGCTTTCTTGTGTACGTTAAGGGTTAATATTTCAAATATCTCAGGGTGAGCTCATTTCAAAAGTTCCCAGGTATGTTCATGACTAGAGTTGCCAGATCAACAGTACAAAAATAACATTCAAGAAAAATGTCTGCTGCAGTGGTCACCATGAATCCATATAGCATCCATTTTTCTATTGTCCCTTTCAATAGGGATGACCTAGCAACTCTACCCATGCCCCTTTTAAGGAACACAAACGCGTCCTATTAATACACCACACACACACACGCACACATACAAAAAAAACCCAAAAACAAATCTTTGAGACCAAATCTTTAATTAGTCCTGGTTTAGTAACATATTAAATTAGGTTGAATAAAGACCATCACGGTCAACCTTTGCCTGGTACCCTAGTGACATGGGAGTAGTTTGGGATTTGGAGTCCAGCTACAAAGACTAATGTCCACCTATGTGGATATGATATCCAGTGTTCACTTTAAAGATATTGTAATACTTAATATATAAGAAAATATATATTGTAGGGTTTATCTCCCAGAGTAAAACCAGGATACTCCCACTGCTGAAAGGTGTTTTATTCAAAAGTTATTACAAAACAAACTTGAATTTTTTGGGTGCAATATCTCAGTGGCCTGAAATTGTACAGCAGCGCTGTTTCTACGCCATCCTATGGTGATTTATGGTCAACTGACCAGAACTGTCCATAGGATGGTGTAGCAACAGCGCCACTGTACAATTCCAGGGCATTGTGATACTGCACATAAGCAATTCAAGTTTGATCTGTAATAACTTTTGGATGAAACACCTTTCAACAGTCGGAGTATCCTACAACATTTTTTTTTATATTTTAAGTGTTACTATCCCTTTTAGCTGAGCAGGAGTGAATAACCTAACAATGAAAGGGTTAAAAGAGCAATAACACTTTGAGTGTCAGAGAAGTATCCAACGCATTGCTTTGTAATGTGTTAGATACTTCTCTGGCACTCAAATAGTTACAACTGGGCAGAGGCGCATGATGCATCTGTGGTATCAAAGCAGCCCTGCAATATCACTCCTCTTTAGCCCTTCCAAGGCCGGATTGCTCCTTAGAACACTGATGATATCCAGTACAAAATAAAGGCTCATTGTAGGCAATGGATCCACTCAGGATTAATCCACAGTGGTTAAAGGAACAGTAATGTTCCATAAAAATGCTTAGCGTTTTGTAGAGGTTAAAAAAATAAATGATATGACACAAATCCTATCTCTCAATCCGCTATGGTTTGAGAGATATCCTCCGCTAAAGTTCCCTGCTCCCTGATGTCAGCTGTAAAGCTGACAGAAGGAGATCCGTGTCGGCCGACATGAGGAGGCTCTTCAGCAGAACCACAATAGCGCTATTTAAAAAGAAATACTTCTCTGGTGTGCTTGCAAACCAGGCACACTTTGTAGACCGTTCCAAAGAAGTATTTATTTTTAAGTTGCGCTATTTCGGCTCTGCTGAAGAGACGCTTGTCTGTTCCTGAACCGGGAGCTCCTGCTGTCAGCTTACAGCTAATCTCAGGAGAAGGGGAGGGAGGAACTTTAACAGAGGATATCTCTCAAAACATAGCGGTTTGAGAGATAGGATTTGTGGCATATAGTTTATTTTTTAACCTCTACAAAACTCTAAGCATTTTTTATGGGACGTTACTGTCCCTTTAAGGAAATGGGGGGTTTCATTATTAAGAGGTATTAGTGTTCTTCTAACCTTTTGAGGCTCAATGAGCACTCGAAGGGTTGTAGCTGATCATGTAATGTCGCTTTGACTTATTGCATCTACCTGCCCAGAAATAAGACAGATCTCGTGTGGCAATCTGAGAAAAGAAGGATGACATTGAATTATAAGATGGAGTAATACTAATCAGCAATTAAGCATCCAATCAATTAGCATCTGCCAGTGCTTATTACTACTCAGCATCTGAGTGCACTTGAAAAAGTTTCCATCCAATGTCAAAGAAACACAGGATTTGATGGCAGATAAGGACCAGTTGGCACCACTAGTTTGTTCATTTTTAAATTCATTTGGGAACCGCAGAATGATTTTTTTAACTAGTATTTTACTAGGAAGAATACGTTGATATTGTCTCTCACTTTCAAGTATGTCCTGGACTCATTTTATCTACATCAGAGAGGTGAAAGGCTGAGCTGACCTTGCTAGGACTGAAACCTGCGACCTTGAACAGAGTCTACAGTTGGTGCATTAACCAACTGAGCCTTCTCATCTGATTTCACTCTTAAAATCTTTATTACTTGTCTTTATTTAAGAATTCCCCGCAAATAAGAAGGGGAATCATGTCTGGGCTGGGGTGAGATCATAATAAAGTTTGGGATTGGAGGGCTATGGGGTTGGTAAGAGGAAGGGGTGGGATGTCAAGGTAATAAATGGGGCTACCTCTGGTGACCACTTCCTCTTTTGCTCCACAAGCGAATCTCGCTTCCGCCCTCCCTGTGTTGTGGTTGTTTTGGGTTGTTCAGGTCGTAAAAGCACCTGGAGTTTTGTTTTGTCACAGGTGTTGGCGCTTTGGGCCCTTGCCAATGGGTTAAAATGGTAAATTAATTGTGTGGGTTGTATGGTCAACAGGTGGAGGTCAGGCCAACGGCGTTGGCACATTTTGCACCCGGACCTTGGTCGCGGGTTATGGCACCGCTCCCCATTGAGCTGCATAGACCAGCTAATGGGGTGTGGTGTGGGGGATTAAGATGGAGTAAAATGTGGGTTGAGCTTTGCTCAGTATGGGTGGAGCATACGTTGTATGCCTTGGCAGTTGGCAAGGCCTTAAAGTGGGGTTGTTGTAATATGTAAATATTTAATAAAGCTGTGGCCTGGTTTCATCCAAATATAAGGTGTGTGTGTGTAATTATTTGATCAGTACCTCATGCCCACGACATGTAATCTGGCTCTCAAAGGGTTAAATGGGTGTCTGATCACCTTACTATAAGACAAGATGGAGGGGTTGATTAATAGGAGGAATTACTCCTCCTTTCAGAGAGCTGAGATATTCCAGATCCGTGTGTAAAACAGCAGAGCCATCATCTATAATTAGTGGATATCAGCAGGCGTATAGAGAGGCACCTAGGTATGGGTTAAGTAGCTGTTATAAGCTTCACTGCCTGCCCAATGATGCGAAGAGCTCCACAGATGCTGCATTTTCCTGCCACCTGATCTACATCCCCAGAACTGCCGCACCTCTCCAACACTACATGTCGGCCTGCTGGTTGGGCTCTTTTGGGTTCCCTGGCCCCTTGTAGTGTCTCCAGGGTTCCCAGATCATCCTGTCAGAACTGGACACACATGAAATATGCATGCTGCAGACGGGATGAATATTACTGGGCTACAACAGTTCTAATGTATCCATACAGCAGGCATTTTAATATGTGTCCAGTTTTAAAGGGATAGTAAAGATTCATACAAAAAGCAGCTTCGATTAATCGTCATAGTATTTGGGCCATGCAGAGTGTTATATCAATACTGTCAGAGTTGTAACACAAGAGTAATTTAATGATAAAGTATCCCCCTCCCGCTCCTTTTACTGATGTAACACTGCTCACCTTAGAGCAGCAAGACTGTCCGGATGGATCACAGAGAGGGACAATCTTCAGTGAGCATAAGGAAAAACCTGTCAAGGGGGCAGGGTTTCCTTATGATCACAGTAAGACGATTGTCCCTTGCTGTGATCTGTCCGGTCAGATACCAGGTTCCACATCTGAGGTGAGCAGTGTTACACTAGGTAAAAGGGGCGGGAGGGGGATACTTTATCATTCAATTACTCTTGTACTACATCTCTGATTTGATACACAAAAGTAAAATCAAAGCGCTTGTGTTTAGGTTAATATTAATTCAAAGTAGTCCATATAAATATAATCTATAGAGGGCTGGAGAATCTTAGAGAGTTTCTGGGCGTTTCAAAAGTTTTGGTTCATTCCTGCCAGATGGTATGGATGGTCAGTCTTTGCAGAACCCCACCACCGCTTGTATGGACACAGCCCCTTCTCTTTATACACCAGTGGTTGTGCCTGCCGCTACGGTTCTCTGAAGCAAGTATAGTGAAAACAAGGACAGAGCACAGAGCCATCTAAGACTGGATCTGTATGGCCTCAAATTACCACACCCCCGCTTTAAAGGGATAGTAATACTTAAAATGTAAAAAAAAATATGTTGTAGGGTTTATCCCCCTGAGTAAAACAAGGGTACTCCCACTGCTGAGAGGTGTTTTATTCAAAAATTATTAATTTTCAAAGTTGAATTTTTTAGGTGCAATATCACAGTGGCCTGAAATTGTACAGTGGCGCTGTTGCTACACGATCTTATAGACACCTCTGGTCCCGGGACCATAAATCTCCATAGGATGGTGTAGCAACAGCACCACTGTACAATTTCAGGCCAAAGTGATATTGCACCTAAAAAATTCAACTTTGAAAATTAATAACTTTTGAATGAAACACCTCTCAGCAGTGGGAGTACTCTTGTTTTACTCAGGGGGACAAACCCTACAACATATATTTTTTTACATTTTAAGTATTACTATCCCTTTAAATAAACTCACCAGAGCCTTGATTTCATATAGCCTTTAACCCCTTAACGACCGGCGTGTGCACGCGCGCCCGGCTTTTTTTTATTATTATCACATCCGGTTCAGGGCTTCCGGAGTGGCGTGCAGCCGCGCCAAGAGCCCTGAACTCCATGATGTGCCAGGACCGTCACTAGTCCTTAAGTGCCGGACCAGCGTGACGGTCCGGGTATGTCATCGGACACAAAGGGGTTAAAACTCTCTCTTTGTCATTTCTCCAACCCGTTGTTGCTCCAATGATCCCAAAATATTTGTTAATTTGAAAATATTTATTAACTTGATAAGCAAAAAATAATAATCATTTTTTTTAAAAATCACATGTGTTTTGTTTACAACTCTGACATTAGCGAGGTCACACTGTCCACGGCCCAAATACTATGAAGATTAATCAGAGCTGCTTTTATGGTGAAACATTACTGTCCCTTTAACGACCTAGGATAACAGTGAGGTGCCTAATGCATTGGCTTTGCAATGTTTTTTGTGACCTCTCTGGCATTCACGGGGTTAAAGGGATGATCTGGAAACTCTAAGGGGGAGATACACTAAGGTGTGATAAAAAGGAGATGACTTCTCCAGTGATATCACTTCTCCAGTCCCTGTGTTAGTCTAGGGAGTCTACACACTAGGATTTCTCCCACTTGAGGAATCTTACTGCATAGGCCCAGAGCCGGATATCCCAGTAGGCAGAGTAGGTATCTGCCTAGAGTTCCAGCGTTTGAGGGGTGGAGCCTCAGTTGTCCTGGCCACACCCACATCCTGAATTGTGGGTGTAACCAGAGCAATCTCAGTGACCCTGTACCAGTGTTTATAAACCTTTCCAGGCTATTATTTAACCTCTTGTAGGCTAGAGAGATCTCCAATACATTGCAGCGTAGGAGATCTCTCTAGCATTCAAAGGGTTAAAGCATTTTTTTTTGTCATTGCTTGTTATGGGCCAGGGATATTTTCTGTGCCAGGAGGGGACTCGGGATGGTGCCATGGGCGGAGCTAAGGGAGCCTAGAATGCTTTGCCTGGGATGTAAATCCAGCCCTGCATAGGCTCCATAGAGTAACATAGGAACTGGAGAGGAGATATCACTGGAGAAGAGATATCACTGGAGAAGAGATATCACTGGAGAAGGCATCTCCTCTTTCTCACCTCTTTATCACACCTTAGTGTCTCACATGATACCAGCAGTTCCCAAGTCATGTCCCCAAGCTGGCCTGGCCATAAGGTTCTCCCTGTCTCGGAATGGGTGGGTTGGCCAAAGTCCCTGAGATATAACCAGCATTATGCAAAAAGGAAAGAGGTGCAATTTTGCGGCAAATCAACTGCAGACTAAAATAAATAAGAGTCCTATCAACTTAACCCTTCGAGTGCCAGAGAGGTATCCAACACATTGCATTTCCTAGGTAGGTGTCCATCACACAGCAGTCAGGCGTATCTATATAATTACTGTGTGTAACAGAAGCACTTACCTAGGTAGGAGTCCATGATACAGCAGTCAGGTGTATCTATATAATTACTGTGTGTAACAGAAGCACTTACCTAGGTAGGAGTCCATCACACAGCAGTCAGGTGTATCTGTGTAATTACTGTGTGTAACAGAAGCACTTACCTAGGTAGGAGTCCATCATACAGCAGATAGGTGTATCTATATAATTACTGTGTGTAACAGGAGCACTTACCTAGGTAGGAGTCCATCATACAGCAGTCAGGTGTATCTATATAATTACTGTGTGTAACAGGAGCACTTACCTAGGTAGGAGTCCATCACACAGCAGATAGGTGTATCTATATAATTACTGTGTGTAACAGGAGCACTTACCTAGGTAGGAGTCCATCATACAGCAGTCAGGTGTAGCTATATAATTACTGTGTGTAACAGAAGTACTTACCTAGGTAGGAGTCCATCATACAGCAGTCAGGTGTATCTATATAATTACTGTGTGTAACAGAAGCACTTACCTAGGTAGGAGTCCATCATACAGCAGTCAGGTGTATCTATATAATTACTGTGTGTAACAGAAGCACTTACCTAGGTAGGAGTCCATCATACAGCAGTCAGGTGTATCTATATAATTACCGTGTGTAACATAAGTACTTACCTAGGTAGGAGTCCGTCATACAGCAGTCAGGTATATCTATATAATTACTGTGTGTAACAGGAGCACTTACCTAGGTAGGAGTCCATCATACAGCAGTCAGGTGTATCTATATAATTACTGTGTGTAACAGAAGCACTTACCTAGGTAGGAGTCCATCATACAGCAGTCAGGTGTATCTATATAATTACTGTGTGTAACATAAGTACTTACCTAGGTAGGAGTCCGTCATACAGCAGTCAGGTATATCTATATAATTACTGTGTGTAACAGAAGCACTTACCTAGGTAGGAGTCCATCATACAGCAGTCAGGTGTGTCTATATAATTACTGTGTGTAACAGAAGCACTTACCTAGGTAGGAGTCCATCATACAGCAGTCAGGTGTATCTATATAATTACTGTGTGTAACATAAGTACTTACCTAGGTAGGAGTCCGTCATACAGCAGTCAGGTATATCTATATAATTACTGTGTGTAACAGAAGCACTTACCTAGGTAGGAGTCCATCATACAGCAGTCAGGTGTGTCTATATAATTACTGTGTGTAACAGAAGCACTTACCTAGGTAGGAGTCCATCATACAGCAGTCAGGTGTATCTATATAATTCGTGGATTTTCCTAACTAGGTGTGAAGGAAAGTCAGAATTTTATTAAGACACGGAGGCGAATATTATTGCATAAACTTTCCCCACTGCTTCGTTCTAGCAGCAAAGGGTACTTTATTAAAATACAAAGAAAAAACTTGCAGTAACCATAGCAACCATTAACCAATGGAATATAGTCCCATAGTATAAATAAGGCTGTCTCTTCCAACTCCGCCTCTTTCTTGCTAGCAGACACACAACGCGAACACTGTCAGCAACCACAGGATCCATGTATCTTCAAACCCGGAACCAAAACTGGAACATCAAGACACCAGCCAACGAACTAGTGCTGAAACATGTAAAGGCAACCCCGGATATCCACCGAGAATCAACCTGAAAAGAACAGAAAAACGTAAAAGGGGAGGGAAACAGGGAGGGATAATATTCGCCTCCGTGTCTTAATAAAATTCTGACTTTCCTTCACACCTAGTTAGGAAAATCCACGAATTTTATGGCAGAACGGAGGCTCATATTATTGCAAGTTTAAAGCACCTTAATGAAACAGAACATGACAAAATAAAACAATTACAGAGAATTGAACACATTAGCGGAAACATGGTCAATGGGCTTACAATAGAAATCACGAAAAGTAGATTCCCTGGACCAATCCGCGGCTCGAAGGATATCCTCCAGCCGACCTCCTGTGTGCAAAGCCATGGAAGCCATAGCACCTCTGGCGGAATGAGCCCCAAACAAAGAAATATCAATGCCAGCTAGCTGCATCACCCAGCGCACCCAACGGGACAACGTAGCAGCCGAAACCGGCATAAACGGTTTACGAAAAGAAACCAACAATTGAGGAAAAGCCGCCTGCCGAAGAACAGCAGTCCGAAGTTCATACTCGCGTAAACAGCGCACCACGCACAACTGAGGTTGAGCGGGGAAAGATGGATAAGAAACAACCCGAATCGCCGTCTTAGTCCGACGAGAGATCCGGAACTGAACACCCTCAGGCGTAAAGGAACGGGAATGAAGATCAAGAGCCCGAACATCGGAAACCCGTTTGAACGACACTAAACACAGAAGCATCGTCAACTTCGCGGACAACTGCTTCAAAGACAGAAACTCATTAGAAGGCCAATCTTCCAACAGACCAAGAACAGCGTTAACATTCCACACAGATTGATACCGAGAGCGAGGAGGACGTGAAAAACGAATACCCCGCATCAGGCGACAGACAAGAACCGATTGGCCAATCGGAACACCATCAACCGGCCGATGGCCAGCAGAAATGGCGGAACGGTAAGAATTTATCGTGCGATAGGCCTTCCCCGAATCAAACAAAAAGGACAAAAAGTTAACCACGTTCACTGGAGAGGAAGAAACGGGATCCAAATCCCGTTCCACGCACCAACGACTCCAAACCGCCCAGACGGACTCATACATGGCTCGGGTACCCGGGGCCCATGATTCCGCCAATAAAGTCGCAGCCGACGACGAAAACCCGCCGAAGCCCGCGGCACCCCCGAAAGGAACCATGCCAGGAAGGAAATCTCTCCGGAGACCAGCAACTCGTGCGGAGCGCCGGAGGGGTCTGACAACAGAAGAGGAAACGACGGGAGAAGGCGAGGACACTCGACCGACAGCTCCAGAAGTGGAGGGAACCAAGCCTGCATTGGCCAAAAGGGTGTCACCACCACCACCACCGCTGCCTGGCGACGAATCATCAACAGCGTTCGAGGAATCATTGAGAACGGGGGAAACGCGTAGTTCGTCCCTGGAGTCCATGACTGAAGAAACGCATCCGTGGCCAGAGCTACCGGATCCGGACGCCAACTGAAAAATTTTGGCAGCCTCCGATTCAGACGGGTGGCAAAAAGATCTATGTGAAAAGGACCCCACAGACTGAGCAAACGAGCGAACACTTCGGAATGAAGCATCCAGTCGCTGCGATCGGAGAGATACCTGGAATTCCAATCCGCCACGACGTTGGAAAGACCAGGTAAATGCTCCGCGATAACCGAAATATCGCGATCCAGGCAAAAATGCCAAAAGTCCTTTGCGAGATCGGCCAACGGCTTGGATCTCGTGCCCCCTAGCCGGTTGATATACTGCACCGCCGAGACGTTGTCCATCCTCAGCAGAATGCAGCATCGAACGCGATCCTTGACCAAACTCCGCAGAGCAAAAGACCCTGCCAATAATTCCAGGCAATTGATGTGTAGGGAAGCCTCTGCCTGAGACCACTTCCCACCGGTAGAGCAAGCACCCATCCGAGCGCCCCAACCTAGGAGGCTGGCGTCGGATTCTATCACAATGTCCGGAACCACCCCAAAGATGGCCCGACCATTCCAGGCATCCAGGTGACGAAGCCACCAGACCAACTCCACCCGCGCCTCTTGGGAAAGGGCGATTAATTCGGAGTAACCGAGCCCTCGACGTAGATGAAGAGCTTTGAGGCGCTGAAGGGCCCGATAATGAAGGGGCCCCGGAAAGATAGCCTGAATCGAGGATGCCAGAAGGCCCACGACGCGAGCCAGAAGGCGCAAAGAAATCCGTTCCTGTTTGAGGACAGAGCGAATCTCCTTGCGGATCGCGCGGATCTTCGCCACCGGAAGGCTCAAGGACGCGTCCTGGGAGTCCACAACGAAACCCAGGAACTCCATGCGCTGGGAAGGAATCAACTGAGATTTTGTCCAATTGATCAAGAATCCTAAATCCGTCAACAGACGAATGGTCCAATTGACGTGAGTGGAAAGAAGAGAGCGGTCCTGAGACATGATCAACATGTCGTCCAGATATATAATAAGGCGGATGCCTCGACTGCGCAAAAATGCGACCACAGGCTTGAGGAGCTTCGTGAAGCACCAAGGAGCAGAGGACAATCCAAAAGGAAGGCAAGTGAATTGCCAAATCCGACCCTTCCACCGGAACCGCAGGAAAACCTGCGAGGTTGGAGCCATAGGAACCGTCAGATATGCGTCCTGGAGATCTATCTTCACCAACCAATCTGACGGAAGGAGTAAGTCGCGAAGGAGATGGATCCCCTCCATCTTGAAATGCCTGTACAGTACACAATCGTTTAGCTCCCGAAGGTTGATGACCGGTCGATAACCGGAATCCTTTTTCCGGACAAGAAAAATATTGCTGATGAACCCCTCGGTGGAACCGGACGCGGGAGCGACGGCTCCTTTTTGCCATAAAGTTGAAATCTCGGAATCTACTAAAACTGCGTCTGCAGCGGAAAAATGGAGAGGAGGAGGCGGTCGCCGCTGTTGCGGGGGAATGGCAAATTCTATGTGAAAGCCCCTGACCGTCTGCAGGATCCAAGGATCCGCGGTTAAATTGCACCAATGATGGAAAAAACGGGCCAGTCTGCCCCCCACTAACCCTGGGAAAGAAGGGATCAACAGCGGTATACATACCTGGGTAGGAGCGTCCACGGCCTTGACCTCTGCCAGACCTCGGTGTCCAGGATCTGGGATGTGAAGGGAAGAACGGACTCTGGACTCTAGGTTCTTGAGGGGGATGACCCCGAAAGGCGGGATAGGTGGGCCCTTGGAACTGCTGTTGACGGCGCCGAACACGGCCGGGGGAGCGGCCCCTACCTCTCCCGGCCTTGTCAAAAACTCCAGAGCGAAAAACTTTCCGCATAGAGGTCTGGGCCTTGTCCAGAGCCGTAAAGGAGGACACAAATTTTCCTAAGTCCTTAATAAACGACTCCCCAAAGAGAAGACCTTTGGCAGAGGGGCCTGGTTCTGTGGTGGCCAAATCGGCCAGTTTAGGGTCGATCCTCAAGAGGAGAGCCCTGCGCCGTTCTGAAGCCAGGGCACAGTTGGCATTACCCACCATGCAAATGGCCCTCTGCACCCATCCACGCAAAACGTGAATGTCCACAGAGGATTTGGAAGCCAGAGCTTCTTCGGCCAATTCAAAAATTTTTGTAAGAGGGCCTAAGGAATCAAGAAGTTTGTCCTGACAAGATTTGAGCGCCTGATCCAGGCCTTTCCTGGGATCCTTGCCAGATTTAGAAAGAAATTGCACCATTTTAGAATCAACTTCAGGCGTATCACACACCTGGTTAGCCACCACCGGGCGGGGACATTCAGCTCTCAGCTTAGACCTGGTGGATTTAGTAATGGACTTACGAACCCAGGACTCTAAATATTGGGCAATATGCGGTCTAGGTCTCCATTCTGAAGAACGAGGATGTTTCAACCCCTCTGGATCGAAGAGGGGAGCACCCTCAGCATCAACCAGTGTGGATGTGGCTGCAACAGAAAGGGAAGTAGACTCTACCGGTGGTTGAGGCCTAACCTTAACCGGTGGAGAGCCATCAGAATCCCTGTCCTCCGTATAAGATGGGGCCCAATCATCATCGGAAGAATCCCCAGAATCAGATCTATACGAATTCGGTTTTGACCTCCGCAGGTTCCGTTTCCTCCCATTGGTGTCCTCTGGAGGAGAGGATCCAGTGTGTGGACCAGAGCCACACTGTTCAATGCCACTCTCACGGCGTGATTCATCAGGGGTATAAATAGCCAGATCACCCGCCCCAAGACCCTTAGGGTCAGATTCAGATAGGTGGCGTCTCTTACGGAGACATTTGCCACCCGGTTGAAGGGTAGGCTGCGAGGGTCCTTGAGTAAGATCAGACTCTACCTGGTTTAAAACGGTGTCATGACCCGCACCAAGGTTCGAAGGTAGAGAGGTGGTATCTATAAGGGGGCCCCCAGAGGGGAGTTGACCTTGTAAGGCCAGAGCAAACGATTCAGCCAGAGAAGATGATAGCTTCTGCATGGCAGTGTGCATAGAGGCCTCAAGGATCCTCTGAAAGTGAGAACCTGACTGAGTCCCAGAAGGGTTAATATCCCCAAGGGATTGAGAAGGAGGGGGGGCCTGAAATAATTGAGGTAGACCCTGAACAGAAGTCGACCGAATTTCTGGGCCCTCATCCTCAGAGTTAGACAGGGACATGGTCAGGAATATCAAAATATAATTTTATATATGGATCAAATAAATGATATAGGCTGGAAAATACTAGAAGAGGACAGGCCCAGTAAAAGAACACATACAGCAAGAGAACCACTGAAAAGTGTAGAAAGAAGGGTCACAAATCCCTAAGAAGTGAAATAACTGGGTACTAACTGGAAAATCCAAGCCCCCAAGCAAAACTTGATCCGTTCGAACCGCCGCCAACAGCAGAAGCAAGTCCTCCCAACCGGAGCGCGTGAGCTGGAAGGAGTACTAAGATGGCGGCGGTGACGTCATCGCGCATGCGCGCCACAACCAGGAAGTAATCTGACGCCGCGAGGCGCGAATCTACCAGAGACTCGGCGGGCAGGGAGAAACCCACTCCCCGCCGAGAGAAGACCGGACGCCAAACACCACAGGGGAAAACCCAAAAGAAACACAGGTCGCAAGACACCACAGTGAAGCCAAAGACAGGCACAAGGGAGAACCCACAAAGCCAACGCTAGAGACAAAACCAGACAAGGAATAGACAAATATGAAAATAATGTTAAATGAATTTAAATGAATCTAAATGAACCGCAGTTGCTTGCCCCAAAATGAAACCCCATGAGGGAGGGTTAAAATGGAGCAAGCAACTGCAGCCAAGCAAAACAAATTCAACCAATATATAAATATGGTAACACAGAGATAAAATTGAAGTGTACTTAGCTGTGAGGAAGCAGCAAAGAAAGAGGCGGAGTTGGAAGAGACAGCCTTATTTATACTATGGGACTATATTCCATTGGTTAATGGTTGCTATGGTTACTGCAAGTTTTTTCTTTGTATTTTAATAAACTACCCTTTGCTGCTAGAAGGAAGCAGTGGGGAAAGTTTATGCAATAATATGAGCCTCCGTTCTGCCATAAAATTCCTGTGTGTAACAGAAGTACTTACATAGGTAGGAGTCCATCATACAGCAGTCAGGTGTATCTATATAATTACTGTGTGTAACAGAAGCACTTACCTAGGTAGGAGTCCATCACACAGCAGTCAGGTGTATCTATATCATTACTGTGTGTGTAACAGAAGCACTTACCTAGGTAGGAGTCCATCACACAGCACTCAGGTGTATCTATATAATTACCGTATGTAACAGAAGCACTTACCTAGGTAGGAGTCCATCATACAGCAGTCAGGTATATCTATATAATTACTGTGTGTAACAGAAGCACTTACCTAGGTAGGAGTCCATCATACAGCAGTCAGGTGTATCTATATAATTACTGTGTGTAACAGAAGCACTTACCTAGGTAGGAGTCCATCATATAGCAGTCAGGTGTATCTATATAATTACTGTGTGTAACAGAAGTACTTACATAGGTAGGAGTCCATCATACAGCAGTCAGGTGTATCTATATAATTACTGTGTGTAACAGAAGCACTTACCTAGGTAGGAGTCCATCACACAGCAGTCAGGTGTATCTATATCATTACTGTGTGTGTAACAGAAGCACTTACCTAGGTAGGAGTCCATCACACAGCACTCAGGTGTATCTATATAATTACCGTATGTAACAGAAGCACTTACCTAGGTAGGAGTCCAACATACAGCAGTCAGGCGTATCTATATAATTACCGTATGTAACAGAAGCACTTACCTAGGTAGGAGTCCATCACACAGCAGTCAGGTGTATCTATATAATTACTGTGTGTAACAGAAGCACTTACCTAGGTAGGAGTCCATCATACAGCAGTCAGGTGTATCTATATAATTACCGTGTGTAACAGAAGCACTTACCTAGGTAGGAGACCATCACACAGCACTCAGGTGTATCTATATAATTACCGTATGTAACAGAAGCACTTACCTAGGTAGGAGTCCATCACACAGCAGTCAGGTGTATCTATATAATTACTGTGTGTAACAGAAGCACTTACCTAGGTAGGAGTCCATCATACAGCAGTCAGGTGTATCTATATAATTACCGTGTGTAACAGAAGCACTTACCTAGGTAGGAGTCCATCATACAGCAGTCAGGTGTATCTATATAATTACCGTGTGTAACAGAAGCACTTACCTAGGTAGGAGTCCATCACACAGCAGTCAGGTGTATCTATATAATTACTGTGTGTAACAGAAGCACTTATCTAGGTAGGAGTCCATCATACAGCAGTCAGGTGTATCTATATAATTACCGTGTGTAACAGAAGCACTTACCTAGGTAGGAGTCCATCACACAGCACTCAGGTGTATCTATATAATTACCGTATGTAACAGAAGCACTTACCTAGGTAGGAGTCCATCACACAGCAGTCAGGTGTATCTGTATAATTACTGTGTGTAACAGAAGTACTTACCTAGGTAGAAGTCCATCATACAGCAGTCAGGTATATCTATATAATTACTGTGTGTAACAGAAGCACTTACCTAGGTAGGAGTCCATCATACAGCAGTCAGGTGTATCTGTATAATTACTGTGTGTAACAGAAGTACTTACCTAGGTAGAAGTCCATCATACAGCAGTCAGGTATATCTATATAATTACTGTGTGTAACAGAAGCACTTACCTAAGTAGGAGTCCAATATACAGCAGTCAGGTGTATCTATATAATTACTGTGTATAACAGAAGGACTTACCTAGGTCGGAGTCCATCATACAGCAGTCAGGTGTGTCTACATAATTACTGTGTGTAACAGAAGTACTTACCTAGGTAGGAGTCCATCATACAGCAGTCAGGTGTATCTGTATAATTACTGTGTGTAACAGAAGCACTTACCTAGGTAGGAGTCCATCACACAGCACTCAGGTGTATCTATATAATTACCGTATGTAACAGAAGCACTTACCTAGGTAGGAGTCCATCACACAGCAGTCAGGTGTATCTGTATAATTACTGTGTGTAACAGAAGTACTTACCTAGGTAGAAGTCCATCATACAGCAGTCAGGTATATCTATATAATTACTGTGTGTAACAGAAGCACTTACCTAGGTAGGAGTCCATCATACAGCAGTCAGGTGTATCTGTATAATTACTGTGTGTAACAGAAGTACTTACCTAGGTAGAAGTCCATCATACAGCAGTCAGGTATATCTATATAATTACTGTGTGTAACAGAAGCACTTACCTAAGTAGGAGTCCAATATACAGCAGTCAGGTGTATCTATATAATTACTGTGTATAACAGAAGGACTTACCTAGGTCGGAGTCCATCATACAGCAGTCAGGTGTGTCTACATAATTACTGTGTGTAACAGAAGTACTTACCTAGGTAGGAGTCCATCATACAGCAGTCAGGTGTATCTGTATAATTACTGTGTGTAACAGAAGCACTTACCTAGGTAGGAGTCCATCACACAGCAGTCAGGTGTATCTATATAATTACTGTGTGTAACAGAAGCACTTACCTAGGTAGGAGTCCGTCATACAGCAGTCAGGTGTATCTATATAATTACTGTGTGTAACAGAAGGACTTACCTAGGTAGGAGTCCATCATCCAGCAGTCAGGGGTATCTGTATAATTACTGTGTGTAACAGAAGCACTTACCTAGGTAGGAGTCCATCATACAGCAGTCAGGTGTATCTATATAATTACTGTGTGTAACAGAAGGACTTACCTAGGTAGGAGTCCATCATCCAGCAGTCAGGGGTATCTGTATAATTACTGTGTGTGACAGAAGGACTTACCTAGGTAGGAGTCTATCATACAGCAGTCAGGTGTATCTGTATAATTACTGTGTGTAACAGAAGGACTTACCTAGGTAGGAGTCTATCATACAGCAGTCAGGTGTATCTGTATAATTACTGTGTGTAACAGAAGGACTTACCTAGGTAGGAGTCCATCATCCAGCAGTCAGGTGTATCTGTATAATTACTGTGTGTAACAGAAGGACTTACCTAGGTAGGAGTCCATCATCCAGCAGTCAGGGGTATCTATATAATTACTGTGTGTAACAGAAGCACTTACCTAGGTAGGAGTCCATCATACAGCAGTCAGGTATATCTATATAATTACTGTGTGTAACAGAAGGACTTACCTAGGTAGGAGTCCATCATCCAGCAGTCAGGGGTATCTATATAATTACTGTGTGTAACAGAAGCACTTACCTAGGTAGGAGTCCATCATACAGCAGTCAGGTATATCTATTAGTGTTGAGCGAGCATGCTCGGCCGATGCTCGGATCGGCTCGAGCATCGCTCTGCTCGGCACATGGCGGTACTCGTACGAGTACCGCCATGTGCTCGCCCGCCATGTTCGGGTGGCAGGGATCTGTGCCGAAGGAGGCACAGATCTTACAGACGCTCCGCTGGACCACCAGGGACTGGAGGTAGGGGACATGTGGAGATGGAAGGGGGCATTGCGGAGATGAAGGGGGACATTGTGGAAGGGGGACATTGTGGAAGGGGGGGCATTGCGGAGATGAAGGGGGCATTGCGGAGATGAAGGGGGACATTGTGGAAGGGGGACATTGTGGAAGGGGGGCATTGCGGAGATGAAGGGGGCATTGCGGAGATGAAGGGGGCATTGCGGAGATGAAGGGGGACATTGTGGAGATGAAGGGGGACATTGTGGAAGGGGGACATTGTGGAAGGGGGGCATTGCGGAGATGAAGGGGGCATTGCGGAGATGAAGGGGGACATTGTGGAAGGGGGACATTGTGGAAGAGGGGCATTGTGGAGATGAAGGGGGGCATTGACCAGGCACCCTCCCCTCATCAGAGCAGGGGGTGCCTGGTGTAATGCTCGAGTCCTCCCATTCAATTCAATGGGGCTCGGGTGCTCGGCCGAGCACTCGAGCCTCCGGGGGTGCTCGGTCAGAGCACCCGAACACCCGAGCATCGGGGTGCTCGCTCAACACTAATATCTATATAATTACTGTGTGTAACAGAAGCACTTACCTAGGTAGGAGTCCATCATACAGCAGTCAGGTGTATCTATATAATTACTGTGTGTAACAGAAGGACTTACCTAGGTAGGAGTCCATCACACAGCAGTCAGGCGTATCTATATAATTACTGTGTGTAACAGAAGGACTTACCTAGGTAGGAGTCCATCATACAGCAGTCAGGCGTATCTATATAATTACTGTGTGTAACAGAAGCACTTACCTAGGTAGGAGTCCATCATACAGCAGTCAGGTGTATCTGTATAATTACTGTGTGTAACAGAAGGACTTACCTAGGTAGGAGTCCATCATACAGCAGTCAGGGGTATCTATATAATTACTGTGTGTAACAGAAGCACTTACCTAGGTAGGAGTCCATCATACAGCAGTCAGGTATATCTATATAATTACTGTGTGTAACAGAAGCACTTACCTAGGTAGGAGTCCATCATACAGCAGTCAGGTGTATCTATATAATTACTGTGTGTAACAGAAGGACTTACCTAGGTAGGAGTCCATCACACAGCAGTCAGGCGTATCTATATAATTACTGTGTGTAACAGAAGGACTTACCTAGGTAGGAGTCCATCATACAGCAGTCAGGCGTATCTATATAATTACTGTGTGTAACAGAAGGACTTACCTAGGTAGGAGTCCATCATACAGCAGTCAGGTATATCTATATAATTACTGTGTGTAACAGAAGTACTTACCTAGGTAGGAGTCCATCACACAGCAGTCAGGTGTATCTATATGATTACTGTGTGTAACAGAAGCACTTACCTAGGTAGGAGTCCATCACACAGCAGTCAGGTGTATCTATATAATTACTGTGTGTAACAGAAGCACTTACCTAGGTAGGAGTCCATCATACAGCAGTCAGGTGTATCTATATAATGGGAGCACTTACCTAGGTAGGAGTCCATCACACAGCAGTCAGGTGTATCTATATAATTACTGTGTGTAACAGAAGCACTTACCTAGGTAGGAGTCCATCACACAGCAGTCAGGTGTATCCATATAATTACTGTGTGTAACAGAAGCACTTACCTAGGTAGGAGTCCATCACACAGCAGTCAGGTGTATCTATATAATGGGAGCACTTACCTAGGTAGGAGTCCATCACACAGCAGTCAGGTGTATCTATATAATTACTGTGTGTAACAGAAGCACTTACCTAGGTAGGAGTCCATCACACAGCAGTCAGGTGTATCTATATAATTACTGTGTGTAACAGAAGCACTTACCTAGGTAGGAGTCCATCACACAGCAGTCAGGTGTATCCATATAATTACTGTGTGTAACGGAAGCACTTACCTAGGTAGGAGTCCATCATACAGCAGTCAGGTGTATCTATATAATTACTGTGTGTAACAGAAGTACTTACCTAGGTAGGAGTCCATCACACAGCAGTCAGGTGTATCTATATGATTACTGTGTGTAACAGAAGCACTTACCTAGGTAGGAGTCCATCACACAGCAGTCAGGTGTATCTATATAATTACTGTGTGTAACAGAAGCACTTACCTAGGTAGGAGTCCATCATACAGCAGTCAGGTGTATCTATATAATGGGAGCACTTACCTAGGTAGGAGTCCATCACACAGCAGTCAGGTGTATCTATATAATTACTGTGTGTAACAGAAGCACTTACCTAGGTAGGAGTCCATCACACAGCAGTCAGGTGTATCCATATAATTACTGTGTGTAACAGAAGCACTTACCTAGGTAGGAGTCCATCACACAGCAGTCAGGTGTATCTATATAATGGGAGCACTTACCTAGGTAGGAGTCCATCACACAGCAGTCAGGTGTATCTATATAATTACTGTGTGTAACAGAAGCACTTACCTAGGTAGGAGTCCATCACACAGCAGTCAGGTGTATCTATATAATTACTGTGTGTAACAGAAGCACTCACCTAGGTAGGAGTCCATCACACAGCAGTCAGGTGTATCCATATAATTACTGTGTGTAACAGAAGCACTTACCTAGGTAGGAGTCCATCACACAGCAGTCAGGTGTATCTATATAATTACTGTGTGTAACAGAAGGACTTACCTAGGTAGGAGTCCATCATACAGCAGTCAGGTGTATCTATATAATTACTGTGTGTAACAGAAGTACTTACCCATGTAGGAGTCCATCATACAGCAGTCAGGTGTATCTATATAATTACTGCGTGTAACAGAAGCACTTACCTAGGTAGGAGTCCATCATACAGCAGTCAGGTGTATCTATATAATTACTGCGTGTAACAGAAGCACTTACCTAGGTAGGAGTCATCATACAGCAGTCAGGCGTATCTATATAATTACTTTGTGTAACAGAAGCACTTACCTAGGTAGGAGTCCATCACACAGCAGTCAGGAGTATCTATATAATTACTGCATGTAACAGAAGGACTTACCTAGGTAGGAGTCCATCATACAGCAGTCAGGCATATCTATATAATTACTTTGTGTAACAGAATGACTTACCTAGGTAGGAGTCCATCACACAAAAGTCAGGTGTATGTATATAATTACTGTGTGTAACAGAAGCACTTACCTAGGTTGGAGTCCATCACACAGCAGTCAGATGTATCTATATATTTACTGGGTGTAACAGAAACACTTACCTAGGTAGGGGTCCATCATACAGTAGTCAGGCGTATCTATATAATTACTGTGTGTAACAGAAGGACTTACCTAGGTAGGAGTCCATCATACAGCAGTCAGGCGTATCTATATAATTACTGTGTGTGACAGAAGCACTTACCTAGGTTGGAGTCCATCACACAACAGTCAGATGTATCTATATATTTACTTGGTGTAACAGAAACACTTACCTAGGTAGGGGTCCATCATACAGCAGTCAGGTGTATCTAAATAATTGCTTGTGTAACAGAAGGACTTACCTAGTTAGAAATCCATCATACAGCAGTCAGGTGTATCTATATAATTCGTGGATTTTCCTAACATCTGTGATGGAAAGTCAGAATTCTATTAAAGACACGGAGGCGAATATTATGCTAACTCTCTCCACTGCCCCTTTAAGCAGCAAAGGAACTTTATTTGCACAAAATCAACAGAACAAGAAAAAACATTTGCATATCTTCACTCCACCCCCCATCCAATCACAGTCCATATAGCCCCAAACATGTAGTGACGTAAACTGTATCTAATCCTCTTTCTGCCACCACAGCGACCGAAGAACAGGTCATCTTCTCACTGGCACAGGAAGCTCCAAATGCTCCATCCTGGAACCCGAACTCTAACATCTTCCAACGGGAAGGAACAATCGTTGCATGTCCAAACTGGAACTAGGACTCCAACAGCGAACAATGAGATTCGCATAAAGAAGCACATCTCCACAAAGCACTGCCGCTCAGGATACATCAACCTGACGAAACAAGAGAACAATGACAGGGGAGGGTAAACAGGGAGGGATAATATTCGCCTCCGTGTCTTTAATAGAATTCTGACTTTCCATCACAGATGTTAGGAAAATCCACGAATTCTATGTCAGAACGGAGGCTCATATTATGCTAGTTCAAAGCTGAGAAACAACCTGACTAGCCACATGTTCCACCCGCTTAAAATAAAAATCCCTAAAAGTGGACTCTCTAGACCAATCCGCTGCTCGAAGAACATCCTCCAAACGACCCCCAACCTGAAGGGCCATAGACGCCATAGCGCCTCTAGAAGAATGTGCACCGAACAGAGATATGTCAATGCCAGACAATTGCATGATCCAGCGCACCCATCTCGCCAACGTGGCCGAAGACACCGGAAGATGCGGTTTGCGGAATGAAATCAGCAATTGAGTCCACCCAGATTTCCTCAGAAGAGTCGTCCGACGCTGATATGCCTTAAGACACTGAACCACTCACAATTGTGGTCTCTCAGGAAAAGCAGGATAAATCACCACCCGCGCACTAGTTTTAGTACGCCTGCGAATGACAAATCGCACACCCTCCGGAGTAAAAGATCTAGAATGAAGATCCAAGGCATGAACGTCAGACACCCTCTTAAAGGAAATAAGACACAATAACATTGTCAATTTAGCAGAAATTTGTTTTAACGTTAAAACATCGTTCTGAGGCCAAGCCTCCAGAAATTCAAGTACAGTATTAACATCCCAAAGAGAATGATAACGTGATTGCGGAGGCCTGGTAAATCTGATTCCCCGCAGGAGACGACACACCAACGAGCACTGACCAACCGGAGCACCCTCAACATAATTATGACCCGCAGAAATAGCCGAACGGTACGTATTAATCGTTCGGTAAGCTTTCCCCTGGTCAAACAGTAGGGACAAAAAATTCACGACTTCCACGGGAGATGCCGATACGGGATCCAAACCCCGTTCCAAGCACCAACGATCCCAAGCGGACCAAGCGGACTGGTACATGGATCTGGTACCAGGTGCCCATGATTCCTCCAAAAGGAACTGAGCCGATGCCGAAAAAGAAGGGGCACCGAAGGAACCCCCGACAGGAGCCACACGACTAAGCGAAGAGCGCCCGCGGTAGTAAAAACATGAGGAGACCCCTCTGGATCCACCAGCAGAGATGGAAAAAGCGGAAGCAACCGAGGAACGTCGCAGGACAGCTCCAACAACTGAGGAAGCCAAGGCTGAGCAGGCCAAAGAGGAGTTACCAGCGCTACCGTCGCCTCCTGTCTCCTGATGGTGAGGATGGTACGAGCAATCAAGAAAAAACACAAAACAGACCATGTACAAATAAAGAAATATACACAAATACACAGAACAAAATATAATGATAAAGATATAGAGCAAATTACATGACCTGTTCCCAAGGGAGCAGCAAAGGAAAGAGGATTAGATACAGTTTACGTCACTACATGTTTGGGGCTATATGGACTGTGATTGGATGGGGGGTGGAGTGAAGATATGCAAATGTTTTTTCTTGTTCTGTTGATTTTGTGCAAATAAAGTTCCTTTGCTGCTTAAAGGGGCAGTGGAGAGAGTTAGCATAATATGAGCTTCCGTTCTGACATAGAATTATGATATGCAAGAGAAGGTCTTACCTAGGTAGGAGTCCATCATACAGCAGTCAGGTATATCTATATAATGGGAGCACTTACCTAGGTAGGAGTCCATCATACAGCAGTAAGGTGTGTCTATATAATTACTGTGTGTAACAGAAGCACTTACCTAGGTAGGAGTCCATCACACAGGAGTCAGGTGTATGTATATAATTACTGTGTGTAACAGAAGGACTTACCTAGGTAGGAGTCCATCACACAGCAGTCAGGTGTGTGTATATAATTACTGTGTGTAACAGAAGGACTTACCTAGGTAGGAGTCCATCATACAGCAGTCAGGTGTATCTATATAATTACTGTGTGTAACAGAAGCACTTACCTAGGTAGGAGTCCATCACACAGCAGTCAGGTGTATGTATATAATTACTATGTGTAACAGAAGCACTTACCTAGGTAGGAGTCCATCATACAGCAGTCAGGTGTATCTATATAATTACTGTGTGTAACAGACGCACTTACCTAGGTACGAGTCCATCATACATCAGTCAGGTGTATCTATATCATTACTGTGTGTGTAACAGAAGCACTTACCTAGGTAGGAGTCCATCACACAGCAGTCAGGTGTATCTATATAATTACTGTGTGTAACAGAAGTACTTACCTAGTTAGGAGTCCATCATACAGCAGTCAGGTGTATCTATATAATTACTGTGTGTAACAGAAGCACTTACCTAGGTAGGAGTCCATCACACAGCTGTCAGGTGTATCTATATAATTAATGTTACCTCAACAGAAGGACTTACCTAAGTCTCACTTTACCTTCATTTCCAACACGCGTTTCATGGTTTCTATATGTCACTGTAATCTCACCTTCCTATCTTTATTTTCCTGCCATCCAAGGGATTAAACTCTTTTTTAAAGGTAAGAGTTTAGGCCTTTAAAATTTTCCCCCACACCCAAACTTAGAGAGTCTCTGAGGCTGACGTACTAAGAAGGAACGGAGCATTTCTGGGTCAAACCAAATGCACCACAGGGGAAAAAGGCAACTCTCCTATTGGCGTAAAATTATACTTTAACCCCCTGAATGCTGGATATATTGCTAAACAAATTGCAAAGTATTGTACTGGAGAGATTTCTATGATTCAAATGGTTAAAAGCCCTATTTACAGCAATGTGGATCATGATGATCTTTATGTCTCCCCACTGATGTAAGGTGGTTTGCTCCACAGTTGCTCTAGTTATTCGTAGTCCTTCAGCCCCCCTGTGTTTGTCACCTGCAGGAGCCGGCTCAGTGTCACTCAGCTCCTCGTCTCTTTTCCAACGGTCCCATTTCTTATCTTAGAGGAAGGAGAAAATGGTGAGATAGAGACTGAAATCAATTACTATTTTTCATCTTTGACAAAGTAATTAAGACTGTAGTGGCTTGTTAATTTAGTCTGAATGCCTGTTCTGTGATGGATGCAGATTTACAGTCTGTTCTGGTTCAGCCTTGGGAGGAGATTATCACACCAAACAGGCAGTGATCATGGATAGAACTCCCAAGGGAGCCGTATTCCTCCTCAGCATTATGGAGTTGGATTGCTGTGAGCCTCAACTGGGGGAAACTACCAATTTACTGATTATTTAACCTCTTTAACCCTTTGATTGCCAGTTGAATATGCAACGCGTGCGTTGCATACCCCTTGGGCACTCAAAGGGTTAAATTATACCTGTCACCCTAAGACATTTCTTAATTTCGTTTACAGATAATCAAAATCAGCCTACATATTGTAATATCCCCCCAAAAAGATTACATTTTGATTAATTGTTTTGGTAGCAAAATATGGCATTTTATGTTAATTCCCTTCACAGTATGCTAATTAGTTACGTTGAAGGACAAACGGATCTCTCTTTGTGCTATTATGAATGGCCTTTGTGTGTAGGCTTTTGACTCAGAAACTAATTATCATTAACCCCTTGAGGAACAGAGAGGCCCTCCAGTGTTCGACCATGACACTAATAAACATAGGTTGATTTCTTAAAGGGATAGTAATGTCTATATTAAAGTTTAGTTCGGAGTCTTCTCTATGGTTTTTATAACATGTAGCGCTATTTTTTAATTACTTACATGTTTGTAGTTCAAAAGATATTCAAGCTGAAAGGATCCCCCTCCCGTCCCTTCTGGCCGCCTCCCCTTAGTGCTGAAATCCAGTCGTTGGACCGGACGGATGCAGCGACGGACAATCTTCATTCAGTAAATATAAGGAAAACCCTGCCTCCTTGAGGAAGGAGGGAAGGATTTTCGTTTTGCTTACTGAAGACTGTCCCTCGCTGTATCCATCCAGACCAGACAGAGAGGCAGCGTGACACAGCCAGAAGGGGAGAGAGGGTGATTCGTTAATCTTTAATATCTTTTGAACTATAGAATTGTAAGTAATTAAAGGGATAGTAATAGTTAATTTTAAGTTGATTTAATATTGTAGACATTAAAAAAAGATTAAAATCAATGTAAGTCTTATTTCTCAAACCTTTATGGTCTGAGAGATATAACTTGCTAAAGTTACCTTTCCCTGGCTGTTTTACTCAAGTCTGCCATCTAGCTGACAGCTGCAGATTACAGTCATTTGACCAGACAGAGGCTCTTCAGCAGAGCTGAAATCACGCTATTTAGAAATAAATACTTAATTGGAATGGTCTACAAAGTGTGCTTGCAAGCCAGGCACACTTTGTAGACAGTTCCAACTTAAGCATTTATCTTTAGATATCGTTATATCGGCGCTGCTGAAGAGCCACAACTGGTCAAGCGACCAGAATCTGCTTCTGATAGCTCTACTGCTCGTCAAGCAGAAAGGGGAGGGAGCGGAGAACTTTATTTTCCTCTATCTCTCAAACCATAACGGTTTGAGAGATAAGAATAAGTGCAAGTACTTTCTTTTAATTGTATATACCATATAGCTTTTTTTATTTTTATAATAAATCTTTATTGAAGATAAGAGAAAATTACAAAATGAGAAAAATACATTGTATAGCATATGTAATACTTGAGAACATTACACTCAATAACAAGGAAATCTTAGAATCATGCGAACAACATTTAGAACCATATTGATTGGGAACATCTAACGTCCGTCATGAAAATGGTCGAAAGAGTGGCACTAGTGTTGTCTACATTAAGGATTCTCGTGAGGTTTGAGTGTGTCCAAGTAGTGTCGTAAGAAATCAGTATATACCATATAGTTAATACTTTTTTTCTGACATTACTATCCCTTTAAACAGAGCAATTCATGTTATTAAAACCATATAGAAGACTCGGAGCTAAACTTCAATATACACATTACTATCCCTTTTTAAAAACTATTTGTATGAGAAAGTGCTGGCTAGAAAAACATATAAACGTATAGACAGGGTTTTATTCACTTTAGAACTCACAAAACCTTAAATAGTGGGCAGATCCACTTTAAAGGGATAGTAATACCTAAAATGTAAAAAAAAATATGTTGTAGGGTTTATCCCCCTGAGTAAAACAAGAGTACTCCCACTGCTGAAAGATGTTTCATTCAAAAGTTATTAATTTTCAAAGTTGAATTTTTTAGGTGCAATATCACAGTGGCCTGAAATTTTACAGTGGCGCTGTTGCTACACGATCCTATGGACAGCTCTGGTCTCAGGACCATAAATCTCCATAGGATGGTGTAGCAACAGCGCCACTGTACAATTTCAGGCCACTGTGATATTGCACCTAAAAAATTCAACTTTGAAAATTAATAACTTTTGAATGAAACATCTTTCAGCAGTGGGAGTACTCTTGTTTTACTCAGGGGGATAAACCCTACAACATATTTTTTTTTACATTTTAGGTATTACTATCCCTTTAAATCTAAAGTCCACTGTAGGGAGATGCACTAAGGTGAGATAAATGCAGGGCCAGTGCAAGGATTTTTGTCTACACAGGCGAAGGTGCATTTTGATGCCCCCCCCCGCCACTCCACCCACCTCCCTCCGACCCGGCCACAATCCCCCCCCCCTGAGATTGCCACAATCCCCTGCCCCTTGTGCCCTACTCTAAAAATGGCCCTGGCACTCTTTGAGAAGGGTGGAGTGGGGAAAGAAGGAAAAGATGCTAGCTGCACTTCCTTCCAGTAAATATTTTTGGGATGGAGGAGGAAGGGGAATAGTCAGCAGGGCACCAAGGACACTGCATCTTATTTGGGTGGGGAGGGGGTGCTGGTGCCCAGTGAAGCCCTCTGGCACTCAAAGGGTTAAAGGTCCATGTATGCTAGACAGTGACATCTAAAGAATATCTGTGCAAAAAATAAAAAAAAGTGATGGAGAAAGATAAAGAGGCAAGAGGGTGAAAGAGTTAAGAATGGAATGGAAGAGAAAAAAGGGAGAGAAAAGAGTCTTTATCCCCCTCTTGATCCCTGCTCTAGCATCTTTCTCCCCCTTTTGCCCCCTTGCCTCTTGATCCTCATATTCCATCTTTATCCCCCATTTTGCCTCTTTCTCCCCCTCTTGTCTCCTGATTCCCCCATTTTGCCTCTTTCTCCCCCTCTTGTCTCCTGATTCCCCCATTTTGCCTCTTTCTCCCCCACACCTCCTGATCCCCCACATTTTGCCTCTTTCTCCCCCACACCTCCTGATCCCCCCATTTTGCCTCTTTATCAACCTCTAGATCCCCCCCCCTTTGTATCAATTTCCCCCTTGCCTTTAGGAGATTCTGAGGGATCCTGGAGCCATGTTGATGCAGCAGGTGAAGCCCTGTTTCCTCTTCCCTGCACCGCTGCCTTTGAAGACAGCCACTGCCATCCAGGACTGGACCATGTGACACACGCAGCGAGCCAGCGACGCAGACGTGATGCTGGTAGTTTTCTTCATCTTTCTGAGTGCTACTTTCAAACTTGTTCTGATTTAGAACAAGTTTGAAAGTAGCGCCCAGAAAGATGAAGAAAACTACCAGCATGCGCGACGCCACTGCTCAGCGGATGCCACTGTGTCCTGGATAACCCGGGTTGTGACCGCTGGCACTCAGCCTCTTTCACCTCTCCTGGTTTTGCCTGTTTCGGCGCCCCTCCGCTGCGGGGCGTCCTAAGGCGGCTGCCTAAGCTGCCTTTTGATAGCGCCGGCCCTGGATAAATGTGATATAAATGTTCTAATTCTTTTGGTATTCTAGGAAGTCTAAAGGATTCCAGAAGATAAGGAGCGACATTTTCAGGGCCGGATTTCCAAACAGGCAGAGTAGGCCACTTCCTAGAGCACCAAAGTTGGGGATGGTGACTCAGTTGTGCTGGTCACATCCACATTCTGAACTATGGGTGTGGCCAGAACAATGCATTGGGAATCCCTCTAGCAACCAAGCAATTACTTTTTTTTTATTATTATTATAGGGCAAGGGTATTTTCTGTGCCAGGAAACAGTGGGTGGGACTGGGGCGGGGTCATGTGAGGAGCGGAATTGTGGCCATGGGCGGAGCTATGGTCATCTAGGGTGCCTTGCCTTGCTGTGCCTGGGAAGTGAATCCGGCCCTGACAATTCTGGGAAGCCAGCTACACAGTAGGGAAGAACTGAAATGTGCCAATGATTTAAATGGAGCATTTAACCCATTAAATGCCTGAGGGGTCTCTAATGTATTGGAGAATTCTCTAGCAGTAAAGGGGTTAAAAACACATGTAAATGAATGGGAATTTTCAAAATTTGCATCTGCTAACTAATTATTTTTTTTATCCCTGTGTAACCTGGAATTGGAAGTTAAGGGGCTGGATTCAAATGCAGGAGATAAATGTTGCCTACCGTTTTATAAAAAATGTTCCAATTGATGTCTATGGGGAAAACTGGAGATAAAAGCAGAGATAAAATTAGCACCTGCATTTGAATTCAGCCCAAAATATCTCCAACTTGAAAAAAGTCTCCGTAGAATAACACTGAAACTGGAGAGTTTATGTCATATCCCAAAACCCCGGGTATCAAATGGGAACAGGCCCAGCTGTGGTTAAGGGTAAACTTAACCCTTTGGGTGCCAGGGAGATATCCAATGCATTGAATGCGTTAGAAACCTCCCTGACACGCAACAGGTTAAATTTAGAAAAACATTTTTTACGCTGTGGTGCGTCATTACCATTTGAGAGCCCGAGAGGTATCCGGTGCATTGCTCTGTGGCACTTGCAGGGTTAATAATAAACTGAGAAAGCAGTGTACCAGGGGGTCATATACACATGAGCAAAAATAAAATCATTTTTGGGGCAAATCTGCTCCATGTGGGGGGTTTGAGATAAAAATATGAATCGATTTATATACTTTGGAGAACTCCTTAGCATGGCGAAGGTTAGAAGTCCAACGTAACCCTTTGAGTGCAAGAGAAGTATCCAACACATGATAGTGAGATTCCTTGAATATCTTTCTGGCTCTCAAAGGGTTAACCGTTACTAAAAAAACATCCTAAAAATAGCCCCCCCCCCTAACTTTTATCTGGGCAGAAAATCTTCCCCCAAAATGAATTTTTAATTAGTATTGGACATGATTTGCACAGACGCAGACATTGTTAGTGTTACAGTACTCCAGGACCCCAAAACACACCCCCACTGAAATTTTCATAGACACATTTCAACAAGCAGATTCTGGGGTCCTTGATTCCTGCAACAAAGTATCTTGTCTGCCTCTGAGCCATAATATCTAACACTGAATAACCCTTTAACGACCGCGTTACGGTCACTAAATGACCACGGAGCATTTTTTTTTTACATTTTGGATTCCGGACTCCCCGACGGCGTGCAGCCGCGGGGGGAGCCCGGAATTCCATGATGGTCATAGTATGTCATGGGTCTTTAACTCAGATCTACCCATGACGTACTATGACCGTCAAGGGTCGTTAAGGGGTTAAAGATTCATTTTGCTGAACCAACACATGCAGAATCGATTTAGAACGGCTATGAGGTTTTCCTCCCTATATTAATCCTTTGCATGCCAGAGAGGTATCCAATGCATTGTGCTCAAAGGGTTAATAGGAAGTGTTAATGTCCCTTCAACCAGAGGCGTAACTAGAAGCCACGGGGCCCTGGTTCAAAAATTGCCATGGGGCCCCCCGACCACATTGTCCCCTTTGTCCATCTCCACAAATGTGCCCCCATTGTCCACCTCCACAAATGTGCCCCCATTGCCCACCTCCCAAATTTGCCCCCATTGTCCACCTCCTACCTGGCTCAGGAAGGGGGGATCTCATCCCTGGTAGTCCAGTGGCATGGCAGGAGAGGTCTGCCTCTTCTGCACAGACCTCTATTTGTAGCTCCCGCACGGTCCCACTCTCCAGTAATGCAGAGCTCTCGGAGATTATGTCATTTCCCAGCGCTTTGCGTTACTAGATGGCCGGGGATGGAGAGGAAGCTGCTCATAGAGGTCTGTGCCGAAGAAGGCACAGACCTCAGCTTGCTGGTGGGGAGATCAGTCTGATCTTCCCACCGGCAAAACTTTTTAATGCTGGCAATGGTGGTGGTAAAGCAGGGGGCGGCCGGGCCCCTGGAGTGATGGTACAATCCCTTTATGTATCAGCGCTCACAAACAATATCACCTGTAACAATAAAATAATAAAATATATAAAAGTCTCTAGAGTAGCGTTTCTTTCTTCTCTAGACTCTATACACGGTGCTTCCTCCCAACGTCAACCGCTGGCACTCGACTCCCAATACATGTAGACAAAGAACAAAAAAGAAAAAAGAGGCGCACACGCTCTGAGTGTAGACTGTAATGCCAACAAAAATTCCTCCACCAATGAACACCTGTGAGCAGATAATATGAATACTCACATGTATATGAGGCAAAACCTCGCCTCACGGTTATATCAGCCTCCAATGGATCACTCCCAGTGCGGATATCTGTGACACTTCCTCCTATATCGTCCAATGCTCCTACAGACGGGATACTAGCATTCCACTTCACCCAGAGTAAGTGAAAAGGTATTCTCCACTTTATCAATTCCAAATGAGTACTCTATATCCGATGAGTGGCTAGATAGCTATAAGACTTAGGAACTGGACTAATATCCTATATAATAATTTGCTAAATCATGTGTAACGCCACAACATGCGCAGTACACACTGCTGCACGTGCTGCAGTCATGCGCAGTAGAGACTGCCCGCGCCGCGGCTGATACAGAGCTGGGCGCTCCGAAGGAGCGTCCAGCTCTGTATCAGCTGTGGCACGGGCAGTCTCTGCTGCGCGTGACTGCTCCGCGACCGGGTGGCAGTGGCACTGTGGCCCGTGTAACGGGCTGTTCAACTAGTATATAATAATCTAAAAATAAAAAAGAGGGGCCATAGACATCTGGTGGGTCTATATATATAATACAATGTCACCAGACATATATAGACTACACGCTGGAGCCAAATTTCATCCAAAAGATATATTTATTAATACACAAAGAATAATAAAATATGCACTGACAGCGCTTAACAAATAATAAAACGTGAAAAGTGATAAAAATCACACAATTACACAAAATAAAACCACTACTCTAATGCCCTACGCGTTACATGGTGTATAACCACTTCTTCAGGAGTGATGGGCCTGTTTGCAGTTGCGACCCCTGCGGCCACTATTATTATGCCAATGCCTTCAACCATTTGGATTATTAAGACATTTCTAATACCTTGCTTTCAGAATACATTGGACACTTCTCTGCCACCCTAGCATTTAAATGGACACCTTTAGTTAATTTTAAAGATAAACAGTCTGTAAGTTGTGCCAGCCATTTGTATGTAATATAAATAGTTTTTGAGTAATTAACCCTTTGAGTACCAGAGGGGTACGCAAAGCAATGTCATGCAAAGTGTTACATAAGCCCTTTAGCAGTAAAAAGATTAACCTTAAATTGTTTGTGGCACAGTCTGGCAAATTATATTAATTAGTATTACAGCGCAATCGACTATGAATGAATCTAGACAGAGCCCACACACTGGGGGTGTGTCTAATAGCACAGTGAGCGATAAGATTGGTCTAGAACAGAACTAATTAGCATACTGTGCTATGAATGAATCTAGGCAGAGACCACACACTGGGGGCATATCTAAAAGCTCAACCAGCAGTAAGTTATGCTTCTAACATAATAAATTAGCATAATGTGCCGTGAATTAGCATAAAGTGTCATTAGCACCTAAAGGTTAATTTCTCATAAATTATGATTTTTGTTTTTCCAGAAAATGGCCAGCACTACATATAGACAGACTTGAATTTTCTGCAAAGCAAGCTAAACTTGCATTAATGGAGAAGTCTATTTCAGACAAGTATTTGTTCTTAAGAGTGTAATCCTCTCCTCTTCTTTTCATGGAGACTCTTATCTCTTAGATTCTGCACTATACACTCATTAGAGGGTTCTATTAACAAATGTGGGTCAGGAGGTCATGTATAGCTGGCCTAAAATCCATTGGAAGAGCACATGTATCACATATTTTAATATTCATAGATATTTTGTACTAATGCTAGTAAGGAGTGTATGGTACATAAACTGACATGAACCATCTGTGGCACTGGCTTATAATGACCCTATGTTTAAAACTGGACATTCCCTCTTTGAGACCCAAACCCCTTTGTCCCTCTTTCCCACTCTGGTGTCCCTGTGTTTAGGAGATCAGACTGTGTGGTGTGCATATAAGTGTATCACCCTTGTGTCCCTGTGTTTAGGAGATCAGACTGTGTGGTGTGTATATAAGTGTATCACCCTGGTGTCCCTGTGTTTAGGATATCAGACTGTGTGGTGTGTATATAAGTGGATCACCCTGGTGTCCCTGTGTTTAGGAGATTAGACTGTGTGGTGTGTATATAAGTGTATCACCCTGATGTCCCTGTGTTTAGAAGATCAGACTGTGTGGTGTGTATATGTGTATCACCCTGGTGTCCCTGTGTTTAGGAGATCAGACTGTGTGGTGTGTATATAAGTGGATCACCCTGGTGTCCCTGTGTTTAGGAGATCAGACTGTGTGGTGTGTATATAAGTGGATCACCCTGGTGTCCCTGTGTTTAGGAGATCAGACTGTGTGGTGTATATATAAGTGGATCACCCTGGTGTCCCTGTGTTTAGTAGATCAGACTGTGTGGTGTGTATATAAGTGTATCACCCTGGTGTCCCTGTGTTTAGGAGATCAGACTGTGTGGTGTGTATATAAGTGTATCACCCTGGTGTCCCTGTGTTTAGGAGATCAGACTGTGTGGTGTGTATATAAGTGCATCACCGTGGTATCCCTGTGTTTAGGAGATCAGACTGTGTGGTGTGTATATAAGTGTATCACCCTGATGTCCCTGTGTTTAGAAGATCAGACTGTGTGGTGTGTATATGTGTATCACCCTGGTGTCCCTGTGTTTAGGAGATCAGACTGTGTGCTGTGTATAGAAGTGTTTCACCCTGATGTCCCTGTGTTTAGGAGATCAGACTGTGTGGTGTGTATAGAAGTGTTTCACCCTGGTGTCCCTGTGTTTAGGAGATCAGACTATGTGGTGTGTATATAAGTGTAGCAGCCTGGTGTCCCTGTGTTTAGGGGATCAGACTGTGTGGTGTGTATATAAGTGTATCACTCTGGTGTCCATGTGTTTAGGAGATCAGACCCTGTGGTGTGTATATAAGTGTATCACCCTGGTGTTCCTGTGTTTAGCAGATCAGACTGTGTGGTGTGTATATAAGTGTGTCACCTTGGTGTCCCTTTGTTTAGGAGATCAGACTGTGTGGTGTGTATAGAAGTGTATCAACCTGGTGTCCCTGTGTTTAGGAGATCAGACTGTGTGGTTTGTATATAAGTGTATCACCCTGGTGTCGCTGTGTTTAGGAGATCAGACTGTGTGGTGTGTTTATAAGTGTATCACCATGGTGTCCCTGTGTTTAGGAGATCAGACTGTGTGGTGTGTATATAAGTGTATCACCCTGGTGTCCCTGTGTTTAGGAGATCAGACTGTGTGATGTGTATAGAAGTGTATCACCCCGGTGTCCCTGTGTTTAGGAGATCAGACTGTGTGGTGTGTATAGAAGTGTATCACCCTGGTGTCCCTGTGTTTAGGAGATCAGACTGTGTGGTGTGTATAGAAGTGTATCACCCTGGTGTCCCTGTGTTTAGGAGATCAGACTCTGTGGTGTGTATATAAGTGTATCACCCTGGTGTCCCTGTGTTTAGGAGATCAGACCGTGTGGTGTGTATATAAGTGTATCACCCTGGTGTCCCTGTGTTTAGGAGATCAGACTGTGTGGTGTGTATATAAATGTATCACCCTGGTGTCCCTGTGTTTAGGAGATCAGACTGTGTGGTGTGTATAGAAGTGTATCACCCTGGTGTCCCTGTGTTTAGGAGATCAGACTGTGTGGTGTGTATAGAAGTGTATCACCCTGGTGTCCCTGTGTTTAGGAGATCAGACTGTGTGGTGTGTGTATAAGTGTATCACCCTGGTGTCCCTATGTTTAGGAGATCAGACTGTGTGGTGTGTATATAAGTGTATCACCCTGGTGTCCCTGTGTTTAGGAGATCAGACTGTGTGGTGTGTATATACGTGTATCACCCTGTTGTCCCTGTGTTTAGGAGATCAGACTGTGTGGTGTGTATATAAGTGTATCACCCTGGTGTCCTGTGTTTAGGAGATCAGACTGTGTGGTGTGTATATAAGTGTATCACATTGCTCCAAAGCAATACAATTCACATTAATGTTTATTTATACTTCAGAATATTTGATAATCAATTATTTTTGCATATAAAACACTTTTGTCTTGTTCTAAATCATTTGTTCTGTTACATATAGAGGAGTCAATAGGTCATAAAATAACTTAAAATCCATGGTAATGACTTGCCCACCAACCACACCCCCCAACAACATCACCTAAAACAAAAATGTCCCACTTTGGCCATTTGCAGTCCTTGGAGGTCTGCGCAACCAATGCACTCAGGATTCTTGGGGGCTCAAGTACTATGAAAGTGGATTCATTCTGGAGTAAGCTAAAAGTACCACTGGGGTGAAATGAAAATGTGTTGGGTACATCTCTAGTATTGAGGGGGGGGGGGGTTAAAAGCCACATTTAAATCATTGAAGATATTTTACAATTTGTATATGTTCCCTATGGTGAATTTTGTTCACCTAGAATGACACCCGGGGAAATGCACTAACGTGTGATAAAGAGGTGATTTAGCAGAGATGACTTCTCCAGTGATATCACTTCTCCATTTTGGACAGAGAGATAGATAGATAGATAGATAGATAGATAGATAGATAGATAGATAGATAGATAGATATGATGACTCACTCATAAACAAGTATATTAATAAATTATTAAGATATATGAATAACGTGTATATTAATAACAATTAATAGTAACACCGTCTGTTTGACCTTTCAGTGAAGGACACGCTACACAACTCTGTTGCTCTGGTAGTTAAAACAGGTTTATATATTGAAAATAATTAACTTCGTCAAAGACATAAAGATGCAACAGAGTAGATCACAAATTGTAACATCTTTGACGCATGAGGAATATTCTAAATTGTGTCGGATAATTCAGGTTAAACACAGCACTTTATATATAGTATGTTGCCATTTGTTTGTATAAAATATTTTCGTGGTCTATAAAAATTGATCATTTTCAGATAAATCTCGATCTACATCTTCAGAGTGTACATTCTCATGGCGAGAGTTGATTTAACTGGTTTTTGCTGGTTCAGCAGTTAAAATGGTATGATCCGTCTGCATTATTATACAAAGAATAATTATGGATAGTGAATTACTTTACATGTTTACTTAAAAATTTAAAAAACATAATATTTTATGAAACACTAGATTTTAATTTAAAGCAAAAACTCAGTGATCAGATATATGTTACGATTTTAATGTCTGTATTCAAATGTTTACCACCCATTTCCTATAGTACAAAGGACAGGGAGGTAGAACTCATTACCGCAAACTGTAGCTCTCTGTTTATAGTGTCTGTCTGACTGTCTACTTGAATTCTTATTTAAAACAACGGTTTCTAAAATTGGTAATAAGTAACCATATCTTCTATAAGGAGCCTCTGATTAACCATCTTCTTACAAATAAAATGTCGTAGACATTTGCGTGTGTCACGTTAAGTACAATAAAGTGTGTTTATGTGTCAGTACGTGTGTGCATTTGTGTATGTGGTGTGTGTATGTGTAGATATTTATGTGTTTATATCTCTGTGTGTGTATATTTATCTGTGTGTGTGGTGTCTATATATCTATCTATTTATATATAATCTATCTATCTATCTATCTATCTATCTATCTATCTAATTATATATAATCTATCTATCTGTTTATCATCTATGTGTGTGCGTGTGTGTGTGTGTGTGTGTGTGTGTGTGTGTGTGTGTGTATCTGTGTGTGTGTGTGTATGTGTGTTTATCTGTGTGTGTGTGTATGTATGCATGTGCATATGTGTAGATATTTATGTGTTTATATCTCTGTGTGTATATTTATATTTGCGTGTGTGTGGTGTATATATATATATATATATATATATATATATATATATATATATATATGTGTGTGTGTTTATCTGTGTGTGTGTGTATGTATGCATGTGCATATGTGTAGATATTTGTGTGTTTATATCTGAGTGTGTATATTTATATGTGCCTGTGTGTGTGGTGTATATATGTGTGTTTATATGTCTGCGTGTGTCACTTTAAGTACCCGTGTGTGTGTGTGTGTGTGTGTGTGTGTGTGTCTTCCTATAAAGTGTTTCTATGTGTTCGCACGTGTGTATATGTGTATGTGGTGTGTGTGGTGTATATGTATGTGTATGTGGTGTGTGTATATATATGTGTGTTTATGTGTGGCGTGTGGTGTGTGTATGTATGCATGTCTATATATCTGTGTATGTGTATGTATATGTGTGTTTGTGGTACATATCTGTGTGTATGTGTTGTGTGTATATAAATATATATAAATATATGTGTGTGTGTGTGCGCGCCTGTGTGTGTGTCTGATAGTTGTATGTTAACCCATAGGGTGAAAAGGGGATACCCACACATTGCAGGTACAACTGCCTGACTCTCGCCATTGTATACACTGCCCCTTACTACACAGCGGTGCATCTATATGCCGTGTGAGGTGAGTGGATGGGGGAGACAAGTCCTTAAACATAATGTCCAGAATACCAAACCATGACTGATCTCACCCCAGATCCGTAGGTATACATACACCAAACACTTACAACCACCCACTAAGATAAAGTATAGCAATTCTGGGTCCATCCAACTCCAGGGATGAAAACAAATAAAATCTGCAACATTTTAATTATTTGAAAATAAGCTGTAAGCCTATCTAATGTTATAGAGGTTTCCAGTCCATTCCAGTCCAGGATTCAATAGTTTAAAAGCTCCATTTACATCCATTGGATTGCTTTATGCCCCCCCCCCCATGGTACACTTGGTTTGATCCAGAATTACGCGTATTTAGCATCTTCATTAAGGTCTCAGGTAATTATTGTTCTAATTGCAATAAGTGTCAATTACCTTATCTCGGAATGGAAATGGAAACCAGTTAATTAACCCTCACCCCCTTTAAACACCAGAATAATTTGCGACGCATTGATAAGCTATTGATTACACACCCCTCTGCTCTTTAAAGGGTTAAAGTTTAAAAAAAATGAATTCCCTATTAACTCTTTATCTGCTATTTTCAAAATAATATTGGAGGGATTCTAGATCAAAATAACTGCAAAAAAAAACATTAAAAATATCCTAAGTTCCAATAGATCTAAATTTGGCTTTTTAACCCCATGAATGCTAGAGAGGTTCCAACTCTCTAGCATTCCAGTGGTTAACCCTTTGAGCGGCAGAGGGGTACGCAACGCATTGAAGAGCAATGCGTTGCGTACCTCTCTGTCACTCAAAGGGTTAAACGCCCCGTTTAAATCAATGATTATGTTCAGGTCTCCCTTTTAGGGCGGTTGGTTTGCTCCACAAGCACTCCGCTTTTCTTTTGAAAATATGGTCCTTAGTGTGTAAATAACCATATCTGACTTTTCTCCAAATATTAGTGCTAATGTCACAACAACAAAACAAATTACAACTACACACCTTAGGGAACGTGTAAAATTGTCTGTGCCAATGAAACTTGCACTCTGTTTACTGCAGACCCAATAAAAACGAAGAACACGGGAATACAAATGAGCCCTAAAACTGGCAAGAACTGAGGCTTATTGCTGGCTGTGTGTTTAAAGGCAGAGGGACGTGGTCTCTGTGTGTCCCCTCTAATTACTAGCTATCCACTGCCTTTATTTCCTAATCAGCCCCATATGACTCATGCTAAATACGCAATCCTATTGTAGATGAGTGACACATAGTGGCCTGATGCTGTCCCTTTAAAATCTGAATCTAAGGGTAATGATTTATCAAACTCTTATTATCAAGAAAATGTCAAACGAAGGGCACCTTGCTCTCCACTGACGCAAACCCAATCTTTCCCAAGAAGGTATAGAAGCTTTGCTCCCGACAGAAGTGAATCCAGTCTATCCAAACCTCTACTGCAGTATTCACTGGCAAGTCGGCTTTCTGGGATATGGTGAGTTCTAGCGCTTGGGATCTCTGTTTCACAAATGCATGGGCTTTTTAAGGGGATACAATGTGTATTAAAGTCTAAATAGTAAGTTATTTAAAATGAAGGAAACTGCAGTTTGCTGAAACAGCCTGCAGTGGTGTGCAGTTTTGTCAGCCAAGGGTTCTGAAGCTCAGATAGTTACTTACAGATGTCTGTTCTGGTTTCCAGGTAGTTACTAATAACTGTTTAAAGTCCTGATTCTTATTTAGATATAGGTAGCTGTCTATGGTCCTGAATGTTATCTCGTTATTGGTAGCTGTCTATGGTTCTGAAGCTTATGTAGTTATCGGTAGCTGTCCATGGTCCTGAAGCTTATCTCGTTAGTGGTAGCTGTCCATGGTCCCGAAGCATAGCTAGTTATTGGTAGCCCTGTAACACAGCTAGTTATTGGTAGCTGTCTATGGTCCTGAAGCTTATCTCGTTATTGGTAGCTGTCCATGGTCCTGAAGCTTATCTCGTTATTGGTAGCTGTCTATGGTCCTGAAGCTTATGTCGTTATTGGTAGCTGTCCGTGGTCCTGAAGCTTATCTCGTTATTGGTAGCTGTCCGTGGTCCTGAAGCTTATCTCGTTATTGGTAGCTGTCTATGGTTCTGAAGCTTAAGTAGTTTTCGGTAGCTGTCCATGGTCCTGAAGCTTATCTAGTTAGTGGTAGCTGTCCATGGTCCCGAAGCTTAGCTAGTTCTAGGTAGCTGTCCATGGTCCTGAAACTTATTCCGTTATTGGTAGCTGTCCATGGTCCTGAAGCATAGCTAGTTATTGGTAGCTGTCCATGGTCCGGAATCTCAGCAAGTTAGAAGTAGCCGTCACAGGTCCAGATTCTTAGCTAGTTATGGGTAGATGTTGTGGTCTCGAATTTCAGCTAGTTACTGATAGCTAGTCATGGTACTGATTTTCTGCTAGTTTCTAGTAGATGTCCACGATCCTGATCCTCAGGACCCTGAATCTCAGCTAGTTAGAGGTAACTGTTTATGGTACTGATTCTCAGCTAGGTGCTGGTAGTTGGTCATGATATTGATTGTCAGATAGTTACTGGTAACTGGCCGGGTTCCTCTTGGATCTCAGCTAGCTACCGGTAGCTGTCCATGGTTCTGATACTCATCTAGTCACTGGTTCCAGCCCAGGAACTTGAATCTCAGCTATTTACTGGTAAGCTATTTATCGTCCTGAATTTTAGCTAGCTGTTGGTAACCGTTCAAGGTCCTGAATCTGCTTGCTACTTGCAACTGTCCATGGTCCTGAATATGATCTGATCACTTTTAACTGTCCAGATATTCAGTCCCGGTACTGTACCGTCCAGTGATGGTAACTGTCTAGGGTCCTGAAATCTTCATTGTGACGGTGACTGTCCGGGGTCATGAGATTCAGGTTATAATGGTGGAGGCTGAGGTCCTGAGACGTGGCTACCTTTGAAGGACTTTCAAATTGACACTGCTGATAGACTCCATGTACATATCATAATCTATCTATCTATCTATCTATCTATCTATCTATCTATCTAATATCTATCTATCTGTCTATCTATCTATCTCATATCTATCTATCTATCTATCTATCTATCTATCTATCTCATATCTATCTATCTATCTATCTATCTCATATCTATCTATCTATCTATCTATCTATCTATCTATCTATCTATCTAATATCTATCTATCTATCTATCTATCTATCTATCTCATATCTATCTATCTATCTCATATCTATCTATCTATCTATCTATCTATCTATCTATCTATCTAATATCTATCTATCTGTCTATCTATCTATCTATCTATCTCTATCTATCTATCTCTATCTATCTCATATCTATCTATCTATCTATCTATCTATCTATCTATCTATCATCTATTTATCTACACCACAGATGTAACATATACTAATTTATTACAAAGTACATTAACAGTAAAGCTGAAGTGTTGCATTGCAGAATATATAGATAGATAGATAGATAGATAGATAGATAGATAGATAGATAGATAGATAGATATGCGCTATGAAAGAGATCGTACTATTATTCAATATGTTTTAGTTGTAAGGAATCAGCAAATTCTGCAGTGCTGTTCAAATATGGAGAAATACTAATAAAGTAGCATGCAGACATAGACTGATACCTATAAGCAGAGGCCCATTTATATACTTACATATACACACGTAATCTTTGTATGTCAGTGTTTGTATGTATATATATATATATATATATATATATATATATATACAGAGAGAGAGAGAGAAACAGTCGTGTATATATACAGAAAGAGAGAGAGATGTTCAGGTGTGTTCAATAGGCAGATACTCACATGCCTTAAAGTGTTTTCCATCCCGAGGGTCTCACATTAGATTTTGTGAGTGTCTTTGGGGATATAAAATAGAGAATTTTCTCCGTTTTACCCTGCGGATCCGCAGCTTGTCTATTGCCCAAGGAACAGGCAATGTGCTTTGCTGAATGACAGAAAGGTAATGGGGCGTAAAATTAAAGAATCTTTCTACAATGGTGAGAGAGAGCTGGAGCCTCCACCAGCCGTGATATGAAACCCAACAAGGCTGGGGATCTAGTAACCAGGAATTCTGTACGATCATTAAGAAATAAATGTTTAAAAAAAGTTTAAAATATAGTATATATATATATATATATATATATATATATATATATATATACATATATACTAAATTGAAGAAGTGCAAGTATTCTTGTGAAAGCCAACTGCACCACACACAGAGGAGACCGAAAAATTCCAGTTGATTTAAATGTGGGTTTAACCCTTTGAATGCTTGAAACAGAGAAATGCACCGGAAAGAACCAGAGTGCATGTTTTATTAAAGAATAAATGCTTGTTGTTCTTTAATCCCTTTAATCCTTAAACCCGACACGTGTTTTATCTCTTTTTTTTAAATTTAACCATTTGAGTACCAGAGGGGTAGACAAAGCACCGCGAATCCTCAAAGAGTTTCGCGCCACATTGAGGTTAATGTACAAATAAGAAACTCAGCAATTCTGGCGCAAGCCGACTGCACTACAGGAGGGAGGGGGCAAATTAAATATTCCTCAAAAATTATCATTGATTCTAATGTGACCCTTAACTCCTTGACTGCTAGAGAGGATTTCCATGCCTTAACCCTGTGTGTGTGTGCCAGTGACGTAGCCTATGCATTGCGACGCATTACCTCTCCGCGCTCAAAGGGTTACTTAAAGCTTAAAGGGTTAAATCAATTGGATTATAAGGAACTGTTGTCTGTCCGCTAAGGTGCAGTTTGTCTTCTGCAGAATTGTTCCACATATCTTTGTAGGTATGGCCTTTATTACACTGCAGCTAGCACAAGTCCATAATTCACTGACACGACCCTGACACGTATCAGTCACTTACTAATTTTAATAAAATTGCATATTTAACACACGCAGGCAATAGTCATTCGCACACACAAGCCAGCACATTAATGCTGATGGTTCCTGTGTACTGCGCTCTAATTGTATTGTAACAAGAGCCCTTACTCTTTTAGGATTACAGGAACACAATGGATGTGACCAAGAAGACAGTCAACAGCCCTGAAGGTGCTGCCCCAGGACCCATTGGGGGTGCAGGAGTTACAATTCACAGCCCTGACAATGATCTTCCATTGCAAGCCTCATCCAAGCTGGCCAAGCTGTCCCAATCTACCTCTAATGACAGCAAAGGCTTTACAGCAGAAGATACAAAACCCCAGGACCTGGAGAGATCTAGAATTGGTGGTTCCTGTAAAATGAGCGGTGCCCAAGCTCAGGGCAACTTTGCCCTCAAGAAGGATTCAGTGGAGAGTTTTCCTATAAAGAATGCATCTATGGCTGACAGCAACGGGCAAACCAACCCACTGCACTGCAGAATTGTCCCTCTGCAGAGCGCCGAGGGAGACGCTACCCAGGGTTTTGGGAAGACCACCCTAGAACAAAACAATGCCAAGGGAGGCTGGGTGCCCATGAGTCAGAGCACTGTGGTACTGGGTACAGATGGCAACACTTCTGTTTTCCCTGGAAGTCTCAATGGGGTGAGCGGCTCTTTGTCCATATTTACTTTGGAAGGTCAATAAATGGAAAGAATCAACTATCTGAAATATGTCACTGATTAATTCAGGGCTGGAAAACATGTGGCCCTCCAGCTGTTACGGACCGCAACTCTGGAATGTTGGGGGTTGTTGTCGGCAACAGCTGGGGAAGCCTCACAGTGTCCCATGAATCAAGTCATAACATTGGGTACATATATGTATAGCTATTTGTCGTGTTGTGTGTGTTTCTATCTATCTATCTATCTATCTATCTATCTATCTATCTATCTATCTATCTATCTATCTATCTATCTATCTATCTATCTATCTATCCAGATAGACAGATAGACACACAACACGACAAATAGCTATACATATATGTATAGCTATATATATATATATATATATATATATATATGTATATATATATATATCTATCCAGATAGATAGATAGATAGATAGATAGATAGATAGATAGATAGATGTTCCAGTGTGATCAGAAGTACTCTCAGGACTTCTAAATGCTGTAAAATAGTGTAGAAAATGTTATTAGGTCAACGTTTCGATTACATTACATACTCTTCCTCAGTACTTATAATGTAAACGAACGTTGACCTAGTAACAGTTTCTACACTATTCCACTCTACGTGGAAGCCCAGGTAGTACTATGTAATAGTGTGTGTGTTCATAAAGGTCCCAAAAGTAGAACGAAACGTTGACAGAGAGTTGAACACTGTAGTGTGAATGAGTAGTTCAGCGTCAGATAGATAGATCGAAAGATAGATAGATAGATAGATAGATAGATAGATAGATAGATAGATAGATAGATAGATAGAGATATAGAAATTAAGTATTGTTGTTATTAATATCCAATATATATATATATATATATATATATATATATATATATATATGAGAAGATTGGCACTCCTGGACAGTGTCACTGTAGGTATGCTAATGCCTCGGGGCTATGAATCAAAATACATAATTATAAACCAAGAAATTGAGCAATATCCATATTGTTAATAAGCACTCACATGTCTTACTTGCAGAGTTGCGTTTATTGTCAACGTTTCGACCCCCTGGAGGTCAAACACGTTTTAAACAAAACCAATGCCTTTTAACTCATTAGTTGCTAGAACCTGATCATGTAATACAGTTTAGCCATTTAATCTGATCGAGTCCGGGGCAAAATGTCCGCACACTATATAGAAATTTAACCCCTTGGATGCTACGGAGGTCTGAAGCGCAACTGCCCTTTTTACGTTTACCAGTAACTCTATAATCCTGATTATTCTTTACACCATTGACCTTTTGGGAAATGCGTTGAGCACCCCTCTGGCACACAAAGAGTTAATTGCTTCTGATTGTCCAGTAACTGCTTCAAAATACAATTATGGCGGAGTAAAGGAGAATGCTAACATAATTACATTTTTTTAGAATTAAAAAAGTAAATATGATATTATTCTGTATTATATTACACATCTCTGTATGTTTAGTTAATTTACATTATATGCACCGCATAGGCCTCAACAAACACCTTCCCCAAGAGCTTGCACTCTAATCGAAACAAATCCTGGTCAGAGCAGGCATCATTAGGTTATTTCGTTAAAATACAGTTGTTAAAACAAGGGAAAACAAACAAAATTTGGAAAAACTCGACTACAATAATCATAACATAAAAAAAAATCACTTATCGCTTTAACTCTTTAATGCCAGAGAGGTATCCAACGCATTGCAACGCAATGACACTCAAAGGGATAGAGACTGGATAGAAAGACTTTGAGAAGTTTTTTTCCCAACACATAGCCTGCCACGTTTCCTTAACACTGGAAGAAAAGAGGATTTGTGGGAATTCGTTGCGGTAATTTGGAAATTATAACTGAACACTAGTAGACTTATGTTCGGGTTTCATCTTGTCAAATTCCTATTTTTGAGTAACTGTTCCTTAAATGGTCCATATATATACAATATCTTGCCCCTCTAACAAGTATCTGCTTAAACATCTGAAAAAATAAGATGAGATAGATAGATAGATAGATAGATAGATAGATAGATAGACAGAAAAATCGATAGATAGATAAATAGATAGATAGATAGATAGATAGATAGCTAGATAGATAGATAGACGTAAAACAGATAGATCGCTAGATAGACAGATAGATATACTACTATATGGTACTACATGATACTATATGATACTACATATATGATACCATATGATACTACAGACAGACGTATTTAAATGGATAGATAGATAAATAGATAGATAGATATTGACAAAAAAGACAAACATGGATTTAAATAGATAGATAGACATAGATAGATAGATAGATAGATAGATAGATAGATAGATAGATAGATAGATAGGATAGATCATAGTATATATATATATGTATATATAGTATAATATATAATATATAATATTTATGTAGATCGATCGATAAATCAAGAAATATAGATATTAGATACTTAGATAGATACTTAGGTACATGGATCCATAGATAGATTAGTCTGTCCTGTATGTCTATAGACACTGAACCCGGAGTAATTGGATTAATTCTGTAGTGAACAATCTGCATCACAGGGGACCAATGACAAATTTTATTAAGCAATTTAATGCTAGATAGAAGTCCAACCTCCAACTGAATAAATGTGGTTTACGCCAGAACTACTGCAACTTTCTAAATACATCAGCCTCAGTATACCAAAGGTTTAAACTATCCTCCCCTGGTCTCACCCTTCCTTTGCCTATTATATCTGTGTAGCAGGGGTAAGTGAACCTGTGATTACCTGCGACTCTGCTTACTAAAGGCCGTATGCAGATCTCTTTTGTACTGTGCTATGAGGCTGGTAGTCTCCAGGCTTTGAGACATAAGGACATTCAGTGAGGCTCTGGGATACTGAGCGCTCCTTATGTTTCCTTATGTCTTCTGTCATCCCAGCTGAGGGCAAGTCCTGGTAACTCACCGTGCATTAGGGCTGCACATAGTTATCTCTGCTGCAACTGGCAGCTTCCAGGTGCAACTGTGTAACCAGATATATTTTCTCAAGTTGGCTCTCATTTCTCAAATTCAGTGATCAATATCAATCAGATAAATTTGAATAAAATCCAGTACCCTCAAGTCAGTGGAGATTAATAACCGTTGTCCAATCTTCTGCAAATGTATCCAGTTTTTAAGTTATTTCTTATTTTATTCAGTAACTAGAAAAATTACTTATTTTTTATCACCGTATCTATTTCCCAGTATTATGAAGAAATCCATCCATTCTTACACGTTGTTTATACAATATGTATAAAGTCAGTATTACATTATTGGATGCACCAACTGGTTAATTATTCTCCGCCAAAATGTCTACTGTTTTTTATCGTTAGTCTGGATAGACAGACAGGCAAATAGACAGACGGACGAACAGACAGACAGGTACAAAAGTATGTTACTGCTGGATATTAATAAAAACAATACTTAATTTCTCTATCTATCTATCTATCTATCTATCTATCTATCTATCTATCTGATTATCATATCTATATATCTATCTACCCCATATCTATCTATCTATTCTATCTATCTATCTATCTATCTATCTATCTCATATCTATCTATCTATCTATCTATCTATCTTCTATCTATCTATATATCATATCTATCTATCTATCTATCTATATATTCTATCTATATCATATCTGTCTGTCTATCTATCTATCTAATCTATCTATCTATCTATCTATCTATCTGACGCTGAACTGCTCATTCACACTACAGTGTTCAACTCTCTGTCAACCGTTTCGGTCTTCTTTTAGGACCTTTATGAAAACACACACACACACACGCACACACACTATTACATAGTACTACCAGGACTTCAACATAGAGTGGAATATTGTAGAAAAATGTTATTAGGTCAACGTTCGTTTACGCTATAGATACCGAGAAGAGTATGTAATGTAATCGAAACGTTGACCTAATAAAAATTTCCACACTATTTTGCAGCATTTAGAAGTCATGGAGTACTTCTGATCACACTGGAACATCTATCTATCTATCTATCTATCTATCTATCTATCTATCTATCTATCTATCTTTTCATTTATCTATCTTGATAGATAGATAGATAGATAGATAGATAGATAGATAGATAGAGATAGATAGATAGTGATATAGATAGATAGATAGATAGATAGATAGATAGATAGATAGATATGATATAGATAGATAGATAGATAGATAGATAGATAGATAGATAGATAGATAGATATGAAATAGATAGATAATCCTTTGGTTGTTGGGAAATTGAAATGTGGTTCAATTGCCCAGGTGCGCAATCCCAGAAATGCGTACATTAATGTTTAAAGATGGGGCAGCACAGGTAGGTCTTTAAATATATAAATTAAAATATAATATATATTATATATATAATAATATAATATATATATATTATATTATATATATATTATATTATATATTGTGTGTATATTTACACATGCACACACGCATATACAATTCCGGAGCTATTGGTGTATTGTATGTATGTTTATATAGCGCCATACGTGTACACAGCGCTTAATGTTTTTTTCCCCCTTTAGGAGGATGAAGGGGACGAGAATAAAGCCAGGGGGAACTGTCCAGCAAGCTTGATTTCATCCTCTCCATGGTGGGATATGCAGTTGGTCTGGGAAACGTCTGGAGATTCCCATATCTGGCATTTAAAAATGGCGGAGGTATGACTGTGTAGTGTTCAATATGTAATCAAGATACATTGATCTCAATCCTTCATATCAATAGGCAGCTGATCCACCTAGAAATTCCGATTGATTGGTTCAGTGAAAATAACCTTTTGTGTGATATTATATGAAAACAAAAAACAAAACAAAAAACCTGAATTTAACCCTTTAAGGACAAGAGGGAATGTGCAACGTATTGCGCCTGGTCATTCACTGTCCATAAATCTCTTTCTTTTACACATTTGGAAGCTTTTAATAAATCGCCCCAAGGAATCAGTGTTAAATGGACCGATTCCCGTGCTTGTAAGGAACATTCACATAAACCTAGCCCGGGGGCCACTGTTATTAATACCCTTACCCACAGCGTACAGATCCGCTTACCATGCAGCATCTGAATAAGCCCCACAGCAACTGCATTGAATATATTAATTCTGCACAAATATATATTGTCTATAATATTCCATTGCACATGCTGCTGTATTAATATTATTCATTAAAGGATCAGGGTCACATATGTATGAAACCAAATGACAGAGGGATTTTGAGACGATGCAACCGAATGATTAAGAACAAATAATATGTCCAGTAATTTCAATAAAACCTATAAGGTTTCCAACGTATCTATCTATCTATCTATCTATCTATCTATCTATCTATCTATCTATCTATCTATCTGTACGGGCGCATCTTGTTATGCAATACAATAATTTTAATATGCTCAACGTTACGGTTCCCAAAGATGCCTTTCTTCAGAATAACACAAAATAAATGAAATAAAAAAATAAATAAAAATAAAAGTATACATTGATATGAGATCATGACAGTATGAAGACTTTAGTGTTTGGAGAGGCTACTGTAATAATAATTGTTATATAGGATTACCGCTTCCACAATAATCTGCTGACGTGGTAGAGTCTTTTTGGGGAGGCGAAACCTACCCCTAACCTTCATTATTCCCCTCTTATAATGTCAGTAAGTATAATAAGCACCAAGTAAAATAAAATGATTGCCGATCATATACAGCAGTACAAAAGAAAACAAAAATAAATAAATGAATTGATATAAAATGAAACGTTTCGAGATAAATGTATCAGTTTATTGGGATTAAGGAATATAAAATGAAAATTGATACAATAAATGTGAAATGAGAAACTGAGACAGATTATAGATTACTAGTGTAAAACCCTGTGTGCAGGGGCCAAGGTCCGAGTAATGTTAACCCTTAGAGTGCCAGAGGGGTACGCAACGCGTTGCTTTGCGTGCCCCTCTGGCACTCAAAGGGTTAAGAGGTCTCTAACTCACTGCTCCACGCGATGCAATCGTGCGCAGTAGACATCTCTACTGCGCATGACTGCATTGTGACAAACATCCTAGAGAATTATTATATAGGATTGTTCTAGATAATAACATCATAAGTTCTAGGGCCGTGTCTACCTTGCAGCCTGTCGCAGTGAGGGGGTATAAATGAACTGGGGTATGGGTTTTTTTGTGGGGTACGGTTAATCACCGTCTATTCGACATTCTGGGTAAGGAGGCGGATATGTGTGAGAATAGGGGGGGCATGGTGAATATATGGAGCAGTTGGACACATATTTTAGGGAAAAATGCACTAGGTAACACTGGAGTAATTTCGGGGCAAGCATACTTTAGGGGACTGATACAACATCATTTTAATTCCAGTGAGGCTTTTGATTCCTTCAATGTTGGAGCGGTGTCTATGGCATTACAACGCAATGTGTAAAAGACCTAACTAGCATGCAATGCGTTTAAATGTCCCATTTAAATCATGAGAATTTGGGTAAATGCGTATTTGTCCTCTATGGTTTGGCTGGTTTGTTCCAGAATTCATCTTAATCATTTGAGTGCCAGAGGGGTATACAACGCATTGCAATGCCTTGCATACCCCTCTGGCACTCAAAGGATTAATGCATCAGCCTCAGTTCTTGTGTCCTTCAAAACAAGAACAGTGAGTGACCTAATTTCTTTTGGGCTATAACCCCCTCTGCTGACCATAAACCCCCTCTCCTGACCACCCCGTCAGTTCTGGACTGGAGTCAGAACGTGTGCAACAACGTGTTACAGTAGACAGGGGACTTTTGATTGACAGCTGTCACGTGGGGCATTTTTCTAAACGATCCAATCAAACCTCAGACTTTTTACATGGAATCCCAGGACAGTGGGGTTAACTGTGTGTGTGTCAGACGCTTATAAAAGGCTTTGTATCTGGTGCCATAAGATGGTGTACATAAACACACACACACACACACACACATACACACACACAAACACAGTCAAAACTGTCCAGGTCAAAACATATTTAGATACTAGCAGTTTGGGACGGCGTTGCCCGTCATGTTATGCAGGAAATGTTTCTTTTTTTTAAAATAAATGTTATGATAGTGAATTATAGCGTAGGGTGTACGTGTCAGAAAGGTACACACAGTGATAGACAGAGACACATGCAACACACACATATACACACACATGCACTGACAACACAAACAGTGACACACAGCTGCAAATCAGAACATAAATACATACAGTGTGAGCAGTGTAAGTAACATACCTCCCAACATTTCATATGGCCAAAGAGGGACACTTGTGTTTTCGGTGGTGTTACTGGGGGCGTGGCTGGTGGTGTATTTTAGAGAATTTTTAACCCTTTGAGTGCCAGGGGGTAAGCAATGCATTGCATCCCCTCTGGCATTGAAATGGTTAAGTTACTCTTTCTGTAAGTGAATGATTTAGAAGAAGATGAAATTATTTTTTACACAGACTAATTTAACAGATATATACAGAAGTTTATACCCACATTACTGTGGGTTTTATTGATGTGGAGCAATCTGATACACTGGTATATACACCACACAATGTGATCTCCTAAATAGAGGAGCAGAGGGATTTGGGTGTCAAACAGGGACTGTCCCTCCTATACTGTATAGTGCCAGTCCTTATACACAGACACATGCAGACTGTATACTATACAGCAGAGGTTCTCAGCCCATGCCCTCAGTGGCCACTAACAGGCCAGGACTTAGGAATTTCACTGCTAGAACACAAGTGTGTTGATCAGAGGCTCAGTCATATTGATTAACTCACCTGTGCTCTTAAAAGGAAATTCTAAAATCCTGGCCTGTTAATAGCCACTGAGGGCACAGATTGAGAACCACTGCTATACAGTGCCAGACCATTGTAGAGAATTTTTAACCCTTTGCGTGCCAGGGGGTAAGCAATGCATTGCATCTCCTCTGGCACTGAAATGGTTAAGTTACTCTTTCTGTATGTGAATGATTTAGAAGAAGATGAAAGTATTTTTTTACACAGACTAATTTAACAGATATATACAGAAGTTTATACCCACATTACCGTGGGTTTTACTGATGTGGAGCAATCTGATACACTTGTACATTAGGCTGACCAGACCTCACCTTTAACCAGTGACACATATGAAAAATGCATACTGCAGGGCTGCTTTGATTTTGGTGCACTCCTGAAATATGCTTATTTCCTATGTGTCCCCGGTTAAAGGTGAGGTCTGGTCAGCCTACTGTATATACACCACACCGTGTGATCTCCTAAATAGAGGAGCAGAGGGATTTGGGTGTCAAACAGGGACTGTCCCTCCTATACTGTATAGTGCCAGTCCTTATACACAGACTGTATACTATACAATGCCAGACCATATATAAATAGTTTGTCATACATGCTATACAGTGAGCTATGTACAGCATGGAGATGATTGCAGGAACTGGCACCTCTACTTACAGACAGACTGACAAACAACCTGCTCTCTTTCTCTCTCTTTGTGCAATATATAAATACAGTCACATCCATGTCTCTGCCATTTACCAGCTCAGCTGAAGCCTTGCTCTGCACTGCCTGATCACCTCTCTGCCGTTGTTTCCACTTTCTCAGCAAGCCAGTATCCTCCTGCTGATTGTTTAGAAATCAGCTCACTTGTAGTAATTAGCAGAGCTGTGTAGGCTCAAAGACAGGGAATGAAGAAGCTGCATAATACAGATTGGACCATGGCCTTCCAGCTGTAGCTTGAACATTGTTCCCATCATCCTCAGCGTGCGTGTGTGTATATGTGTGTATTTGTCTGCTAGTGTGTGTGTGGGAGGGCATGTGCATGTGTCTGTGGTGTAGGAGTGTGTGGCAGCCATTTTTTTTTCAGCCTTAGATAGTGGTGGGCGGGCTGGATAGTGGGGGCAGGCCAAAAATCACACTCCCACAGAATCACCCAATGGCAGCAGTAATCCTTTTTACTGCCGCCCCTGGGTGTGTTTTGCCAGGCACAAAGTCTTCTTTTATATATATAGACAAGGATACGGATCTATATGTACAATTTGCTTTATTAGTTGACACAATTAATAATAATGATACTATTATTATTGATACTAATAATCACCGTCATAATCAAAATATTATACAGTTGCGTGTTAATTTTTAATTTTAGACACACACACACAGTATTTAGTCTCACACGGTATTATAGACGCACACAGTCACACACATATATAAGATATACAGCATTTATAGTCAAATTAAAATATAATTGTAATATGATGTTGTATCTATCTATCTATCTATCTATCTATCTATCTATCTATCTATCTGTCTAATATATATATGGATCTATCTCTTATCATCTATCTATCTATCTATCTGTCTAATATATATATGGATCTATCTCTTATCATCTATCTATCTATCTATCTGTCTAATATATATATGGATCTATCTCTTATCATCTATCTATCTATCTATCTATCTATCTATCTATCTATATCATATATACAATCTATCTATCTATCTATCTATCTATCTATCTATCTATCTATCTAACAGAAGGTATAATGCACTCGCAGTACAAAATTAGTTCAATGAAAAAATAGTTTCCAGGACAACGTTTGGATCACTCTGTGAGACCCTTTTCAAGCCTCTCCTCAGCTGCGAATTATAACCTATAGGGAGCTAGAGAGATCTCTATCGCTTTGCAAAGCGTCCAGCATCCAACTAGTTATTATTATTATCCTATATAATAATTCACTAGGATGTTTGTCACGATGCAGTCATGCGCTGTAGAGACGGCCACGTTTGGGCAATCTCTGCTGCGGATGATTGCATCGCGTGAGTGAGGCTACCAAGACTGCATCGCGTGGAGCAGTGAGGTAGCGACCTCTTAACCCTT
>CM074722.1:491540157-491647657 GCA_037306005.1 Rhinophrynus dorsalis | reverse complement strand
CTATCTATCTATCTCATATCTATCTATCTATCTATCTCATATCTATCTATCTATCTCATATCTATCTATCTATCTATCTATCTATCTATCTATCTATCTATCTCATATCTATCTATCTATGTATCTATCTATCTCATATCTATCTATCTCTCTATCTATCTCATATCTATCTATCTATCTATCTATCTATCTATCTATCTATCTCTCTATCTATCTCATATCTATCTATCTATCTATCTATCTATCTATCTATCTAATATCTCATATCTAAATATCTATCTATCTATCTATCTATCTATCTATATATCTATCTATCTATATATCTTCTATCTATCTATCTATCTATCTATCTATCTATCTATCTATATATCTCATATCTATCTATCTATCTCATATCTATCTATCTATCTATCTATCTATCTATCTATCTATCTAGCAATCTATCTCATATCTATCTATCTATCTATCTATCTATCTATCTATCTATCTATCTATCGATATCATATCTATCTAATTTCTCCCTATCTATCTCTGTATCTACTATCTATCTATATAGGTATATATTATACATACCCTCACTGAAGCCTGTGTGTATTTATATATAATTGTTTAAAACAAACATTTGGGGATCAATGAAGCGCAGTTTAGTTCTTACTAATACAATTTTTGTTCCCCTCAGGTGCATTTCTCATCCCCTACCTGATGATGTTGGCGCTAGCTGGGCTGCCCATTTTCTATCTGGAAGTCTCTCTAGGACAATTTGCCAGTCAGGGACCCATCTCTGTGTGGAAAGCCATCCCTGCCTTACAAGGTAATGATCTGATGGGGTTACACCTTTACAAGAGCAGTAACACTTTGTAATGAAGACCTGTTCTTTATATAGATTTTCCTGCTGATTAAAACAAAGGCCCTCTCACCACTGTCAGTCGTCTTTTTTTTTATTCAAAAGTTATAACAGTTAAAATTGTCAGGAAGTCAGTAAAAGAGTCCTTACTTCCTGAAAGTTCTAACTGACAGGAAGTGACTCAACAGTTTCTCTCACATTCTATGGAGATCTGTTTGTCAGTGACTCTCCTCTCCCATGAAGTTCAACAGAATTAATAACTGAAGTCTGGCCACTAGAGGGCACTGTTACAGTAAAAAAAACTGTAATAACTCTGCAAAGCTGTATTCCCCAACAGTAGAGCTGGAACATTTCTGGGGCAAAATGACTTCACCATAAAATTCCTTTAAATGGACAGTTTAATATCTCAAATTCTATACAGGTCTCCAGCTCGTTGTATTTGTTAAAAGCGCTATTAAAACCAGTTGGGAGTTGGGGATTTATCCTCTATGGTGCACTTCATTTGCCAGCTCATCTCAGTTTATAATTGTAGGTTATGCTGCTCTGTGATCTGTGTGCTAGGATACACTGCTCTTGATCTGTGTTCTAGGTTACGCTGCTGTCTGATCTGTGTGCTAGGATACACTGCTCTTGATCTGTGTTCTAGGTTACGCTGCTGTCAGGTCTGTGTACTAGGTTACACTTCTCTGTGATCTATGTGCTAGGTTACACTGCTCTATAATATGTGTGTTATGTTACACTGCTTTGTGATCTGTATGGTAGCTTACATTGCCCTGTGGTCTGTGTACTAGGTTACACTGCTCTTGATCTGTGTTCTAGGTTACACTGCTCTGTGATGTGTGTGCTATGTTACACTGCTCTCTGATCTCTGTGTTATGTTACACTAATCTGTGATCTTTGTGCTAGGTTACATTGTCCTGTGGTCTGTGTACTAGGTTACACTGCTCTCTAATCTGTGTGCTAGGTTACACTGCTCTGTGTGCTAGGTTACACTGCACTATGATCTGTGTTACACTGCTCTGTGATCTGTGTGCTATGTTACACTGCTCTTTGATCTGTATGGGATGTTACATTGCCCTGTGATCTGTGTGCTAGGTTACACTGCTCTGTAATCATCATGCAAAGTTACACTGCTCTTTGATCTGTGTACTAGGTTACACTGCTCTGTGATCTGTGTGCTGTGTTACTCTGCTCTCTGATCAGTGTGCTAGATTACACTGATCTGCGATCTGAGTGCTAGATTACACTGCTCCCTGATCGGAGTACTTGGTTACATTGCTCTCTGGTTTGTGTCCTAGGTTACACTGTTATGTAATCTGTGTGCTAGGATACACTGTTCTGTGATCACTTTTCTAGGTTACAGTGCTCTGTGATCTGTGTGCTAGGTTACACTGCTCTGTGATCACTGTACTAGGTTACATTGCTCTGTAATATGTATGCTAGGCTACACTGCTCTGTGATCACTGTGCTAGGTTATACTGCTCTGTGATCTTTGTGCTAGGTTACACTGCGGTGTGATCACTGTGCTAAGTTATACTGCTCTGTCATCTTTGTGCTAGGTTACACTGCTCTCTGATCTATGTGCTAGGTTACACTGCTCTCTGATCTGTGTGCTGGGTTGCACTGCCCTGTGATTACTGTACTAGGTTGCACTGGTCTGTGATCTGTGTGTTAGGTTACACTGCTCCCTGATCTGTGTGCTAGGTTACACTGCTCCCTGATCTATGTGCTAGGTTACAATGACTTCTGATCTATGTGCTAGGTTACAGTGATTTCTGATATGTGTGCTAGATTACATTGTTCTCTGATATGTATGCTAGATTATAGTGATCTCTGATCAATGTGCTAGGTTACAGTGACTTTTGATCTATGTGCTAAGTTACAGTGATTTCTGATATGTGTGCTAGATTACATTGTTCTCTATGCTAGGTTGTAGTGATCTCTGATCAATGTTCCAGGTTCCAGTGCTGTCTGATCTGTGTTCTAGGTTATACTGCTCTCTAATATTTGTGTTAGTTTATAGTGATCACTGATCTACATTCCAGGTTCCAGTGATCTTTGATCTGTATTCTAGGTTACCCTGCTCCCTGATCTACTGTATGTGCTAGGTTACAGTGATCTCTGATCTATGTGCTAGGTTACAGTGATTTCTGGTATGTGCGCTAGGGTAAAATGATCTCTGATCAATGTTCCAAGTTCCAGTGCTGTCTGATCTGTGTTCTAAATTATACTGCGCTCTAATATTTGTGCTACTTTATAGTGATCACTGATCTACTTCCAGGTTCCAGTGATCTCTGATCTGTGTTCAAGGTTACAGCATGCAGTGATATGTGTGCTAGGTTATAATGATCCCTGATCTACATTCCAGGTTCCAGTGCTCTCCGATCTGTGTTCTAGGTAACAGTGCTTTCTGATCTGAGTGCTAGGTTACGCTACTCTCTGATTTACTGTATGTACTAGGTTACATTACACTCTGATCGGTGTCTGGGGTATTGTGATCTCTTATATGTGTAATAATTAACTCCGCTCTCTGATCTGTTTCCTAGGTTACAGTGACTATGTGCTAGATTACAGTGATTTCTGATCTCTGTGCCATGTTATAGTACACTCTTTCCAGTGTGCTAGATTATAGTGCTCTCTATAATTTCTGTGCTAAATTGTAGTGCCCAGTATAATCTATGTGCTAGATTCTGGTATTCAGTATAATCTGTTTGATAGGGTATAACGTTTACTGTAGTCTGTATAACGTGTGGGTTAGATTAAAGTGCTCTGTGTAATCTGTATGATAGGTTGCAATGCTCGCTATAATCCTTGTGTAAGATAATGCAGCTACCTGTCCTGTGTGCTAAATTACAGTAATATCTGATCTGTGTGCAGTGATATCTGATCTGTGTGCTAGGTTACAGTTATATCTGATCTGTGTGCTAGGTTACAGTGATATCTGATCTGTGTGCTAGGTTACAGTGATATCTGATCTGTGTGCTAGGTTACAGTTATATCTGATCTGTGTGCTAGGTTACAGTGATATCTGATCTGTGTGCTAGGTTACAGTTATATCTGATCTGTGTGCTAGGTTACAGTGATATCTGGTATGTTTGTGTTTGGTTACAGTGACCACTGATCTGTGTGCTAGATTACAGTGGTATCTGATCTATGATCTAGGTTACAGTGATCTCTAATATATATGACATGTTACAGTGATCTCTGAAATATATGTTAGGTTGCATTTTTCTTTGATCTTTGTTCTAGTTTACAGTGATTTCTAATCAATGTGCTAGGTTATACTATTATCTCCCCTGTGCACTAGGTTACAGTAATATAAGGTATTTGAGACATTACAGTAATATCTGATGTTTATGTGGTATGTTGTGCTAAATGATCTGCATGCTAGGTTACATTAATCTCTGATCTCTGTACCAGGGCATGCTGTTCTCTGATATATGTTCTAGGATACAATGATCTCTGATCTGCGTGCTAGGCTACAGTGATCTTGGATGCATGTTTTAGGTTACAGTGATCTCTGATCTTTATGCCAGGTTACAGTGATCTCTGATCTGTTTGCTAGATTACAGTGATCTCTGATCTGTGTGCTAGGGTACAGTGATATCTGATCTGTGTGCTAGGTTACAGTGATCTCTGATCTGTTTGCTAGATTACAGTGATCTCTGATCTGTGTGCTAGGTTAATGTGATCTCTGATATGTGTGCCAGGTTACAGTGATCTCTGATCTGTTTGCTAGATTACAGTGATCTCTGATCTGTGTGCTAGGCTACAGTGATCTTGGATGCATGTTTTAGGCTACAGTGATCGCTGAGGTATGTTCTAGGTTACAGTGATCTCTGTTGTATGTGCTAGGTTACAGTGATCTCTGATCTGTGTGCTAGGTTACAATGATCTCTGATCTGTGTGCTCGGTTACAGTGATCTCTGATCAGTGTGCTAGGTTACAGTGATCTCTGATCTGTGTGCTAGGTTACAGTGATCTCTGATCTTTATGCTAGGTTACAGTGATCTCTGATCTTTATGCTAGGTTACAGTGATCTCTGATCTGTTTGCTAGGTTACAGTGATCTCTGATCTGTGTGCTAGGTTACAGTGATCTCTGATCTGTGTGCTAGGTTACAGTGATCTCTGATCTGTTTGCTAGGTTACAGTGATCTCTGATCTTTATGCTAGGTTACAGTGATCTCTGATCTGTGTGCTGGGTTACAGTGATCTCTGATCTGTGTGCTAGGTTACAGTGATCTCTGATCTGTGTGCTAGGTTACAGTGATCTCTGATCTGTTTGCTAGGTTACAGTGATCTCTGATCTTTATGCTAGGTTACAGTGATCTCTGATCTGTTTGCTAGGTTACAGTGATCTCTGATCTGTGTGCTGGGTTACAGTGATCTCTGATCTGTGTGCTAGGTTACAGTGAACTCTGATCTGTGTGCTGGGTTACAGTGATCTCTGATCTGTTTGCTAGGTTACAGTTATATCTGATCTGTGTGCTAGGTTACAGTGATCTCTGATCTGTGTGCTAGGTTACAGTGATCTCTGATCTGTGTGCTGGGTTACAGTGATCTCTGATCTGTGTGCTGGGTTACAGTGATCTCTGATCTGTGTGCTAGGTTACAGTGAACTCTGATCTGTGTGCTGGGTTACAGTGATCTCTGATCTGTTTGCTAGGTTACAGTGATCTCTGATCTGTGTGCTAGGTTACAGTGATCTCTGATCTGTGTGCTAGGTTACAGTGATCTCTGATCTGTGTGCTAGGTTACAGTGATCTCTGATCTGTGTGCTAGGTTACAGTGATCTCTGATCTGTTTGCTAGGTTACAGTGATCTCTGATCTTTATGCTAGGTTACAGTGATCTCTGATCTGTGTGCTAGGTTACAGTGATCTCTGATCTGTGTGCTAGGTTACAGTGATCTCTGATCTGTGTGCTAGGTTACAGTGATCTCTGATCTGTTTGCTAGGTTACAGTGATCTCTGATCTTTATGCTAGGTTACAGTGATCTCTGATCTTTATGCTAGGTTACAGTGATCTCTGATCTGTGTGCTAGGTTACAGTGATCTCTGATCTGTGTGCTAGGTTACAGTGATCTCTGATCTGTTTGCTAGGTTACAGTGATCTCTGATCTTTATGCTAGGTTACAGTGATCCCTGATCTGTGTGCTAGGTTACAGTGATCTCTGATCTGTGTGCTCGGTTACAGTGATCTCTGATCTTTATGCTAGGTTACAGTGATCTCTGATCTGTGTGCTAGGTTACAGTGATATCTGATCTGTTTGCTAGGTTACAGTGATCTCTGATCTTTATGCTAGGTTACAGTGATCTCTGATCTGTGTGCTAGGTTACAGTGATCTCTGATCTGTTTGCTAGGTTACAGTGAACTCTGATCTGTGTGCTGGGTTACAGTGATCTCTGATCTTTATGCTAGGTTACAGTGATCTCTGATCTGTTTGCTAGGTTACAGTGATCTCTGATCTGTGTGCTAGGTTACAGTGATCTCTGATCTTTATGCTAGGTTACAGTGATCTCTGATCTTTATGCTAGGTTACAGTGATCTCTGATCTGTGTGCTAGGTTACAGTGATCTCTGATCTGTTTGCTAGGTTACAGGGATCTCTGATCTGTGTGCTAGGTTACGGTGATCTCTGATCTTTATGCTAGGTTACAGTGATCTCTGATCTGTGTGCTAGGTTACAGTGATCTCTGATCTTTATGCTAGGTTACAGTGATCTCTGATCTGTGTGCTAGGTTACAGTGATCTCTGATCTGTGTGCTAGGTTACAGTGAACTCTGATCTGTGTGCTGGGTTACAGTGATCTCTGATCTGTGTGCTGGGTTACAGTGATCTCTGATCTTTATGCTAGGTTACAGTGATCTCTGATCTGTGTGCTAGGTTACAGTGATCTCTGATCTGTGTGCTAGGTTACAGTGATCTCTGATCTGTGTGCTAGGTTACAGTGAACTCTGATCTGTGTGCTAGGTTACAGTGATCTCTGATCTGTGTGCTGGGTTACAGTGATCTCTGATCTGTGTGCTCGGTTACAGTGATCTCTGATCTTTATGCTAGGTTACAGTGATCTCTGATCTTTATGCTAGGTTACAGTGATCTCTGATCTGTGTGCTAGGTTACAGTGATATCTGATCTGTTTGCTAGGTTACAGTGATCTCTGATCTTTATGCTAGGTTACAGTGATATCTGATCTTTATGCTAGGTTACAGTGATCTCTGATCTGTTTGCTAGGTTACAGTGATCTCTGATCTGTTTGCTAGGTTACAGTGATCTCTGATCTTTATGCTAGGTTACAGTGATCTCTGATCTTTATGCTAGGTTACAGTGATCTCTGATCTGTGTGCTAGGTTACAGTGAACTCTGATCTGTGTGCTGGGTTACAGTGATCTCTGATCTGTTTGCTAGGTTACAGTTATATCTGATCTGTGTGCTAGGTTACAGTGATCTCTGATCTGTGTGCTAGGTTACAGTGATCTCTGATCTGTGTGCTGGGTTACAGTGATCTCTGATCTGTGTGCTGGGTTACAGTGATCTCTGATCTGTGTGCTAGGTTACAGTGAACTCTGATCTGTGTGCTGGGTTACAGTGATCTCTGATCTGTTTGCTAGGTTACAGTGATCTCTGATCTGTGTGCTAGGTTACAGTGATCTCTGATCTGTGTGCTAGGTTACAGTGATCTCTGATCTGTGTGCTAGGTTACAGTGATCTCTGATCTGTGTGCTAGGTTACAGTGATCTCTGATCTGTTTGCTAGGTTACAGTGATCTCTGATCTTTATGCTAGGTTACAGTGATCTCTGATCTGTGTGCTAGGTTACAGTGATCTCTGATCTGTGTGCTAGGTTACAGTGATCTCTGATCTGTGTGCTAGGTTACAGTGATCTCTGATCTGTTTGCTAGGTTACAGTGATCTCTGATCTTTATGCTAGGTTACAGTGATCTCTGATCTTTATGCTAGGTTACAGTGATCTCTGATCTGTGTGCTAGGTTACAGTGATCTCTGATCTGTGTGCTAGGTTACAGTGATCTCTGATCTGTTTGCTAGGTTACAGTGATCTCTGATCTTTATGCTAGGTTACAGTGATCCCTGATCTGTGTGCTAGGTTACAGTGATCTCTGATCTGTGTGCTCGGTTACAGTGATCTCTGATCTTTATGCTAGGTTACAGTGATCTCTGATCTGTGTGCTAGGTTACAGTGATATCTGATCTGTTTGCTAGGTTACAGTGATCTCTGATCTTTATGCTAGGTTACAGTGATCTCTGATCTGTGTGCTAGGTTACAGTGATCTCTGATCTGTTTGCTAGGTTACAGTGAACTCTGATCTGTGTGCTGGGTTACAGTGATCTCTGATCTTTATGCTAGGTTACAGTGATCTCTGATCTGTTTGCTAGGTTACAGTGATCTCTGATCTGTGTGCTAGGTTACAGTGATCTCTGATCTTTATGCTAGGTTACAGTGATCTCTGATCTTTATGCTAGGTTACAGTGATCTCTGATCTGTGTGCTAGGTTACAGTGATCTCTGATCTGTTTGCTAGGTTACAGGGATCTCTGATCTGTGTGCTAGGTTACAGTGATCTCTGATCTTTATGCTAGGTTACAGTGATCTCTGATCTGTGTGCTAGGTTACAGTGATCTCTGATCTTTATGCTAGGTTACAGTGATCTCTGATCTGTGTGCTAGGTTACAGTTATATCTGATCTGTGTGCTAGGTTACAGTGAACTCTGATCTGTGTGCTGGGTTACAGTGATCTCTGATCTGTGTGCTGGGTTACAGTGATCTCTGATCTTTATGCTAGGTTACAGTGATCTCTGATCTGTGTGCTAGGTTACAGTGATCTCTGATCTGTGTGCTAGGTTACAGTGATCTCTGATCTGTGTGCTAGGTTACAGTGAACTCTGATCTGTGTGCTAGGTTACAGTGATCTCTAATCTGTGTGCTGGGTTACAGTGATCTCTGATCTGTGTGCTCGGTTACAGTGATCTCTGATCTTTATGCTAGGTTACAGTGATCTCTGATCTTTATGCTAGGTTACAGTGATCTCTGATCTGTGTGCTAGGTTACAGTGATATCTGATCTGTTTGCTAGGTTACAGTGATCTCTGATCTTTATGCTAGGTTACAGTGATATCTGATCTTTATGCTAGGTTACAGTGATCTCTGATCTGTTTGCTAGGTTACAGTGATCTCTGATCTGTTTGCTAGGTTACAGTGATCTCTGATCTTTATGCTAGGTTACAGTGATCTCTGATCTTTATGCTAGGTTACAGTGATCTCTGATCTGTGTGCTAGGTTACAGTGATCTCTGATCTGTGTGCTAGGTTACAGTGATCTCTGATCTGTTTGCTAGGTTACAGTGATCTCTGATCTTTATGCTAGGTTACAGTGATCTCTGATCTTTATGCTAGGTTACAGTGATCTCTGATCTGTGTGCTAGGTTACAGTGATCTCTGATCTGTGTGCTAGGTTACAGTGATCTCTGATCAGTGTGCTAGGTTACAGTGACCTCTGATCAGTGTGCTAGGTTACAGTGATCTCTGATCTGTGTGCTAGGTTACAGTGATCTCTGATCTTTATGCTAGGTTACAGTGATCTCTGATCTGTTTGCTAGGTTACAGTGATCTCTGATCTGTTTGCTAGGTTACAGTGATCTCTGATCTGTGTGCTAGGTTACAGTGATCTCTGATCTGTGTGCTGGGTTACAGTGATCTCTGATCTGTGTGCTAGGGTACAGTGATCTCTGATCTGTGTGCTAGGTTACAGTGATCTCTGATCTGTTTGCTAGGTTACAGTGATCTCTGATCTTTATGCTAGGTTACAGTGATCTCTGATCTGTGTGCTAGGTTACAGTGATCTCTGATCTTTATGCTAGGTTACAGTGATCTCTGATCTTTATGCTAGGTTACAGTGATCTCTGATCTGTTTGCTAGGTTACGGTGATCTCTGATCTGTTTGCTAGGTTACAGTGATCTCTGATCTGTTTGCTAGGTTACAGTGATCTCTGATCTTTATGCTAGGTTACAGTGATCTCTGATCTGTTTGCTAGGTTACAGTGATCTCTGATCTTTATGCTAGGTTACAGTGATCTCTGATCTTTATGCTAGGTTACAGTGATCTCTGATCTGTGTGCTAGGTTACAGTGATCTCTGATCTTTATGCTAGGTTACAGTGATCTCTGATCAGTGTGCTAGGTTACAGTGATCTCTGATCTGTTTGCTAGGTTACAGTGATCTCTGATCTTTATGCTAGGTTACAGTGATCTCTGATCTTTATGCTAGGTTACAGTGATCTCTGATCTGTGTGCTCGGTTACAATGATCTCTGATCTGTGTGCTAGGTTACAGTGATCTCTGATCTGTGTGCTAGGTTACAGTGATCTCTGATCTTTATGCTAGGTTACAGTGATCTCTGATCTGTGTGCTAGGTTACAGTGATATCTGATCTTTATGCTAGGTTACAGTGATCTCTGATCTGTGTGCTAGGTTACAGTGATCTCTGATCTGTGTGCTAGGTTACAGTGATCTCTGATCTTTATGCTAGGTTTCAGTGATCTCTGATCTGTGTGCTAGGTTACAGTGATCTCTGATCTTTATGCTAGGTTACAGTGATCTCTGATCTGTGTGCTAGGTTACAGTGATATCTGATCTTTATGCTAGGTTACAGTGATCTCTGATCTGTGTGCTAGGTTACAGTGTTCTCTGATCTTTATGCTAGGTTACAGTGATCTCTGATCTGTGTGCTAGGTTACAGTGATCTCTGATCTTTATGCTAGGTTACAGTGATCTCTGATCTTTATGCTAGGTTACAGTGATCTCTGATCTGTGTGCTAGGTTACAGTGATCTCTGATCTTTATGCTAGGTTACAGTGATCTCTGATCTGTGTGCTAGGTTACAGTGATCTCTGATCTTTATGCTAGGTTACAGTGATCTCTGATCTGTGTGCTAGGTTACAGTGATATCTGATCTTTATGCTAGGTTACAGTGATCTCTGATCTGTGTGCTAGGTTACAGTGATATCTGATCTTTATGCTAGGTTACAGTGATCTCTGATCTGTGTGCTAGGTTACAGTGATCTCTGTTGTATGTGCTAGGTTACAGTGATCTCTGATCTGTGTGCTAGGTTACAGTGATCTCTGATCTTTGTGCTAGGTGACAGTGATCTTGTATGCATGTTTTAGGTTACCGTGATCTCTGGTGCATGTTCTAGGTTCCAGTGATCTCTGATCTGTTTGCTAGGTTACAGTGATCTCTGATCTGTGTGCTAGGTGACAGTGATCTTGTATGCATGTTTTAGGTTACCGTGATCTCTGGTGCATGTTCTAGGTTCCAGTGATCTCTGATCTGTTTGCTAGGTTACAGTGATCTCTGATCTGTGTGCTAAACTACAATGATCTTGGATGCATGTTATAGGTTACAATGATCTCTGATGTATGCTCTAGATTACAGTGATCTCTGATGCATGTTCTAGGTTACAATGATCTCTGGCGTATGTTCTAGGTTACAGCGATCTATTATCTGTGTGCTAGGCTACAATGATCTTGGATGCATGTTCTAGGTTACAGTGATCTCTGATTTATGCTCTAGGTTACAGTGATCTCTGATGTATGTTCTAGGTTACAGCGATCTCTGATGCATGTTCTAGGTTACAGTGCTCTCCGAGCTATGCTTTACGTTATAGTACGCTCTGATATATATGCTAGTTTACACTGCTCTCTCTCTGATCAATGTAGATTTTAACCCTTGCACTCCTAGTAATCCCGGTGCAGAATGCCTATGACCAGTGCTTCTGATGGTCCAATACTCAGTACAAACAAGAAAGATGGTCTCTGCACACATATATAACATTTAAACTCCACTGAGCATATTTGAATATGCTCAGTAGAGCTTAAAGGAGCAGTAAACTTTTTTATGAAAAAATATATATTGTAGGGATTTTCCTACTGAATAAAATAAGGGTGTTCCCACTGCCGAGAGATTTATATTTCCAGAGTTATTACAGTTTAAACCCATATTTTTTAACATTAGCAGTGCCATCTAATGGTTGAATTCTAATTAGATTTCCTGTTAGATTCTAATGGAGAGGAAAGTCAGAAAAGTCAGAGACATACAGTTCTCCATAGAATGTGATAGAAACTGCCTGTCACTTCCTGTCAGTTAGAACTATCAGGAAGTAATCACAGTAAATTCACTTCCTGTCAGTAAGAACTATCAGGAAGTAAACACGGTAAATTCACTTCCTGATTATTTAAACTGCTATAATTTTTGAATAAAACATCTGACAGAGATGGGAGTGACCTTGTTTTATTCAGCAAGAAATGCTCTATAAAATGTGTGTTTTCATAAAAAAAAGTTTACTGCTCCTTTAAACACTATTTATGTGTGCGGACACCACCTTTCTTGTTTACACCGCTCTCTCCCTTGTGTGTGTGCTAGATTATAATAATCTCAGGTACTTGGCCATGTTACAGTCATTACTAATGTCTGTGATGGTTTATAGTGCTGTAATTCGCTTCTCTTTGATCTATGCTAAGATATCAGTTTATTCTAATAGCAGGTAAAGCCTTCCTTGCTTCTCACAATAGCCTCCATTCATGAGGACATGGACTCCATATGGTGTACCTTTTTATCCCCTGATGAAGTGGCCAGTGGCACCACGAAACATATTAAGAATATGTTTTAACTTTTTTGTTCGATAAACACACAAAACTTTTTAACCATTTATCTGCATACATTTTTTATTTTTATTTCCATTTTTATTTTTTGGATCCTTGTTGTCTATTGACCTTGTGGATTATCTTGTGCAAAATCGTATGCGGTTCTTTTGTGGGAAGGACCATCACCCATATTCCCCACCAGCTTATATACCAACTGAACTACATAAAAGCTGCTTATACATCTTCTATGTGGGTATCGTTATTGGATTATATGTGATTGATACATCTTGCACAGCATTTTCCGTTTATGGGCTCTCCTCCTGTTCATTGTCTCTTTTTTCCACACGGTTCCAGAAGCTTTCCACTGGGTTGATGGTTCATGCAGACTTGATTGCACCCTCTAGTTGTTTTTGGCAGACTCTCGCATAAACAACCTTATATTCAGCCACAAGACTGCCACTGAGTGGATGTTTGTAGGTTAATGGACAATTCATGCACCCTTTAGACCAAAGGAGGGCAACTTAAGGCCCTGCAGCTGTGAAGAACTACAAATCCCATCATTCCCAGCCAGCCTGTGGCTGGCTGAGGATGATGGAACTTGAAGTCCTACACTGCTGGAGTGCCACAGGTTACCCCTTTGAGCTCTAGATTCCTCTGTACATGACAGCAGCGTGGTGATGTCCGTAATATTTACACCTGATGTCTGGCACATACTCGCATATCATTAGGGTTGTGTACCTGAACAAAGGGGATGTACCTAATAAACTGAACACTCAGTGTATGTGCAAGGCTACAATGCCATGATCTTTGTTTTAGGTTATATGAATCTGTCAGTTGTATGCTAAATTACAATGCACTGTGAACTTAATGCTAGGTAAACTGTTCTTTGATCTGTGTACTAGGTTACTGTGTGATATGATATATGTGTTATATAAACCAAATTTGCTTTGTGATATATGTGTGTTGGGTTACAGACTGATCTCTGTGTTAGGTTACAGTGTGATCTGTGTGCTAGGTTACATTGTGTTCTGTGTGCTAAGTTACAGTGTGATCTGTGCTCTAGGTTACAGGATGATCTGTGTGCTAGGTTACATTGTGATCTGTGTGCTAGGTTACAGTATGATCTGTGTGTTAGGTTACAGTGTGTTCTATGTGCTAGGTTACAGTGTGATCTGTATGCTAGGTTACATTGTGTTCTGTGTGCTAGGTTACATTGTGTTCTGTGTGCTAGGTTACAGTATGATCTGTGTGCTAGGTTACATTGTGTTCTGTGTGCTAGGCAGGCCCGGACTGGGACAAAAAATAGGCCCGGGCATTTAAAGCTGAGCAGCCCATTTTTATTTTTTGAGCAGCCCATGGGGGGGGGGGGGGGGGCGTTCGCTTTTTTTTTTTTTTTTTTTTTAAACGCCCGGACCCAGGGCCGGTGCAAGAATTTATGTATACACAGGGCGAAGGTGCATTTTGATGTCCCCACCCCCCTCCGACACAATCCCCTGCCCCCGCCCACATATTCACCTCCACACTCTGCCCACCCCATCCTCCTCCCCACACTGTTCACCTCCACATTGCCCCCTTCATCTCCACATTGCCCCTTCCACAATGTCCCCTTCATCTCCACAATGCCCCTTCCACAATGCCCCCTTCATCTCCACAATGCCCCTTCCACAATGCCCCCTTCATCTCCACATTGCCCCTTCCACAATGCTCCCTTCCACTCCACAATGCCCCCTTCATCTCCACAATGCCCCTTCCACAATGCCCCCTTCATCTCCACAATGCCCCTTCCACAATGCCCCCTTCATCTCCACATTGCCCCTTCCACAATGCTCCCTTCCACTCCACAATGCCCCCTTCATCTCCACAATGCCCCTTCCACAATGCCCCCTTCATCTCCACATTGCCCCTTCCACAATGCTCCCTTCTACTCCACAATGCCCCCTTCCACAATGCCCCCTTCCACTCCACAATGCCCCCTTCCACAATGCCCCCTTCCACTCCACAATGCCCCCTTCCACAATGCCCCCTTCATCTCCACAATGCCCCCTTCCACAATGCCCCCTTCATCTCCACAATGCCCCCTTCCACAATGCCCCCTTCATCTCCACATTGCCCCTTCCACAATGCCCCCTTCATCTCCACAATGCTCCCTTCACCTCCACAATGCCCCTTCCACAACGCCCCCTTCATCAACTGCCCCTTCATCTCCGCAATGCCCCTTGATCCCCTACCTTAAAGCCCTGGTGATCTAGCGGCGACGCGGCGTACCATCGGTGATCTGTGCCTCCTTTAACACAGAGCTGCATCTCCCGCACGCGGTTCGCAATAATGCAGAGCGCTGGGAGATGATGTCATCTCCCAGCGCTCTGTATTGCTACGGAGACTGTGTCACCGGCCCGGCCCACCGGGCAAATGCCCGGTGTGCCCGATGGCCAGTCCAGGCCTGGTGCTAGGTAACAGTATGATCTGTGTGTTAGGTTACAGTGTGTTCTATGTGCTAGGTTACAGCATGATCTGTGTGCTACGTCACATTGTGATCTGTGTGTTAGGTTACAGTGTACTCTGTGTGCAAGGTTATGATGTGTTCTATGTGCTAGGTTTAGTGAGATCTGTGTGCTACGGTACATTGTGATATGTGTGTTAGATTAAAGTGTGCTCTGTGTGCTAGGTTACAGTGTGATCTGTGTGCTAGGTTACAGTGTGATCTGTGTGCTAGGTTACAGTGTGATTTGTGTGCTAGGTTACAGTGTGATCTGTGTGCTAGGTTACAGTGTGATCTGTGTGCTAGGTTACAGTGTGCTCTGTGTGCTAGGTTACAGTGTGCTAGGTTACAGTGTGCTCTGTGTGCTAGGTTAAATTGTGATTTGTGTGCTAGGTTACACTGTAATCTGTGTGCTACGTCACATTGTGATCTGTGTGTTAGGTTACAGTGTACTCTGTGTGCTAGGTTATGATGTGTTCTATGTGCTAGGTTTAGTGAGATCTGTGTGATACGGTACATTGTGATATGTGTGTTAGATTAAAGTGTGCTCTGTGTGCTAGGTTACAGTGTGATCTGTGTGCTAGGTTACAGTGTGATCTGTGTGCTAGGTTACAGTGTGATCTGTGTGCTAGGTTACAGTGTGCTCTGTGTGCTAGGTTACAGTGTGCTAGGTTACAGTGTGCTCTGTGTGCTAGGTTAAAGTGTGATTTGTGTGCTAGGTTACAGTGTGATCTGTGTGCTAGGTTACAGTGTGATCTGTGTGCTAGGTTACAGTGTGCTCTGTGTGCTAGGTTACAGTGTGCTAGGTTACAGTGTGCTCTGTGTGCTAGGTTAAAGTGTGATTTGTGTGCTAGGTTACAGTGTGATCTGTGTGCTAGGTTACAGTGTGATCTGTGTGCTAGGTTACAGTGTGCTCTGTGTGCTAGGTTACAGTGTGCTAGGTTACAGTGTGCTCTGTGTGCTAGGTTAAAGTGTGATTTGTGTGCTAGGTTACACTGTAATCTGTGTGCTACGTTACATTGTGATCTGATATTTGCTATAATGTAGGGCAGGGCTCAAAATTTCCACTCTCCACTAGCCAATGGCGAGTGAATATTTAGCCCTGGTGAGTAGAAATTCAGCCCTGGTGGGTATGGTATGTCTTGCAGTGGCGAGTAACTTTTCAGGTCTGGCTAGTAGCAAAGGACTTCAACTTTTAAGCCCTGGGGGTGACCACATTTCCATTCTGCTGTTCTTGGACACTGTGGGGATGCATGTCCTCAGCTCTAGGGAAGCTATACTGGAGGGGTCACTAAACATCACTGGACATCCGGGTGCAACCTGCTTTTTGTCTGGCGCACCAGTGTCTTTCACACTGCTGTGATAGAAAATAAATTATGTCTGTCGTGAGCTACAAGAAAGTGTACATCAAGCCCAAAGCCTTATACTAGCATTACACTATAACAAAACTATGCAGCAGCATGTGTTTGATGCCAGGATCAAGGCTCAGGACTGTCTCTAGTGTTTAGAGCTCTGTCTGGAAGCCATTTTCTTGTAGCCCAGCAGAGTCACTACTTTCTGTTATAACAGGCCATAGACAGTTGTCCTTCTAGTGTCTAGAACTCTGTGCTCTGTAGTCTTCATTCCGGGACTCTGTATTGTCACTGAAGAGGGCTGCCCGGGCCGAGGGACACACATTTAAAATCAGGGACTGTAGGGATGGGGAGAGACAGCGCAAACACTATCTAAGTGTAGTATAATATTTATTCACAAAATATGCAGACAATTAAAATAGCCAGAAAAAGTGGATACACTATAGAAAATAAAAAGTAATACTAATATACCATATTTGGCAGAAAAAAAGAAAGAAATGGACCATAAAAATGTGTCCTAAAAATATATATATATATATCAGTCACATAGAAAATTTAAATTACATAAATGCAGATAAAAATAAAAAATGTGTCAATTCTACTGCTAAAAAAATCAAATCAAAATTAATTAGGAACTCAAATGTAATGAGAGGGTGTTAGAATGAACACCCAAAAAGAAGATGTTGTTTCAGTGACTAATACGGGTGCCGGGGAGGGTAGGTGTCGGGAGCATTAGTTGTAATAAGTATCGTAGGTACTTGGGCTTAACCCAAAATGTGGATCAAAGATATGTAGCTAGTAGTGATGAGCGAGCACCCCAATGCTCGGGTGTTCGGGTGCTCTGACCGAGCACCCCCTGAGGCTCGAGTGCTCGGCCGAGCACCCGAGCCCCATTGAAGTCAATGGGAGGACTCGAGCATTACACCAGGCACCCCCTGCTCTGATGAGGGGAGGGTGCCTGGTCCATAGGAAAAGGGCAGAAAAGGATGGAAACACCACAGAAATGGTTCAGGGACAGCATAGTGAGGATGTCTGGATGCATCTTGAACTCATCATCGCTGCTGGGAACGATCTTTCGCCCGTAGTACGCCATTTTTACAGACTGACCATAAAACACACAAAAAGGAAAATAAAAACGACTTTAGGCGAAAAATTGTTACCAAACAATATTTGCTGTATATTTACTTGTATATCATCTGCAAATTCTCCCAAAAATTTCCTTGATTTTCTGAAGTGAGGCCATGATTAAGAGGGAAACGTGCGCAGAGGCAAATTCTCCCAAAAATTTCCTTGATTTTCAGAACTGAGGCCATGATTAAGAGGGAAACGTGCGCAGAGGCAAATTCTCCCAAAAATTTCCTTGATTTTCAGAACTGAGGCCATGATTAAGAGGGAAACGTGCGCAGAGGCAAATTCTCCCAAAAATTTCCTTGATTTTCAGAACTGAGGCCATGATTAAGAGGGAAACGTGCGCAGAGGCAAATTATCCCAAAAATGTCCTTGATTTTCAGAACTGAGGCCATGATTAAGAGGGAAACGTGCGCAGAGGCAAATTATCCCAAAAATTTCCTTGATTTTCAGAACTGAGGCCATGATTAAGAGGGAAACGTGCGCAGAGGCAAATTCTCCCAAAAATTTCCTTGATTTTCAGAACTGAGGCCATGATTAAGAGGGAAACGTGCGCTGAGCTGACTATCTAAAACATTATGGGTGAGGGTCTGCTGCAGAGCTGACCATCCTAAACATTATATGCGAAGGCCCGCTAGTGAGCTGACGCTATAAAACATTATATGAGAGGGCCCGCTAGAGAGCTGACCCAATAAAACATTATATGAGAAGGCCCGCTGGTGAGCTGACCTATATAAAAATTGTCAAACAGGGCCCGCTGGTGAGCTGGCCCTATATAAAAATTATATCACAGGGCCCGCTGGTGAGCTGGCCCTATATAAAAATTATATCACAGGGCCCGCTGGTGAGCTGGCCCTATATAAAAATTATAGCACAGGGCATATGGAAGAGGAGGAGGAGGATGAGAAGATTAAGAGTCAACCATATACCTGTTTTTTGGGTGGAAGGGGTGAATGGGAATACAGAGTATTCACATCATTGTAAATAACATATATAAAGTGAGTTTATGTTCCCCCGCGGCTTTCCTCCAGTGGAGTGGAGAAGTCAGGGGAAATCCAGGCCTTGTTCATTTTTATAAGTGTCAACCTATCAGCATTGTCGGTGGAAAGGCGGATACGCTTATCTGTTATGATGCCACCAGCAGCACTAAATACCCGCTCAGACAGAACGCTGGCGGCAGGGCAGGCCAGCACCTCCAAGGCGTAGAGTGACAGTTCATACCACGTGTCCAGCTTGGACACCCAGTAGTTGTAAGGCACAGAGGGATCATTGAGGACGCTGACACGGTCTGCTACGTACTCCTTCACCATCTTCCAAAACTTTTCCCTCCTTGTGACACTAGGCTGCGCATCAGGGTGAGGGTGCTGGCGGGGTGTCATGAAGGTGTCCCACGCCTTGGAGAGTGTTGCCCTGCCTTTCTCGGAACTGCTGTGTGCTCCCCTTTTCTCCCCTTCTCTGTTGGGCAAGGTAGCAAGTACTCTGCCGCCAGCGTTGTCAGATGGAAAATTTTGGAGCAATTTTTCAACAAGAACCTTCTGGTATTGCACCATTTTGCTTGTCCTCTCCACCGGAGGAATGAGAGATGAGAAATTCTCTTTGTAGCGGGGGTCCAGAAGGGTGAACACCCAGTAATCCGTGTTGTTTAAAATGCGTATAACGCGTGGGTCACGGGAAAGGCAGCCTAACATAAAGTCAGCCATGTGTGCCAGAGTACCAACAGTCAAGATTTCGCTGTCCTCACCAGGAGGATGACTCTCAATATCCTCATCCTCTTCCTCCTCTTCTGCCCACCCACGCTGAAGAGATGGAACTAAAGTTCCATGGCTACCCTCTGTAGCGGAGGCAACCGTGTCTTCCTCCTCCTCCTCCTCCTCCTCCTCCTCCGCCTCCTCCAATTGTCGCTGAGAAGACGAAGTGAGGGTGCTCTGGCTATCACCTTGTGTAAGCTCTTCCTCCCCCATTTCCACCTCTTCCACATGCAAAGCGTCGGTTTTAATTGTGAGCAGCGAGCGTTTCATTAGACACAGAAGTGGGATGGTTACACTGATAATAGCGTTATCGCCGCTCACCATCTGTGTTGATTCCTCAAAATTGCGTAAAACCTCGCAGAGGTCTGACATCCATTCCCACTCCTCACTTCTGATTACAGGAAGTTGAACGGAGAGGCGACGACCGTGTAACAGCTGGTACTCCACTACTGTCCTCTGCTGCTCACAAAGCCGGGCCAACATGTGGAAGGTGGAGTTCCAGCGCGTGCTCACGTCACACAGCAGCCGGTGAGCTGGCAATTGTAAGCGCTGCTGCAGCTTCAACAGGCCGGCCGAAGCTGTAGATGACTTACGGAAATGTGCACACACGCGGCGCACCTTGGTCAAGAGATCATGCACATTGGGGTAGGTTTTTAGAAATCGCTGCACCACTAAATTAAATACATGCGCTAGGCATGGTACGTGTGTGAGCTTGCCGAGCTCCAAAGCCGCCACCAAGTTACGCCCATTATCACACACAACCATGCCTGGTTGCAGGTTGAGTGGCGAGAGCCACTGCTCGGTCTGGTGACTAATCCCCTGCAACAGCTCTGAGGCCGTGTGCTGTTTGTCCCCAAGGCAGATCAGCTTCAGCACGGCCTGTTGACGCTTCCCCACTGCAGTGCTACACTGCTTCCAGCTACTGGCTGATGGGGGAGTGGCGCTGTGTGTAGAGAATTCGGAGGTGGAAACGGAGGAGAAGGAGCCAATAACGTAGGTGCTGGCGGAAACCCTGATGGAGGTAGGGCCCGCAATCCTCGGCGTGGGTAGCACCCGTGCCATCCCAGGGTCCGAGTCGCTCCCAGCCTCCACGACATTCACCCAGTGTGCCGTCAGGGAAATGTAGCATCCCTGGCCACAAGCACTTGTCCATGTGTCAGTCGTTAAGTGGACCTTCCCAGTAACTGCGTTGGTCAGGGCACGGGTGATGTTACGGGACACATGGTGGTGTAATGCGGGGATGGCACACCGGGAAAAGTAGTGGCGGCTGGGGACCGCGTACCGAGGGACAGCTGCTGCCATCAGGCTGTGGAAGGACTCAGTGTCCACAAGCCTAAATGGCAGCATTTCGATGGCCAGTAATTTGGAAAGGTGTGAGGTTAGTGCTATGGCCTGTGGGTGGGTGGCTGGGTACTTTCTCTTGCGCTCAAATGCCTGGGGTAACGACATTTGGACGCTGTGCTGGGACAGGGAAGTGGATGTGGTCGCTGATGGTGCTTCAGATGCTACAGGTGCAGGGCGGGAGGTATGCGGGCCTGCGCCTTCGACAGGCGATTGGCCGGCACCGAAAACAGGGGAAGAGGAGGCAGTGGTGTGGCCTGCAGACACAGATGGGCGATCCAGGCGTTCCTCCCACTTACTACGGTGCTTGGATGCCATGTGTCGGATCATGCTGGTGGTGGTGAGGTTTCTAGTGTTCATGCCTCGGCTCATTCTGGTGTGGCACAGGTTGCAAACTACAATTCTTTTGTCGTCCGCACTTTCCTTAAAAAAACGCCATACCGCGGAACACCTACCCTTTGGCAAGGTAGATTTACGCAAGGGGGTGCTCCGTGGAACATTTGCGGGCCGGTTTGGTGCGGTCCGCCTTCTTTCTGTAGCCACACCACTGCCTCTTCCAGCCTGTTGCGGTGCTGCAGATGGCTCACCCTCAGGACTGCTGTCATCGCTCGGCTCTACACCTTCCCAGGTGGGGTCAGTCACCTCATCGTCCACCAAGTCCTCCTCCACTTCCTCACTCTGATCATCCTCCTCAAGTCTTGATCCCACCACATACTCAGTCATTGACAACTGTATAACATTCTCCTCAACAAGGTCTTGAGACGGAAATAGTGGTTGATTTAATGGCAACTGTGTCTCATCATCATCATCATCATCCACTACTTCCTTTGACCTTAAATGCCGTTCACATCTGTCATCTTCTTGTGATTGGGTAGCCTCTAGAGGTTGTGAATCAGGGCACAAGATGTCATGTTCCTCTGCAAGCGTGCTTGGAGAGAGGGTCAAATGAAGGATTGGTGATGAGACGAGCTCCTCACTATATCCCAGTGTGGGATCACTTCTTTGACCAGACCGTGTATGGTGGGAGGAAGGATGATCAGAGTGAGGATTATGTTGACCAGACTCTTGGCTACTGAGAGTGGACTTGGTGGAAGACAGGGTGGTGCTTAACCGACTGGAAGCAGTATCAGCTGTCATCCAACCGACCACCTGTTCGCAGTGGTCGGACCTCGAGAGTGATGTCCTGCGACGCCCTGTAAAATTACACATGAAGCTAGGTATGGTGGATGTCTTTCTTTCTTGTGCTCTGGCACCAGGCACAGTTTCTCCGCGTCCTGACCCGCGCCCTGAACTATCAGGATCACGTCCACTTCCCCGTCCCTTTTTACCCGCCTTCTTCATCTTACACGGAATATGTGACTTTAATATTTGAGTTTGAAAACTTAACAGTATTTCTTACTATTCTGCAACTGTGCAGAGTACACAGAATAGGCTGCTAAACGGCGGTGACACACACTGAATGGAATATGTGACTTTAATATTTGAGTTTGAAAACTTAACAGTATTTCTTACTATTCTGCAACTGTGCAGAGTACACAGAATAGGCTGCTAAACTGCGGTGACACACACAGAATGGAATACGTGACTTTAATATTTGAGTTTGAAAACTTAACAGTATTTCTTCCTATTCTGCAACTGTGCAGAGTACACAGAATAGGCTGCTAAACTGCGGTGACGCACACTGAATGGAATATGTGACTTTGATATTTTAGTTTGAAGACTTAACAGTATTTCTTCCTATTCTGCAACTGTGCAGAGTACACAGAATAGGCTGCTAAACGGCGGTGACACACACTGAATGGAATATGTGACTTTAATATTTGAGTTTGAAAACTTAACAGTATTTCTTACTATTCTGCAACTGTGCAGAGTACACAGAATAGGCTGCTAAACGGCGGTGACACACACTGAATGGAATATGTGACTTTAATATTTGAGTTTGAAAACTTAACAGTATTTCTTACTATTCTGCAACTGTGCAGAGTACACAGAATAGGCTGCTAAACTGCGGTGACACACACTGAATGGAATAAGTGACTTTAATATTTGAGTTTGAAAACTTAACAGTATTTCTTACTATTCTGCAACTCTGCAGAGTACACAAAATAGGCTGCTAAACTACGGTGACACACACTGAATGGAATAAGTGACTTTAATATTTGAGTTTGAAAACTTAACAGTATTTCTTACTATTCTGCAACTCTGCAGAGTACACAGAATAGGCTGCTAAACTGCGGTGACACACACTGAATGGAATAAGTGACTTTAATATTTGAGTTTGAAAACTTAACAGTATTTCTTACTATTCTGCAACTCTGCAGAGTACACAGAATAGGCTGCTAAACTGCGGTGACACACACTGAATGGAATAAGTGACTTTAATATTTGAGTTTGAAAACTTAACAGTATTTCTTACTATTCTGCAACTCTGCAGAGTACACAGAATAGGCTGCTAAACTGCGGTGACACACACTGAATGGAATAAGTGACTTTAATATTTGAGTTTGAAAACTTAACAGTATTTCTTACTATTCTGCAACTCTGCAGAGTACACAGAATAGGCTGCTAAACTGCGGTGACACACACTGAATGGAATATGTGACTTTAATATTTGAGTTTGAAAACTTAACAGTATTTCTTACTATTCTGCAACTGTGCAAGGTACACAGAATAGGCTGCTAAACGGTGGTGACACACACTGAATGGAATATGTGACTTTAATATTTGAGTTTGAAAACTTAACAGTATTTCTTACTATTCTGCAACTGTGCAGAGTACACAGAATAGGCTGCTAAACGGCGGTGACACACACTGAATGGAATATGTGACTTTAATATTTGAGTTTGAAAACTTAACAGTATTTCTTACTATTCTGCAACTGTGCAGAGTACACAGAATAGGCTGCTAAACGGCGGTGACACACACTGAATGGAATATGTGACTTTAATATTTGAGTTTGAAAACTTAACAGTATTTCTTACTATTCTGCAACTGTGCAGAGAACACAGAATAGGCTGCTAAACGGCGGTGACACACACTGAATGGAATATGTGACTTTAATATTTGAGTTTGAAAACTTAACAGTATTTCTTACTATTCTGCAACTCTGCAGAGTACACAGAATAGGCTGCTAAACGGCGGTGACACACACTGAATGGAATATGTGACTTTAATATTTGAGTTTGAAAACTTAACAGTATTTCTTACTATTCTGCAACTGTGCAGAGTACACAGAATAGGCTGCTAAACGGCGGTGACACACTGAATGGAATATGTGACTTTAATATTTGAGTTTGAAAACTTAACAGTATTTCTTACTATTCTGCAACTCTGCAGAGTACACAGAATAGGCTGCTAAACGGCGGTGACACACACTGAATGGAATATGTGACTTTAATATTTGAGTTTGAAAACTTAACAGTATTTCTTACTATTCTGCAACTGTGCAGAGTACACAGAATAGGCTGCTAAACGGCGGTGACACACACTGAATGGAATATGTGACTTTAATATTTGAGTTTGAAAACTTAACAGTATTTCTTACTATTCTGCAACTGTGCAGAGTACACAGAATAGGCTGCTAAACGGCGGTGACACACACTGAATGGAATATGTGACTTTAATATTTGAGTTTGAAAACTTAACAGTATTTCTTACTATTCTGCAACTCTGCAGAGTACACAGAATAGGCTGCTAAACGGCGGTGATACACACTGAATGGAATATGTGACTTTAATATTTGAGTTTGAAAACTTAACAGTATTTCTTACTATTCTGCAACTGTGCAGAGTACACAGAATAGGCTGCTAAACGGCGGTGACACACACTGAATGGAATATGTGACTTTAATATTTGAGTTTGAAAACTTAACAGTATTTCTTACTATTCTGCAACTCTGCAGAGTACACAGAATAGGCTGCTAAACGGCGGTGACACACACTGAATGGAATATGTGACTTTAATATTTCAGTTAGAAAACTTAACAGTATTTCTTACTATTCTGCAACTGTGCAGAGTACACAGAATAGGCTGCTAAACGGCGGTGACACACACTGAATGGAATATGTGACTTTAATATTTGAGTTTGAAAACTTAACAGTATTTCTTACTATTCTGCAACTCTGCAGAGTACACAGAATAGGCTGCTAAACGGCGGTGACACACACTGAATGGAATATGTGACTTTAATATTTCAGTTAGAAAACTTAACAGTATTTCTTACTATTCTGCAACTCTGCAGAGTACACAGAATAGGCTGCTAAACGGCGGTGACACACACTGAATGGAATATCTGACTTTAATATTTGAGTTTGAAAACTTAACAGTATTTCTTCCTATTCTGCAACTGTGCAGAGTACACAGAATAGGCTGCTAAACGGCGGTGACACACACTGAATGGAATATGTGACTTTAATATTTGAGTTTGAAAACTTAACAGTATTTCTTACTATTCTGCAACTCTGCAGAGTACACAGAATAGGCTGCTAAACGGCGGTGACACACACTGAATGGAATATGTTACTTTAATATTTCAGTTTGAAAACTTAACAGTATTTCTTACTATTCTGCAACTGTGCAGAGTACACAGAATAGGCTGCTAAACGGCGGTGACACACACTGAATGGAATATGTGACTTTAATATTTGAGTTTGAAGACTTAACAGTATTTCTTCCTATTCTGCAACTCTGCACAGTACACAGAATGTGCTGCTAAACTGCGGCGAAGCACACTGAATGGAATATGTGACTTTGATATTTTAGTTTGAAGACTTAACAGTATTTCTTCCTATTCTGCAACTCTGCACAGTACACAGAATGTGCTGCTAAACTGCGGCGAAGCACACTGAATGGAATATGTGACTTTGATATTTGAGTTTGAAGACTTAACAGTATTTCTTCCTATTCTGCAACTCTGCACAGTACACAGAATGTGCTGCTAAACTGCGGCGACGCACACTGAATGGAATATGTGACTTTGATATTTTAGTTTGAAGACTTAACAGAATGTGCTCTAATCTGCAACTTTGCACACTAAACAGAATGTGCTCTAATCTGCAACTTTGCACACTAAACAGAATGTGCTCTAATCTGCAACTGTGCACACTAAACAGAATGTGCTCTAATCTGCAACTTTTCACACTAAACAGAATATTTTTTTTTTTTTTTTTTGTTTTTTTCCCCCCACACAAAATAACCTGCTGCCCCCACACACAGTAGTCCTAAAAAGGACTTTTGGTTCTTTTTTTTCACAATTTTGGTTTTTTTCCTCCCTACACTGCCTTTCCCTTCCTATCCTCAGCTCTCCCTGGCTAAGACTGAGCCGAACTCGATGGTCAGGTGCTATACAGCACCTGACCACGGGTTCTGGCCAGCCAATCAGTGTAATGCCAGCAGCCAACATGGCTGCTGGCATTACACCGATGTCAGAGCCTCCCTGCACGTTTATTGGCTGCGCAGCAGCCGCAAAACGTGCGGGGAGGAGACCCGAACATGGCGGGCGAGCACATGCGGTACTCGTACGAGTACCGCCATGTGCCGAGCAGAGCGATGCTCGAGCCGATCCGAGCATCGGCCGAGCATGCTCGCTCAACACTAGTAGCTAGTGCTTCATGTAGGCAATTGGCAGTGACCCTGCCTTAGAGTAGATGCTCCTCTCAGCCTTAATTTGAAGCTCTAATGTAAAGGCGGAAACGGAGACGGAGCAAAGCGGGTGGTGGAGCAAAGAAAACATCGAGATTACGTGGGATTTAAAGAACCATCAATGTGAGTCGATATGTTTTCTTTGGGTATATGGTTGGAAGATTAATACATTAAATCAGAGCTTTCCAAACTGTGTGTCACGACACGTTAGTGTGTCGGCTGCAGTGTGTAGGTGTGTCGCGTGAACATAGAAAAACCTCTGAGCCTATGTGAACTTGCATGCATTTTTATGCAGCAAAGGTGCCGATTAGTATGGTGCACTAGCATATTCCCCTTCTGTCGTATCTGTGTATGCACACGACGGTCGAGCGATCATACAGGTACTGCGCACTCGCAGTATGTGTAATCGGGTCAAAACAGCTGATTCCATGTCACTTCCTGTGATTCGGCCGTACCTGAAGTGATGGGATTGAGAAAGTCCATGGGTCCAGTTTTTGGATAGAACACCTTCTTAGCTGCTGCTCCATCACCACTCGAAGATGACAAACTTAAAGACACTGAAATGTAGAAGCTTAAAAATGCTTGATGATGAAATGCGAGTGTCTTTGTCTAATATTCCACCGAATATTCAAAAATTATGTTCATCCGATCAACCTCATACATCTCATTAAAATGGTAAGAAGTAGTTATTGGTGTTATTCAAATTTTTTAAATTCTTACACTTATTTACATATTGTTACTCATAAATGACAAAAATTTTGGAAATGTATGTTATTATCTTAAAAATAATATATTTTTAAAAATATAAGTGAAAGGTTTTCATGAAATATGTTGTGTCCCCATACATTTCACTATTACAATTTATGTATGTGTCCGTATCTCTTATAAGGGGTTAGTTTAACCTCCAGTTTGCTAGTAAACCTGAATTAATGTGTCCCGAAATGATGCATGTCTAAAAAGTGTGTCACCAACATGAAAAGTTTGGAAAGCTCTGCATTAAACGATATACATATATCCTTATATATCTCGATAACTGCCTGGAAGGGACGCAGTCTATAACAACATCGTATAAAAGTTTGATTGGACTGATCATCCGATTTGATTAAGCTGATCACTGACAGAGTAGATGAAGGCTGAAAGAAGTCTAATGAAGTAGGATCTCGAATCCACTGAGGCGATAAGAAAACAGCTAATGTGTAAGTGGATATTATTTTTTAAGGATTTTAATATTGGTAGAGTTTAATTGGATGCTCCTCCTTTTCTTTTCATGTGTGACTCGAGACTGTGGGGAATATGAAGGACTCAATTAACTACAGGAAAATCTTGGGTCCCTCTTTTGTTTGAATGGTATCGCCTGAGTTTTGTATATGTTTATATGTGTACAATTTCTGAGAGATTTGTTTAACCTATTAGAGTAAGTAGGTGCTTGGGCAGAATCTTAGTATATTACCTGTATTTAGATTGTATCTGGGATACACAGCACCGATTTTTTATATTAATTTTAATTGGCAGTGACAATATAATTAATGTCAACGAAAAAGATGGCCCCTTCCTGGAGAGCGGGCATAAAAGTGTACATTAACGTAGAGCTTCACTATTGTCCCTCAGTCCGGTCTTTGTCCTTGGATGTCTCCAACATTTGTTCCTCCATCTCTTCACTCTGTCCCAACTTCGGTGTCTGAACCGCAAGCTCCGGCGTCTGTACTCTAACGTGTTTCCTCTGCGCCTTCATCAAAGAAAGTCTTGATGGGCCAATGTATCTTTCCCTCAATTTAATGCCAAGACTTTTCAGTCAAGTTGTGTGGTGGGCGGCATGTTTTAGTCAAAGAGGGTTGATATGTTTGTGTTTGTGTATTAATACATGGAATAAAGGTTTATATAAAAAAACTCATAGTTTTCTGTGTCGCATTATAGCTATATCAGATCAAACGTGCAAAATCTTGAGTGCATAGTATAAATAAGTGATGGTTTTATTTTCCCACGGATGACTAATGTTCCTTCTAGACAAAAACTATTTTTAAAACTTATAGTGCGTGTTGTTTTAACGTGTATAACATGCCTGAGGAAGAGACCTAAGGTCTTGAAAGCTTGTATTCTAAATCTGCTTAGTTAGCCAATAAAAGGTATCAAAAACTATATTTGCCTCTTGTTTTAACGTGGCAGACAGATGATAAATAGTTCAACCTGTATGTGGAAAAATGGTACTGTATAGTGGTCGTTTCAAACGGTCTGCACCAAGTTTTAAGGATTACCACAATATTCACGACAGTTTGTGTAATGGTACACATCGTATCTAAGATATCATACATGGTTTCAAATTGATTTAAAATGTTACTAGTTTCCAGGATAGTTGTACCTGTGGCTTTGTGTGATGGTATAATACATTCCTATCGCCTCATAAAAATGCAAAAAGGATATTGAAGTGAATGTAATTCTTAATGACTAAAATAATGTGCGAAACTTAGAAGCTAGTGGCACATGTCAACACATGTTAGAAATACCTTTGACACACTACCAAGGCAATGTGGATGTGTAGTGTAACTACAAATTAAAAAAAATGGTTGGACCTGTATATAAAGAATGTTAATATAGTGTAATTGTGTAGAATATTACTCATGGTCTGGGATAATTTACTTAATTTCGGAGGTGTTCCACTAGTGTCTGTAATAGACATTGGTGTTCATATTTAAACACTTGTGTTCAATCAGAGAGGTACGGGTTCTTTATAGGTTCATATTGTGATAGATATACAAATTGTGTTCGGGTATCCCTATCTGTCTTGTCATCATTATACGGAAGTACTTTGGTGGTTGCTGGATTGTTTCAGAAAGAAACACGGGTCTAACTCTTCATTAAGTCCTTGTGGGCCTAGGGTCTGTAGTTTGAAGATCCATTGTGTCTCTAGTTTCACTAGTTTTTTTAAATCTGTCTCCTCCTCTTTTTTGTGGTGGTACATAATCAATTAAACAACATTTTAAGCCATCTGGTTTGCTATTATGTTTTTCAGAAAAATGTCTAGCGACGCTGTGTTTAAAGTTGTTTCTAAGTATATTTCTTCTGTGTTCCCTGAAACGTTCTTTTGCGTCTATGGTCGTTCTTCCGACATATTTTAAACTAGTGTAAAAGCCGGTGTACATGGGTCAAGGTCCGGGTGATGTTAAGAGGCCGGTCCTGCTCTGCGTCCTGCCACAGTCATGCACTGTAGAGACTGGCCAAAAGCAAAGAATTCTCCCAGCACAGAACTCCCAGCATTCCTACACCTCCCAACATTCCGTGCTCCCAGCATTCCATGTTCCCAGCATTCTATGCTCCCAGCACAGAACTCCCAGCATTCCGTGCTCCCAGCATTCTGTGCATTCGGGCAGTCTCTACTGCCATGACGGCTTCTGACAAACATCCTACCAAATTATTATATAGGATTACAGGGACCTTCAAGTATATATATCACGTAGCTAGATGCGCATTGTGGGTAATTTTCTATTTCAAATTTTGTGCCTGTATGGCAACTTGTAAATTCTTTTTTCTTTTGTTGTAAATGGGAACAGGTGGTGCAAATATAGTGTCCGCATTTATAGTTGCCTCGAATATAGGTGCCATGCAGTAGTTGTTTTCCATTCTTCTTCTTTGCTTCTACATTCAGATTTCTTGGAGCCACTCTATTTTTTAGATCTTTTGATTTCTTGTATATGATTTCTGGTTTCTTTCAGTGTGATCTGAGAGCTAGGTTAAAGTGTGCTCATATATTCTCTGTAATGTGAATTTGCTTTGTGATCTGTGTGCTAGGTTACAGTTTTGTCTGTGTGCTAGGTTACAGTGTGATCTTTGTGCTAGGTTACAATGTGGTCTGAGTGCAAGGTTACAGTGTGATCTTTGTGCTAGGTTACAATGTGGTCTGAGTGCTAGGTTACAGCTAGGTTACAATGTGGTCTGAGTGCTAGGTTACAGTGTGATCTTTGTGCTAGGTTACAATGTGGTCTGAGTGCTAGGTTACAGTGTGATCTTTGTGCTAGGTTACAATGTGGTCTGTGTGCTAGGTTACAGTGTGATCTTTGTGCTAGGTTACAATGTGGTCTGAGTGCAAGGTTACAGTGTGATCTTTGTGCTAGGTTACAATGTGGTCTGAGTGCTAGGTTACAGTGTGATCTTTGTGCTAGGTTACAATGTGGTCTGAGTGCTAGGTTACAGCTAGGTTACAATGTGGTCTGAGTGCTAGGTTACAGTGTGATCTGTGTGCTAGGTTACAATGTGGTCTGTGTGCTAGGTTACAGTGTGATCTTTGTGCTAGGTTACAATGTGGTCTGAGTGCTAGGTTACAGTGTGATCTTTGTGCTAGGTTACAATGTGGTCTGAGTGCTAGGTTACAGCTAGGTTACAATGTGGTCTGAGTGCTAGGTTACAGTGATCTGTGTGCTAGGTTATAGTGTGGTCTGTGTGCTAGGTTACAGTTACAGTGTGATCTGTGTGCTAGGTTAAAGTGTGCTCTCATATTCGCTATAATGTGAATTTGCTTTGTGATCTGTGTGTTAGGTTACAGTTTTGTCTGTGTGCTAGGTTACAGTGTGGTCTGAGTGCTAGGTTGCAGTGTGGTCTGAGTGCTAGGTTACAGTGTGGTCTGAGTGCTAGGTTACAGTGTGATCTGTGTGCTAGGTTATAGTGTGGTCTGAGTGCTAGGTTACAGTGATCTGTGTACTCGGTTACAGTGTGATCTGTGTGCTAGGTTACAGTGTGGTCTGTTAGGTTACAGTGTGATCTGTGTGCTAGGTTACAGTGTGATCTGTGTGCTAGGTTACAGTGTGATCTGTGTGCTAGGTTACAATGTGGTCTGTGTGCTAGGTTACAGTGTGATCTTTGTGCTAGGTTACAATGTGGTCTGAGTGCTAGGTTACAGTGTGATCTTTGTGCTAGGTTACAATGTGGTCTGAGTGCTAGGTTACAGCTAGGTTACAATGTGGTCTGAGTGCTAGGTTACAGTGATCTGTGTGCTAGGTTATAGTGTGGTCTGTGTGCTAGGTTACAGTTACAGTGTGATCTGTGTGCTAGGTTAAAGTGTGCTCTCATATTCGCTATAATGTGAATTTGCTTTGTGATCTGTGTGCTAGGTTACAGTTTTGTCTGTGTGCTAGGTTACAGTGTGGTCTGAGTGCTAGGTTGCAGTGTGGTCTGAGTGCTAGGTTACAGTGTGGTCTGAGTGCTAGGTTACAGTGTGATCTGTGTGCTAGGTTATAGTGTGGTCTGAGTGCTAGGTTACAGTGATCTGTGTACTAGGTTACAGTGTGATCTGTGTGCTAGGTTACAGTGTGGTCTGTTAGGTTACAGTGTGATCTGTGTGCTAGGTTACAGTGATCTGTGTGCTAGGTTACAGTGTGAACTGTCTGCTAGGTTACAGTATGGTCTGTGTGCTAGCTTACAGTGATCTGTATGCTAGGTTACAGTGTGGTCTGTGTGCTAGGTTACAGTGTGATCTGTGTGCTAGCTTACAGTTACAGTGTGATCTGTGTGCTAGGTTACAGTGTGATCTGTGTGCTAGGTTATAGTGTGATCTGTATGCTAGGTTAAAGTGTGATCTGTGTGCTAGGTTACAGTGTGATCTGTGTGCTAGGTTAAAGTGTGCTCTGATATTTGCTATAATGTGAATTTGCTTTGTGATCTGTGTGCTAGGTGACAGTTTTGTCTGTGTGCTAGGTTACAATATGGTCTGAGTGCTAGGTTACAGTGATCTGTGTGCTAGGTTATAGTGTGAGCTGTGTGCTAGGTTACAGTTACAGTGTGATCTGTGTGCTAGGTTAAAGTGTGCTCTGATATTCGCTATAATGTGAATTTGCTTTGTGATCTGTGCGCTAGGTTACAGTGTGATCTGTGTGCTAGGTTACAGTGTGATCTGTGTGCTAGGTTACAGTGTTTTCTGAGTGCTAGGTTACCGTGTGATTTGTGTACTAGGTTACAGTGTGGTCTGCGTGCTAGGTTACCGTGTGATCTGTGTGCTAGGTTACAGTGTGGTCTGTGTGCTAGGTTACAGAGAGATGTGTATGCTAGGTTACAGTGTGATCTGTGTGCTAGGTTACAGTGTGGTCTGTGTGTTAGGTTACAGTGTGATCTGTGTGCTAGGTTACAGTGTGATCTGTGTGCTAGGTTACAGTGTGATCTATGTGCTAGGTTACAGTGTGGTCTGTGTGCTAGGTTACAGTGAGATGTGTATGGTAGGTTACAGTGTGGTCTATGTGCAAGGTTACAGTGTTGTGCTAGGTTACAGTGTGGTCTGTGTGCTAGGTTACAGTGTGGTCTGTGTGCTAGATTACAGTGTGATCTTATATGTGTTATAATGTGAATTTGTTATGTGATTTCTGTACTAGGTTACAGTAAGATGTTTGTGCTAGGTTACAGTGTGATCTGTGTGCTAGGTTACAGTGTCGTCTGTGTGCTAGGTTACAGTGATCTGTGTGTTAGGTTACAGTATGATCTGTGTGCTAGCTTACAGTTACAGTGTGATCTGTGTGCTAGGTTACAGTGTGATCTGTATGCTAGCTTACAGTTACAGTGTGATCTGTGTGCTAGGTTAAAGTGTGCTCTGATATTTGCTATAATGTGAATTTGCTTTGTGATCTGTGTGCTAGGTGACAGTTTTGTCTGTGTGCTAGGTTACAATATGGTCTGAGTGCTAGGTTACAGTGATCTGTGTGCTAAGTTATAGTGTGATCTGTGTGCTAGGTTACAGTTACAGTGTGATCTGTGTGCTAGGTTACAGTTACAGTGTGATCTGTGTGCTAGGTTAAAGTGTGCTCTGATATTCGCTATAATGTGAATTTGCTTTGTGATCTGTGTGCTAGGTTACAGTTTTGTCTGTGTGCTAGGTTACAGTGTGATCTGTGTGCTAGGTTAAGTGTGTTCTGAGTGCTAGGTTACTGTGTGATCTGTGTGCTAGGTTACAGTGTGGTCTGTGTGCTAGGGTACAGTGTGGTCTGTGTGTTAGGTTACAGAGAGATGTGTATGCTAGGTTACAGTGAGATCTGTGTACTAGGTTACAGTGTGATCTGTGTGCTAGGTTATAGTGCGATCTATGTACTAGGTTACAGTGTGGTCTGTGTGCTAGGTTACAGTGAGATGTGTATGGTAGGTTACAGTGTGGTCTATGTGCAAGGTTACAGTGTTGTGCTAGGTTACAGTGTGGTCTGTGTGCTAGGTTACAGTGTGGTCTGTGTGCTAGATTACAGTAAGATGTTTATGCTAGGTTACAGTGTGATCTGTGTGCTAGGTTACAGTGTGGTCTGTGTGCTAGATTACAGTGTGCTCTTATATGTGTTATAATGTGAATTTGCTATGTAATTTGTGTACTAGGTTACAGTAAGATGTGTGTGCTAGGTTACAGTGTGATCTGTGTGCTAGGTTTCAATGTGGTCTGTGTGCTAGGTTACAGTGTGATTTGGTATGTGTTATAATGTGAATTTGCTTTGTGATCTGTGTTTGTGTTTGCTGACCTGTGACTGTCTGACTATCCGCTCCGTGTATGACCCTTGGCCTGCCTGACTATCCGTTCTGGTGCTGACCTGTGGTTCTGTCTGACCATCCACTCCGTGTATGATTTTGGCATAGTCTGATAACCATTCTGGTGCGGACCTGTGGCTCTGGCTGTCTATCTGCTCCATGTATGACCCTTGGCCTGTCTTACTGTTCTGGTGCTGACCTGTGGCTCTGTCTGACTATTCACTCCGTGTATGACTCTTGCATAGTCTGATAACCATTCTGGTGTGGACCTGAGGACGATCCTCTCCGTGTATGACCCTTGGCCTGTCTCACTATCCGTTCTGGTGCTGACCTGTGGCTCTGTCTGACTATCCACTCCGTGTATGACTTTGGCATAGTCTGATAACCATTCTGGTGAGGACCAGTGGCCCTGGCTGACTCTCTGCTCCATGTATGACCCTTGGCCTGTCTGACTAACCGTTCTGGTGCTGACCTGTGGCTCTGTCTGACTATCCACTCCGTGTATGACTCTGGCATAGTCTGATAACCATTCTGGTGAGGACCTGTGGCTCTGGCTGACTATCTGCTCCATGAATGACCCTTGGCCTACCTGACTACCTGTTCTGGTGCAGACCTGTGGCTCTGTCTGACTATCCACTCCGTGTATGACTCTGGCATATTCTGATAACCATTCTGGTGCGGACCTGCGGCTCTGGCTGACTACCCGTTGTGTATTGACCCTTGGCTTGTCTGACTAACCATTCTGGTGCCGACCTGTGGCTCTATCTGACTTTTCTCTGTGTGGCCTCCTGTTAGTCTGATATCCATTCTAGTGCGGACATGTGGCTCTGACAGACTCATTCCTGGTTGCCTCCTGAGCATCTGGTGTTCCTTCAGGTGCGGACCTGAGAATCACATATCTTCGCTCTGTGTTTCATTGGTTTAGTGCAGGTGTGGACCTGCGGCAGCCTACCATTCCCTATCTGGTATCTACATACAGTACCACACTGAAGCAGTCTCCTATCCTTGCAGTGTCGCCTGCTCTGTTGTGTGTGCTCATACTGTACATACCGTGTATTACTATTTTCATTGTTTACTTCAATAAACTTGTGTTACCTAACAGTACCTGTCCAGATCTCATTTGTACGAACTGTGGCAGTGTGCTAGGTTACAGCATGGTCTGTGTGCTAGGCTACAGTGTAATCTGTGTGCTACGTTACAGTGTGATCTGTGTGCTAAGTTAAAGTGTGAACTGTGTGCTAGGTTACATTGTGGTCCGTGTGCTAGGTTACAGTGTGGTCTGTGTGTTAGGTTACAGTGAGATGTGTATGCTAGGTTACAGTGAGATCTGTGTGCTAGGTTACAGTGTGGTCTGTGTGCTAGGTTACACTGAGATGTGTATGGTAGGTTACAGTGTGGTCTATGTGCAAGGTTACAGTGTTGTGCTAGGTTACAGTGTGGTCTGTGTGCTAGGTTACAGTGTGATCTTATATGTGTTATAATGTGAATTTGCTATGTGATTGCTGTGTGTTACGTTACAGTGTGATCTCTGTGCTAGGTTACAGTGTGATCTGTGTGCTAGGTTCCAGGGTAATCTGTGTGCTAGGTTATAGTGAGATCCGTATGTTAGGTTACAGTGATATATGTGTCCTAGTTTACAGTGATATATGTGTGCTAGGTTACAGTGATATCTGTGTTTAGGGTTATAGTGAGATCTGAGTGCTAGGTCACAGAGTGACCTGTTTGCTAGGTTATAGTGACATCTGTGTGCTAGGTTACAATGTAATATGTGTGCTAGGTTACAGTGGGATCTGTGTGCTAGGTTACAGTGTAATATGTGTGCTAGGTTACAGTAAGATGTGTGTGCTAGGTTACAGTGAGATCCATGTATTGGGTTACAGTGTGATCTGTGTACTGGGTTACAATGAGATCCATGTACTAGGTTATAGTGAGAACTGTGTACTAGGTTACAGTGAAATACGTGTGCTAGGATACAGTGGGATCTGTGTGCTAGGGTACAGTGTGATCTGAGTGCTAGGATACAGTGGGATCTGTGTGCTACGGTACAGTGTGATCTGAGTGCTAGGTTAAAGTGAGATCTGTGTGCTAGGTTATAGTGAGATTTGCGTGCTAGCTTACAGTGTAATATGTGTGCTAGGTTACAGTGAGACCTGTGTGCTAGGTTACAGTGATATTCTGTGTGCTAGGTTACAGTGATATCTGTGTTTAGGGTTATAGTGATATCTGAGTGCTAGGTCACAGAGTGACCTTTTTCCCTAGGTTATAGTGAGATCTGTGTGCTAGGTTACAGGTAATATGTGTGCTAGGTTACAATGAGATCTGTGTGCTAGGTTACAGTGTAATATGTGTGCTAGGTTACAGTGGGATCTGTGTGCTAGGTCACAGTGCAATATATGTGCTAGGTTACAGTGAGATCTGTGTGCTAGGTTATAGTGATATCTGTGTGCTAGCTTACAGTGTATTACGTGTGCTAGGTTACAGTGGGATCTGTGTGCTAGGTTACAGTGAGAGCTGAGTGCTAGATTAAAGTGAGATCTGTGATGTAGGTCATAGAGAGATATGTGTGCTACGTTATAGTGAGATCTGTGTGCTAGCTTGCAGTGTAATATGTGTGCTAGGTTACAGTGCAATATGTGTGCTAGGTTACAGTATGATCTGTGTGCTAGGTCTAGTGAGATCTGTGTGGTAGTTTACAGTGAGATCTGTGTGCTAGGTTACAGTGTGATCCATGTACTGGGTTACAGTGTGATCTATGTTCTGGGTTACAGTGAGATACGTATGCTAGGTTATAGTGAGATCTGTGTACTAGGTTACAGTGAGATCTGTGTGCTAGGTTACAGTGAGATCTGGGTTCAGAGTTATAGTGAGATCTGAGTGCTAGGTCACAGAATGCCCTGTTTGCTAGGTTATAGTGAGATCTGTGTGCTAGCTTACAGTGTAATACATGTGCTAGGTTACAGTGGAATCTGTGTGCTAGGTTACAGTGAGATACGTGTGCTAGGTTACAGTGGGAGCTGAGTGCTAGATTACAATGAGATCTTGAGGTATGTCATAGTGAGATATGTGTGCTACGTTATAGTGAGATCTGTGTGCTAGCTTGCAGTGTAATATGTGTCCTAGGTTACAGTACAATATGTGTGCTAGGTTACAGTAAGATCTGTGTGCTAGGACTAGTGAGATCTGTGTGCTAGGTTACAGTGAGATCTGTGTGCTAGGTTACAGTGTGATCCATGTACTGGGTTACAGTGTGATCTATGTACTGGGTTACAGTGAGATACGTGTGCTAGGTTATAGTGAGATCTGTGTTCAGGGTTATAGTGAGATCTGAGTGCTATGTCACAGAGTGCCCTGTTTGCTAGGTTATAGTGAGATCTGTGTACTAGCTTACAGTGTAATATGAGTGCTAGGTTACAGTAAGATCTGTGTGCTAGGTTACAGTGAGATCTGTGTGCCAGGTTACAGTGAGATTTGTGTGCTATGTTATAGTGATATCTGTGTGCTAGGTTACAGTGAGATCTGTGTGCTAGGTTACAGTGTGATCCATGTACTGGGTTACAGTGTGATCCATGTGCTACGTTACAGTGAGATCTGTGTGCTGGGTTATAGTGTGATCCATGCACTGGGTTACAATGTGTGCCATGTGCTAGGATACAGTGAGATCTGTGTACTATGTTATAGTGAGATCTGTGTTCTAGGTTACAGTGAAGTACATGTGCTAGTTTACAGTGGGATCTGTGTGATAGATTACAGGGTGACCCTTCTGCTAGTTTACAGTGAGATCTGTGTGCTAGGTTACAGTGTGATTCTTTTGCTATGTTACAGTGTGATCTGTGTGCTAGGTTATAGTGAGATCTGTGTGCTAGGTTACAGTGCAATATGTGTGTTAGGTTATAGTGAGATCTGTGTGCTAGGTTACAGTGATATCAGTGTTTAGGGTTATAGTGAGATCTGAGTGCTAGGTCACAGAGTGACCTATTTGCTAGGTTATAGTGAGATCTGTGTGCTAGGTTACAATGTAATATGTGTGCTAGGTTACAGTGGGATCTGTGTGCTAGGTTACAGTGCAATATGTGTGCTAGGTTACACTGAGATCTGTGTGCTATGTTACATGAGATCCATGTTTTGGGGTACAGTGTGATCTGTGAACTGGGTTACAGTGAGATCCGTGTACTAGGTTATAGTGAGATATGTGTACTAGATTACAGTGTAATACGTGTGCTAGGGTACAGTGTGATCTGAGTGCTAGGTTAAAGTGAGATCTGTGTGCTAGGTTATACTGAGATTTGTGTGCTAGCTTACAGTGTAATATGTGTGCTAGCTTACAGTGCAATATGTATGCCAGGTTACAGTGAGATCTGTGTGCTAGGTTACAGTGAGATGTGAGTGCTAGGTTACAATGAGATCTGTGTGTTAGCTTACAGTGTAATACGTGTGCTAGGTTACAGTGGGATCTATATGCCTGGTTACAGTGAGATCTGAGTGCTAGGTTACGGTGAAATATGTGTGGTAGGTCATAGTGAGATCTGTGTGCTACGTTATAGTGAGATCTGTGTGTTAGCTTACAGTGTAATACACGTGCTAGGTTACAGTGGGATCTATATGCCTGGTTACAGTGAGATCTGAGTGCTAGGTTACGGTGAAATATGTGTGGTAGGTCATAGTGAGATCTGTGTGCTACTTTATAGTGAGATCTGTGTGCTAGCTTACAGTGTAATATTTGTACTAGGTTACAGTGCGATATGTTTGCTAGGTTACAGTGAGATCTGTGTGCTAGGTTACAGTGAGATCTGAGTGATAGGTCATAGTGAGTTCTGTGTGCTAGGTTACAGTGAGATTTGTGTGCTATGTTATTGTGAGATCTGTGTGCTAGGTTACAGTGTGATCCATGTACTGGCTTACAGTGTAATATGTGTGCTATGTTACAGTGCATTATATGTGCTAGGTGACAGTGAGATCTGTGTGGTAGGTTACAGTGAGATCTGAGTGCTAGGTTACAATGAGATCTGAGTGCTAGGTTACAGTGAGATCTGCGTGCTAGGTTACAGTGAGATGTGAGTGCTAGGTTACAGTGAGATCTGTGTGCTTGGTCATAGTGAGATCTGAGTGCTAGGTCATAATGAGATCTGTGTGCTAGGTTACAGTGAGATTTGTGTGCTATGTTATAGTGAGATCTGTGTGCTAGGTTACAGGGAGATCTGTGTGCTAGGTTACAGTGTGATCCATGTACTGGGTTACAGTGAGATCCACATGATAGGTTACAGTGAGATCCATGTATTGGGTTACAGTGAGATCTGGGTTACAGTGAGATCTGTGTGCTAGGTTACAGTGAGATCCATGTATTGGGTCACAGTGTGATCTGTGTACTGAGTTACAGTGAGATCCGTGTACTAGGTTACAGTGTAATACGTGTGCTAGGATGCAGTGAGATCTATGTGCTAGGGTACAGTGTGATCTGAGTGTTAGGTTCAAGTGAGATCTGTGTGATAGGTTATAGTGAGATCTGTGTGCTAGGTTATAGTGAGATTTGTGTGCTAGCTTACAGTGCAATATGTATGCTAGGTTACAGTGAGATCTGAGTGCTAGGTTACAGTGAGATTTGTGTGCTATGTTATAGTGAGATCTGTGTGCTAGGTTACAGGGAGATCTGTGTACTAGGTTACAGTGTGATCCATGTACTGGGTTACAGTGAGATCCACATGATAGGTTACAGTGAGATCCATGTATTGGGTTACAGTGAGATCTGGGTTACAGTGAGATCTGTGTGCTAGGTTACAGTGAGATCCATGTATTGGGTCACAGGGTGATCTGTGTACTGAGTTACAGTGAGATCTGTGTACTAGGTTACAGTGTAATACGTGTGCTAGGATACAGTGGGATCTATGTGCTAGGGTAGTGTGATCTGAGTGTTAGGTTCAAGTGAGATCTGTGTGCTAGGTTATAGTGAGATCTGTGTGCTAGGTTATAGTGAGATCTGTGTGCTAGGTTATAGTGAGATTTGTGTGCTAGCTTACAGTGCAATATGTATGCTAGGTTACAGTGAGATCTGAGTGCTAGGTTACATTGAGATCTGTGTGCTAGCTTACAGTGGAATATGTGTGCTAGGTTACAGTGGGATCTGTGTGCCTGGTTACAGCGAGATCTGTGTGGTAGGTCATAGTCAGATCTGTGTGCTACGTTATAGTGAGATCTGTGTGCTAGCTTACAGTGTAATATGTGTGCTAGGTTACAGTGGGATCTGTGTGCCTGGTTACAGTTAGATCTGTGTGGTAGGTCATTGTGAGATCTGTGTGCCACGTTATAGTGAGATCTGTATGCTAGCTTACAGTGTAATATGTGTGCTAGGATACAATGTGATATGTGTGCTAGGTTACAGTGAGATCTGTGTGCTAGGTTACAGTGAGATCTGAGTGCTAGGTTACAGTGAGGTTTGTGTGCTATGGTATAGTGAGATCTGTGTACTAGTTTACAGTGAGATCTGTGTTCAGGGTTATAGTGAGATCTGAGTGCTAGGTTCCAGAGTGCCCTGTTTGCTAGGTTATAGTGATATCTGTGTGCTAGCTTACAGTGTAATATGTGTGCTAGGTTACAGTGTGATAAATGTGCTAAGTTACAGTGAGATCTGTGTGCTAGTTTACAGTGAATTATGTGTTCAGGGTTATAGTGAGATCTGAGTGCTAGGTTACAGTGTAATACGTGTGCTAGGTTACAGTGAGATCTGTGTACTAGGTTACAGTGAGATCTGTGTGCTAGGTTACAGTGACATCTGTGTGCTAGGTTATAGTGAGTAAGGGGTGCCTGGTTGCAGTGAGATCTGTGTGCTAGGTTATAGTGACATCTGTGTGCTAGGTTACAGTCACTCAGCTGCTGCAAGAGCAATTAGGATACTAGCCTGCATAAAAAGAGGTGTAGATGCAAGGGATGCTAATATTATCCTACCTCTGTATAAACCCTTGATTATCATCTAGAATATGGAGTACAGTTTTGGGCACCAGTTCTTAAAAAATACATTATTGAAGTGGAAAAGGTGCAGAGACGTGCAACAAAACTGATAAAGGGATTGGAGGATCTGAGTTAGAAATAGCCAAACTGGGTTTGTTTACATTAGAAAAGAGACATTTAAGGGGTGATATGATTACCATTTACACATACATTCAAGGTCAATACTAGTGATGAGCGAGCACCCCAATGCTCGGGTGTTCGGGTGCTCTGACCGAGCGCCCCCGGAGGCTCGAGTGCTCGGCCGAGCACCCGAGCCCCATTGAAGTCAATGGGAGGACTCGAGCATTACACCAGGCACCCCCTGCTCTGATGAGGGGAGGGTGCCTGGTCCATAGGAAAAGGGCAGAAAAGGATGGAAACACCACAGAAATGGTTCAGGGACAGCATAGGGAGGATGTCTGGATGCATCTTGGACTCCAACATCGCTGCTGGGAACGATCTTTCGCCCGTAGTACGCCATTTTTACAGACTGACCATAAAACACACAAAAAGGAAAATAAAAACGACTTTAGGCGAAAAATTGTTACCAAACATTATTTGCTGTATATTTACTTGTATATTATCTGCAAATTATCCCAAAAATTTCCTTGATTTTCTGAAGTGAGGCCATGATTAAGAGGGAAACGTGCGCAGAGGCAAATTATCCCAAAAATTTCCTTGATTTTCTGAAGTGAGGCCATGATTAAGAGGGAAACGTGCGCAGAGGCAAATTCTCCCAAAAATTTCCTTGATTTTCTGAAGTGAGGCCATGATTAAGAGGGAAACGTGTGCAGAGGCAAATTCTCCCAAAAATTTCCTTGATTTTATTGAACTGAGGCCATGATTAAGAGGGAAACGTGTGCTGAGCTGACCATCTAAAACATTATGGGTGAGGGTCTGCTGCAGAGCTGACCATCCTAAACATTATATGCGAAGGCCCGCTAGTGAGCTGACGCTATAAAACATTATATGAGAGGGCCCGTTAGAGAGCTGACCCAATAAAACATTATATGAGAAGGCCCGCTGGTGAGCTGACCTATATAAAAATTGTCAAACAGGGCCCGCTGGTGAGCTGGCCCTATATAAAAATTATATCACAGGGCCCGCTGGTTAGCTGGCCCTATATAAAAATTATAGCACAGGGCATATGGAAGAGGAGGAGGAGGATGAGAAGATTAAGAGTCAACCATATACCCGTTTTTTGGGTGGAAGGGGTGAATGGGAATACAGAGTATTCCCATCATTGTAAATAACACATATAAAGTGAGTTTATGTTCCCCCGGGGCTTTCCTCCAGTGGAGTGGAGAAGTCAGGGGAAATCCAGGCCTTGTTCATTTTTATAAGTGTCAACCTATCAGCATTGTCGGTGGAAAGGCGGATACGCTTATCTGTTATGATGCCACCAGCAGCACTAAATACCCGCTCAGACAGAACGCTGGTGGCAGGGCAGGCCAGCACCTCCAAGGCGTAGAGTGCCAGTTCATACCACGTGTCCAGCTTGGACACCCAGTAGTTGTAAGGCACAGAGGGATCATTGAGGACGCTGACACGGTCTGCTACGTACTCCTTCACCATCTTCCAAAACTTTTCCCTCCTTGTGACACTAGGCTGCGCATCAGGGTGAGGGTGCTGGCGGGGTGTCATGAAGGTGTCCCACGCCTTGGAGAGTGTTGCCCTGCCTTTCTCGGAACTGCTGTGTGCTCCCCTTTTCTCCCCTTCTCGGTTGGCCAAGGTAGCACGTACTCTGCCGCCAGCGTTGTCAGATGGAAAATTTTGGAGCAATTTTTCAACAAGAACCTTCTGGTATTGCACCATTTTGCTTGTCCTCTCCACCGGAGGAATGAGAGATGAGAAATTCTCTTTGTAGCGGGGGTCCAGAAGGGTGAACACCCAGTAATCCGTGTTGTCTAAAATGCGTACAACGCGTGGGTCACGGGAAAGGCAGCCTAACATAAAGTCAGCCATGTGTGCCAGAGTACCAACAGGCAAGATTTCGCTGTCCTCACCAGGAGGATGACTCTCAATCTCCTCATCCTCTTCCTCCTCTTCTGCCCACCCACGCTGAAGAGATGGAACTAAAGTTCCATGGCTACCCTCTGTAGCGGAGGCAACCGTGTCTTCCTCCTCCTCCTCCTCCTCCTCCGCCTCCTCCAATTGTCGCTGAGAAGACGAAGTGAGGGTGCTCTGGCTATCACCTTGTGTAAGCTCTTCCTCCCCCATTTCCACCTCTTCCACATGCAAAGCGTCGGTTTTAATTGTGAGCAGCGAGCATTTCAGTAGACACAGAAGTGGGATGGTTACACTGATAATAGCGTTATCGCTGCTCACCATCTGTGTCGATTCCTCAAAATTGCGTAAAACCTCGCAGAGGTCTGACATCCATTCCCACTCCTCACTTCTGATTACAGGAAGTTGAACGGAGAGGCGACGACCGTGTAACAGCTGGTACTCCACTACTGCCCTCTGCTGCTCACAAAGCCGGTCCAACATGTGGAAGGTGGAGTTCCAGCGCGTGCTCACGTCACACAGCAGCCGGTGAGCTGGCAATTGTAAGCGCTGCTGCAGCTTCAACAGGCCGGCCGAAGCTGTAGATGACTTACGGAAATGTGCACACACGCGGCGCACCTTCGTCAAGAGATCATGCACATTGGGGTAGGTTTTTAGAAATCGCTGAACCACTAAATTAAATACATGCGCTAGGCATGGTACGTGTGTGAGCTTGCCGAGCTCCAAAGCCGCCACCAAGTTACGCCCATTATCACACACAACCATGCCTGGTTGCAGGTTGAGTGGCGAGAGCCACTGCTCGGTCTGGTGACTAATCCCCTGCAACAGCTCTGAGGCCATGTGCTGTTTGTCCCCAAGGCAGATCAGCTTCAGCACGGCCTGTTGACGCTTCCCCACTGCAGTGCTACACTGCTTCCAGCTACTGGCTGATGGGGGAGTGGCGCTGCGTGTAGAGAATTTGGAGGTGGAAACGGAGGAGGAGGAGCCAATAACGTAGGTGCTGGCGGAAACCCTGATGGAGGTAGGGCCCGCAATCCTCGGCGTGGGTAGCACCCGTGCCATCCCAGGGTCCGAGTCGCTCCCAGCCTCCACGACATTCACCCAGTGTGCCGTCAGGGAAATGTAGCGTCCCTGGCCACAAGCACTTGTCCATGTGTCAGTCGTTAAGTGGACCTTCCCAGTAACTGCGTTGGTCAGGGCACGGGTGATGTTACGGGACACATGGTGGTGTAATGCGGGGATGGCACACCGGGAAAAGTAGTGGCGGCTGGGGACCGCGTACCGAGGGACAGCTGCTGCCATCAGGCTGCGGAAGGACTCAGTGTCCACAAGCCTAAATGGCAGCATTTCGATGTCCAGTAATTTGGAAAGGTGTGAGGTTAGTGCTATGGCCTGTGGGTGGGTGGCTGGGTATTTTCGCTTGCGCTCAAATGCCTGGGGTAACGACATTTGGACGCTGTGCTGGGACAGGGAAGTGGATGTGGTCACTGATGGTGCTTCAGATGCTACAGGTGCAGGGCGGGAGGTATGCGGGCCTGCGCCTTCGACAGGCGATTGGCCGGCACCGAAAACAGGGGAAGAGGAGGCAGTGGTGTGGCCTGCAGACACAGATGGGCGATCCAGGCGTTCCTCCCACTTATTACGGTGCTTGGATGCCATGTGTCGGATCATGCTGGTGGTGGTGAGGTTTCTAGTGTTCATGCCTCGGCTCATTCTGGTGTGGCACAGGTTGCAAACTACAATTCTTTTGTCGTCCGCACTTTCCTTAAAAAAACGCCATACCGCGGAACACCTACCCTTTGGCAAGGTAGATTTACGCAAGGGGGTGCTCCGTGGAACATTTGCGGGCCGGTTTGGTGCGGTCCGCCTTCTTTCTGTAGCCACACCACTGCCTCTTCCAGCCTGTTGCGGTGCTGCAGATGGCTCACCCTCAGGACTGCTGTCATCGCTCGGCTCTACACCTTCCCAGGTGGGGTCAGTCACCTCATCGTCCACCAAGTCCTCCTCCACTTCCTCACTCTGATCATCCTCCTCATGTCTTGATCCCACCACATACTCAGTCATTGACAACTGTATAACATTCTCCTCAACAAGGTCTTGAGACGGAAATAGTGGTTGATTTAATGGCAACTGTGTCTCATCATCATCATCATCATCCACTACTTCCTTTGACCTTAAATGCCGTTCACATCTGTCATCTTCTTGTGATTGGCTACCCTCTAGAGGTTGTGAATCAGGGCACAAGATGTCATGTTCCTCTGCAAGCGTGCTTGGAGAGAGGGTCAAATGAAGGATTGGTGATGAGACGAGCTCCTCACTATATCCCAGTGTGGGATCACTTCTTTGACCAGACCGTGTATGGTGGGAGGAAGGATGATCAGAGTGAGGATTATGTTGACCAGACTCTTGGCTACTGAGAGTGGACTTGGTGGAAGACAGGGTGGTGCTTAACCGACTGGAAGCAGTATCAGCTGACATCCAACCGACCACCTGTTCACAGTGGTCGGACCTCGAGAGTGATGTCCTGCGATGCCCTGTGAAATGAGACATGAAGCTAGGTATGGTGGATGTCTTTCTTTCTTGTGCTCTGGCACCAGGCACAGTTTCTCCGCGTCCTGACCCGCGCCCTGAACTATCAGGATCACGTCCACTTCCCCGTCCCTTTTTACCCGCATTCTTCATCTTACACGGAATATGTGACTTTAATATTTGAGTTTGAAGACTTAACAGTATTTCTTCCTATTCTGCAACTGTGCAGAGTACACAGAATAGGCTGCTAAACTGCGGTGACACACACTGAATGGAATATGTGACTTTAATATTTGAGTTTGAAAACTTAACAGTATTTCTTCCTATTCTGCAACTGTGCAGAGTACACAGAATAGGCTGCTAAACTGCGGTGACACACACTGAATGGAATATGTGACTTTAATATTTGAGTTTGAAAACTTAACAGTATTTCTTCCTATTCTGCAACTGTGCAGAGTACACAGAATAGGCTGCTAAACTGCGGTGACACACACTGAATGGAATATGTGACTTTAATATTTGAGTTTGAAAACTTAACAGTATTTCTTCCTATTCTGCAACTGTGCAGAGTACACAGAATAGGCTGCTAAACTGCGGTGACACACACTGAATGGAATATGTGACTTTAATATTTGAGTTTGAAAACTTAACAGTATTTCTTCCTATTCTGCAACTGTGCAGAGTACACAGAATAGGCTGCTAAACTGCGGTGACACACACTGAATGGAATATGTGACTTTAATATTTGAGTTTGAAAACTTAACAGTATTTCTTCCTATTCTGCAACTGTGCAGAGTACACAGAATAGGCTGCTAAACTGCGGTGACACACACTGAATGGAATATGTGACTTTAATATTTGAGTTTGAAGACTTAACAGTATTTCTTCCTATTCTGCAACTGTGCAGAGTACACAGAATAGGCTGCTAAACTGCGGTGACACACACTGAATGGAATATGTGACTTTAATATTTGAGTTTGAAAACTTAACAGTATTTCTTCCTATTCTGCAACTGTGCAGAGTACACAGAATAGGCTGCTAAACTGCGGTGACACACACTGAATGGAATATGTGACTTTAATATTTGAGTTTGAAGACTTAACAGTATTTCTTCCTATTCTGCAACTGTGCAGAGTACACAGAATAGGCTGCTAAACTGCGGTGACACACACTGAATGGAATATGTGACTTTAATATTTGAGTTTGAAAACTTAACAGTATTTCTTCCTATTCTGCAACTGTGAAGAGTACACAGAATAGGCTGCTAAACTGCAGTGACACACACTGAATGGAATATGTGACTTTAATATTTGAGTTTGAAAACTTAACAGTATTTCTTCCTATTCTGCAACTGTGCAGAGTACACAGAATAGGCTGCTAAACTGCGGTGACACACACTGAATGGAATATGTGACTTTAATATTTGAGTTTGAAAACTTAACAGTATTTCTTCCTATTCTGCAACTGTGCAGAGTACACAGAATAGGCTGCTAAACTGCGGTGACACACACTGAATGGAATATGTGACTTTAATATTTGAGTTTGAAAACTTAACAGTATTTCTTCCTATTCTGCAACTGTGCAGAGTACACAGAATAGGCTGCTAAACTGCGGTGACACACACTGAATGGAATATGTGACTTTAATATTTGAGTTTGAAAACTTAACAGTATTTCTTCCTATTCTGCAACTCTGCACAGTACACAGAATGTGCTGCTAAACTGCGGCGAAGCACACTGAATGGAATATGTGACTGATATTTTAGTTTGAAGACTTAACAGTATTTCTTCCTATTCTGCAACTCTGCACAGTACACAGAATGTGCTGCTAAACTGCGGCGAAGCACACTGAATGGAATATGTGACTTTGATATTTTAGTTTGAAGACTTAACAGTATTTCTTCCTGTTCTGCAACTCTGCACAGTACACAGAATGTGTTGCTAAACTGCGGCGAAGCACACTGAATGGAATATGTGACTTTGATATTTTAGTTTGAAGACTTAACAGTATTTCTTCCTATTCTGCAACTCTGCACAGTACACAGAATGTGCTGCTAAACTGCGGCGAAGCACACTGAATGGAATATGTGACTTTGATATTTTAGTTTGAAGACTTAACAGTATTTCTTCCTATTCTGCAACTCTGCACAGTACACAGAATGTGCTGCTAAACTGCGGCGACGCACACTGAATGGAATATGTGACTTTGATATTTTAGTTTGAAGACTTAACAGAATGTGCTCTAATCTGCAACTTTGCACACTAAACAGAATGTGCTCTAATCTGCAACTTTGCACACTAAACAGAATGTGCTCTAATCTGCAACTTTGCACACTAAACAGAATGTGCTCTAATCTGCAACTGTGCACACTAAACAGAATGTGCTCTAATCTGCAACTTTGCACACTAAACAGAATATATGTTTTTTTTTTTTTGTTTTTTTTCCCCCCCCACACAAAATAACCTGCTGCCCCCACACACAGTAGTCCTAAAAAGGACTTTTGGTTCTTTTTTTTTCACAATTTTGCTTTTTTTCCTCCCTACACTGACTTTCCCTTCCTATCCTCAGCTCTCCCTGGCTAAGACTGAGCCGAACTCGCTGGTCAGGTGCTATACAGCACCCGACCACGGGTTCTGGCCAGCCAATCAGTGTAATGCCAGCAGCCAACATGGCTGCTGGCATTACACTGATGTCAGAGCCTCCCTGCACGTTTATTGGCTGCGTAGCAGCCGCAAAACGTGCGGGGAGGAGACCCGAACATGGCGGGCGAGCACATGCGGTACTCGTACGAGTACCGCCATGTGCCGAGCAGAGCGATGCTCGAGCCGATCCGAGCATCGGCCGAGCATGCTCGCTCAACACTAGTCAATACAAATAACTAGCCAATTAATTATATACACAGAGAGCTGAGCTAAGAACAAGAGGTCATCCATTAAGACTTGAGGAAAGGTGATTTCGACTGAAACAAAGGCAGGGATTCTTTACAGTAAGGGCAGTTAAGCTTTGGAATTCTTTTCCACGGCATGTTTTAGTTGCAGATAATGCAACTGCTTTCAAAAAAACAGTGCATGCCTATCTAGCACAGAACAATATTGGAAATTATGACAGATGGCTTCAGTGCAGATAGGATGTTGATCCAGGGAAATATCTGACTGTCATTTGGAGTCAGGAAGGAATTTTTTTACCCACTTGGGGCTAAATTAGAAATTGGTCCAGAGGTTTTTTTTTTGGCTTTCCTCTGGATCAACAGGGGTGTTAGTGGCATGGGCTGGACTTGATGGACACATGTCTTTTTTCAGCCTCATCAACTATGTTACCATGTTTTACTATGATTAAGCTCATAAATAGTATGCCGATTTGTTTGTCCCTATTGCATAACTTTAAACTTTTCTACATTAAATTTCATATAGACAGTAAACTTCTTACACTGAATTTATTAACCTGCATGATTTAGTTTCATCTTCAAATACTGACATTTTCCCTTCTATAATTACTTCCAGGTCATTAGAAATCAGTGATCCAAGTACTGATCCCTGAGGTACCCCAGTCACAGCTTTGACTGTATTTCAGTTTACAACACTATTACCTATCCTTCAGCCAATTTTATATCAAGTTAATGAACATTATCCCCTAGACCCAATGTTCTTATTTTATACACCAGTCTCCTATGTGGAACTGTATCAAATGCCTTTGAAAAACCTAGACACACTAAATGTACTACATTACCATTATCTAAGTTGATACTTACTTCTTCATAGTTATAATATTTGTTTGGCAAGACCTATCCCTCATAAATCTATGATGATTCTTGCTAATAATTTTATTTTTTACAATGTAATCCTGAATATAATCCCATATTTTCTCTTTAAGCAGTTTTCTCACAACTGATGTTAAACTCACAGGTCTATAATTCCCAGGTTCTGTTTTAGTTCCCTTCTTAAATAAAGGCACTACATTGGCTTTACACCAATCTTGTGGCACTGAGCCTTTGGAGATAGAGTCTTTAAAGATTAAAAACAGTAGTCTTGCTACACTGAGTTCCCTAAGAACCATTGGATGTACACCATCAGAACCGGGTGCTTTGTTAGCATTGTGTCCAGTCTTCCCAGGACCTCTTCTTGATAATGGTATGGTTGTGCTTGTTGAGGCTTTTCTATCTTTTCATGTTCCCTGATATAAATTGATGAAAAGAATATGTGTAGAGCATCATACCTTTCCTTATCCTCACCAACTAACTCACCCATCTTATTTTTTTTAAAGGTCCAATACACTTGCTCTTAAGTTTTTAGCTGCTTATGAATATGAATGCTTTTTTGGATTAGTCTTTCTGTCCTTTGCAATTTAAGTTGCATTTTCTATTTCTGCTAACCTAATTGCTTTTTTTGCAATCATTGTTGCACTCCCTGTATTTCACGAAAGAATGTTCTGTTCCTTCAAACATAAATAGCCTAAATGTATTTTTTCCTTGCACATTCTTTCTTTACATTTGCATTTACCCACATTTGTTGTGACCTTCCTTTTTGAATTTGGTCCCCAAGGTTGTATATACTGTTGAATATATTTCTGCAACCTAAATTTAAATTCAGGCCATTTTCCCCTCTGTATTTTTTTCATCCTATACTATGTGTTGCATTGATGCTGTTAACATTTGAACTTAGCATTTTTAAAACTATGAGTCTTGATTGAACCTATAAAGTTTTGTTTCTTCAAACTGGTCTCAAATGAAACCATACAGAGATCACTGCTTCCCAGATGTTCACCTGCTTTAATATTGGACACCATGTCCTTGATATTTGTTGGCACTTCCACTATTTGTGATATGTAGCTAACCCAAATCATGTTCACAAACCTGCATTTGGATGTCTCATTTTCCAGTTTATATTCTCTCCATATGGCTCCAGTTCATACCTTTGACATTGACAATAGATTATACATGTTCCTTAATCAGTGGATTACATTTCTCTCTTATGTGTGTGCTGGTCTGTACAGGCACTCAGACCTCTGAACCAGTTACATATGATGTATGATGTAGATACTAACGGAATCTACTAGGTTATTAGGCCTGTAATGCTGTACTCCACTTCTTTCCTTTTTTAACCCCAACATTTACCTGATCCATCCCTGAGCCCCTTTTCCCCTCCCATTACCATGTAACATTCAGACACAAGTAAAAAACAAGGTTACTCTTGCTGCTAGGAAGAGTTTTATTCAAAAGTTATTACAGCTCAAACTTAATTTTTTTTAGGTGTGCTATCTCAGTGGTCTCAGATTTTACAGTGGCGCTGTTGCTACATAATCCTATGCAGATGTATGGTCAACTGAGCGGAGTTGCCTATATGATGGTGTACCAACAGCACCACTGTACAATTTCAGGCCACTGTGATATTATATTTAAAAAAATGAAGTTTGAGCTTCAATAACTTTTGAATAAAATACCTCTCAGCAGTGGCAGTGGGAGTACCCTTTTTTACGCAGAGGATACAATGTACTATATATATACATATATATATATATATATATATATATATATATATATATATATATATACACATGTATATTAAGTATCACTATCCCTTTAAGGTAATGATTTTGGACATAAATAGCTTAATACTTTATGTAGGCATTGGGTGGGGAATCATGTGATCACTGATCTGTCTGCTAAATTCATGGGTACTAAGTGACAGTGATCTCTGATATATGTGCTAGGTTCATGTGATCTCTGATATTTGTGCTAGGTTCATTTGATCTTTGATCTGTGTATTAGGTTTACGGGATATCTGATATGTGTGCTAGGTACATGTGATTTCTAATATGTGTGCTAGATTCATGTGATCTCTGATACGTGTGCTAGATTCATGTGATCTCTGATGTATGTGTGCTTGGTTCATGTGATCTCTGATATATGTGCTAGGTTACAGTGATCTCTGATACCTTTGCTATGTTCATATGATCTCTGATATGTGCGCTAGGTTTATGTGATGTCTTTTATGAGTGCTAGGTTCTTGTAATCTATGATCCATGTGCTAGGTTCACGTGATCTCTGATATATGTGCTAGGTACACGTGATCTGCTATATGTGTGCTAGATTCATGTGATGTCTGATATGTATGCTATGTTCATATAATGTCTGATATGTGTACTAGGTTCATGTGATGTCTGATATGTGTACTAGGTTACTGTTGAGACCCTATCCAACAGAGCCAGGTCTGCTGTTTCTTTCATCCCTGTCTCATCCTCTTCCTCCTAATTGTTCCCTCCTTATCTGCTGTATGAGGCCTCACTCCATGCGCTATCTTGCACATTATTCCACATTATTCCAAGGCCTGATCAGATGACCAGGGGACACCCCTTGAGTTTGAGGAAAGGAGTTTTAGACTTCAGCAGAGGAAGGGTTTTTTTTTACAGTGAAGTCTATTAAATTGTGGAATTCATTGCCCAAGGAGGTGGTTATGGCAGATACAACAGATACATTTAAGAGATTAGATACATCTCTTTCCAATGGGAACATACAGAATTATACTGTTTATTAGTAAGCAGATCAGGAAGGTCTGATAAAGACTAACTTATTTGGTAGCAGGAAAGCTATAAAATTACTGGGGTATGAGGAGAAGGTTGAAATTGATGGACTTGTGTCTTTATTCAACCTAATTTAATGTTATATTCTTTGTGCCCTACCTAAAAGTTCCAGTGATTCTCCTGTGTCATACTGACTGACTCTCCTTTGCCAACTCTATCCACCCCTAACTCTTCTTCTAAGCCACCTGCCCCAACTTCTGCTTGGGTCACTGATGCTTCTAACGCCCGGCTTCCTAGACTTCTGGCCTTTACTGACCATTCTTATGCCCAGAGATTTGCTACATTTCTTAGACAGTGTCTTTATTCCCCTTCTGTCTTTAGGGGTTCCGGGTTTCAAGCATGGCTTGCAGAGGTGGTGCTACAATTTAAGCGGCTATTTAGATCCCCACTTGGTCAGAGGGCCCCGCAAAGCTTATAGAGTAGTATTACTGCATGTAAACATAATCAGATGCCATATTAGAAATGCTAGCATGGGAGTAAAGGGGGCTCCCATATGAATTTTTCATTTAGGGCTCTCAAAAACCTCAGACCACCCCGTTGGCTCAATTGCTACGGATATGATTCCTGAGTCCTTGTTAACTGCTTTCCTAGCTATACAGGTTGCAGATTAAAGACTTATTCTTTGCTGCCATCTTGTGGCTTTTTTGTATACTACCTGATTTTTCTTAATATTTTAGTATAGTTCCTCCTTTTCTTCTAATTTCTGATCCAACCACAAGAATACCATACTGACCCAGATACTGGCTCAACTGGTTCTGGTTACCCAACCTCGTGGTTGGCAACTTTACTTCATCTTAAAATAGTCCAGGAGCTGGCAGCACACTCCTGGCTCACATAACATCTATTTAACACCAGCAGCTTTATTTTGGAAGACCTGGTAGAAACTACAATTATTTCTACAACCCATTAGAGTTACTCTGATCTGTGATCTGTGTGCTATGTTACAGAGATATCTGATCACTGTGCTAGGTTATACTGCTCTCTGATCTGTGTGCTAGATTACACTGCTCTCCGATCTGTGTGCTAGGTTATACTGTTCTCTGATCTGTGTGCTAGGTTACACTGCTCTGTGTTCTGTGTGCTAGGATACAGTGATCTCTGATCCATGTGCTAGATTACAGTGATCTCTGATCTGTGATCTAGTTTACACTGCTCTCTGTTCTGTTTGCTAGGTTACACTGCTCTCTGATCTGTGTGCTAGATTACACTGCTCTCTGATCTGTGTGCTAAGTAACATGCTCTCTGGTCTGTGTGTACTCTGGTTTGTGTACTAAGTTACAATGTTCTGTGATGTATCTGATCTGGGTGCTAGGCTAGCGTGATCTCTGATCTTGGTTCTAGGTTACAGTAATCTCTGGTCTGTGTCTTAGGATACATTGAGCTCTGTGCTAGGTTACAGTGTCATCTGTGTGCTAGGTTACAGTGTGATATGTGTGTGCTAGGTTACATTGATCTGTATGCTAGGTTACATTGTGATCTATCAGCTAGGTTACAGTGCCACCTGTATGCTAGGTTACAGGTAAGTTACAGTGTGATCTGTGTGTTCTAGGTTACAGTGTGATCTGTGTGCTAGGTTACAGTGTGGTCTGAGCGCTAGGTTACAGTGTGATCTGTGTGCTAGGTTACAGTGCCATCTGTGTGGTAGATTACAGCTAGGTTACAGTGTGATGTGGGTGCTAGGTCTCAGTGTGATCTGTATACTAGGTTACAGTGTGATCTGTGTGTGCTAGGTTATAGTGTGATCTGTGTGCTAGGTTACAGTGTGGTCTGAGTGCTAGGTTAGAGTGTGATCTGTCTGTGCTAGTTTACAGTGTGGTCTGCATGATAGGATACGGTGTGGTCTGCGTGCTAGGTTACAGTGTGGTCTTCATGCTAGGTTACAGTGTGATCTGTGTGTTAGGTTACAGTGTGATCTGTGTGTTAGGTTACAGTGTGATCTGTGTGCTAGGTTACAGTGTGATCTGTGTGCTAGGTTATAGTGTGATCTGTGTGCTAGGTTACAGTGCCATCTGTGTGTTAGGTTACAGTGTGATCTGTGTGCTAGGTTACAGTGTGGTCTGTGTGCTAGGTTACAGTGTGATCTGTGTGCTAGGTTACAGTGTGGTCTGTGTGCTAGGTTATAGTGTGATCTGTGTGCTAGGTTACAGTGCCATCTGTGTGTTAGGTTACAGTGTGATCTGTGTGCTAGGTTACAGTGTGGTCTGTGTACTAGGTTACGGTGTGATCTGTGTGTTAGGTTACAGTGTGATCTGCGTGCTAGGTTACAGTGTGGTCTGCGTGCTAGGTTACAGTGTGCTCTGTGTGCTAGGTTACAGTGTGATCTATGTGCTAGGTTACAGTATGATCTATGTGCCAGGTTACAGTGTGATCTGTGTGTTAGGTTACAGTGTGATCTGTGTGCTAGGTTACAATGTGGTCTGCGTGCTAGGTTACAGTGTGGTCTGCGTGCTAGGTTACAGTGTGATCTGTGTGCTAGGTTACAGTGTGGTCTGTGTGCTAGTTTACAGTGTGATCTGTGTGTTAGGTTACAGTGTGATCTGTGTGCTAGGTTACAATGTAGTCTGTGTGCTAGGTTACAGTGTGGTCTGTGTACTAGGTTACAGTGTGATTTGCGTGCCAGGTTACAGTGTGATCTGTGTGTTAGGTTACAGTGTGATCTGTTTGCTAGGTTACAGTGTGATCTGCGTGTTAGGTTACAGTGTGATCTGTTTGCTAGGTTACAGTGTGATCTGTGTGTTAGGTTACAGTGTGATCTGTTTGCTAGGTTACTGTGTGGTCTGTGTGTTAGGTTACAGTATGATCTGTGTGCTAGGTTACAGTGTGATCTGTGTGTTAGGTTACAGTGTGGTCTGCGTGCTAGGTTACAGTGTGGTCTGGGTGCTAGGTTACAGTGTGGTCTGTGTGCTAGGTTACAGTGTGGTCTGTGTACTAGGTTACACTGTGATCTATGTGCTAGGTTACAGTGTGATCTGTGTGTTAGGTTACAGTGTGATCTGTTTGCTAGGTTACAGTGTGGTCTGCGTGCTAGGTTACAGTGTGGTCTGTGTGTTAGGTTACAGTATGATCTGTGTGCTAGGTTACAGTGTGGTCTGCGTGCTAGGTTACAGTGTGGTCTGCATGCTAGGTTACAGTGTGGTCTGTGTGCCAGGTTACAGTGTGATCTGTGTGTTAGGTTACAGTGTGATTTGTGTGTTAGGTTACAGTGTGATCTGTTTGCTAGGTTACAGTGTGATCTGTGTGTTAGGTTACAGTGTGATCTGTGTGTTAGGTTACAGTGTGATCTGTGTGTTAGGTTACAGTGTGATCTGTTTGCTAGGTTACTGTGTGGTCTGTGTGTTAGGTTACAGTATGATCTGTGTGCTAGGTTACAGTGTGATCTGTGTGTTAGGTTACAGTGTGGTCTGCGTGCTAGGTTACAGTGTGGTCTGGGTGCTAGGTTACAGTGTGATCTATGTGCTAGGTTACAGTGTGATCTGTGTGTTAGGTTACAGTGTGATCTGTTTGCTAGGTTACAGTGTGGTCTGCGTGCTAGGTTACAGTGTGGTCTGTGTGTTAGGTTACAGTATGATCTGTGTGCTAGGTTACAGTGTGGTCTGCGTGCTAGGTTACAGTGTGGTCTGCATGCTAGGTTACAGTGTGGTCTGTGTGCCAGGTTACAGTGTGATCTGTGTGTTAGGTTACAGTGTGATTTGTGTGTTAGGTTACAGTGTGGTCTGCATGCTAGGTTACAGTGTGGTCTGCGTGCTAGGTTACAGTGTGATCTGTGTGTTAGGTTACAGTGTGATCTGTGTTCTAGGTTACAGTGTGATCTGTGTGCTAGGTTACAGTGTGATCTGTGTGTTAGGTTACAGTGTGGTCTGCATGCTAGGTTACAGTGTGGTCTGTGTGCTAGGTTACAGTGTGATCTATGTGCTAGGTTACAGTGTGATCTGTGTGTTAGGTTACAGTGTGATCTGTGTGCTAGGTTACAGTGTGATCTGTGTGCTAGGTTACAGTGTGGTTTGCATGCTAGGTTACAGTGTGGTCTGCGTGCTAGGTTACAGTGTGATCTGTGTGCTAGGTTACAGTGTGATCTGTGTGTTAGGTTACAGTGTGGTTTGCATGCTAGGTTACAGTGTGGTCTGCGTGCTAGGTTACAGTGTGATCTGTGTGCTAGGTTACAGTGTGATCTGTGTGTTAGGTTACAGTGTGGTCTGCGTGCTAGGTTACAGTGTGATCTGTGTGCTAGGTTACAGTGTGATCTGTGTGTTAGGTTACAGTGTGGTCTGCATGCTAGGTTACAGTGTGGTCTGTGTGCTAGGTTACAGTGTGATCTATGTGCTAGGTTACAGTGTGATCTGTGTGTTAGGTTACCATGTGATCTATGTGCAAGGGTACAGTAATACCCTTTGTGTGAGTTAGGTTACATATACTCTCTTACCAATATGCAAGATTATTTGTGTTTTCAACCCCTTGGATACTAGTGACATATCCAATAAATTGCTTCAGAGTTGTCACTAGCATTCAATGGGTTAATGTGTGTGCTAGGTTATGGAAGATGCCTGATAAATTAATAAGCACTGTAATAATTAGGTTGTATTCTGACTACACTATAAAGAACAATTAAAACCGTGCATCAATTTAAATGGAGCGTCACGGTGCTAGTCGTCTCTTATTGTTAAGCAATGCACCATTCACCATTCTAGAGATTAAATGCTCCATTTAAAACAGTGGGATTTTGGGGGATATTTATTTGCTCTCTGTGGTGTTGTTGGATTGCCTGTGTATGACTTCATTTCTACCTAATTTATCAGCCTCATTGGGTTGTTTGTACAAATCCACCAGTACAGCTCCATGGCATTAGCCTCTAAAGCCAGTTGCTGCACTCCAGGGTATGTAATAATGCATAATGTCACTGTAGTACATGGATGTCAAACATAAGGCCCGTGGGCCGTATACTGTCCTCCTGTCCCCAGGATGCGACTCATAGAAACATAGAATTTGACAGCAGATAAGAACCATTCGGCCCATCTAGTCTGCCCATTTTCCTAATGTAAAAACCTCAATCCTTATTTGGTCCTTGGTCTTGTTTTATGTTCGGGACAGCCTATCCCATGCATGCTTACATTCGTCACTGTATTCATCTTTACCACTTCTGCTGGTAGGTTATTCCACTTATCTACTACCCTCACAGTGAAGTAAAACTTTCTTACATTACATTTAAACCTGTGTCCCTTTAGTTTTTGACTATGACCTCTTGTCGTAACATTTTTACTCCTTTGAAATGTACTTCCCTCCTGCACTTTGTTGAATCCCTTCATGTATTTGAATGTGTCTATCATATCCCCTCTCTCTTCTCTCCTCCAAGCTATACAAGTTCAGATCCTTTAGTCTATCCTGATATTTCTTTTCCTGTAAACCAGTCACCATTTTAGTAGTCCTTCACTGAATTTTCTCTAGAGTATCTATATCCTTCTGGAAATGGGGTCTCCAGTACTGTACACAATACTCTAGGTGAGGTCTAATCAGAGATCTGTAGAGTGACATGACCAGTTCCCTTTTTCTGCTACTAATGCCCCTAGTTATACAACCCAGCACCCTGCTTGCATTCCCCGCTGCTTTGTTACATTCCCTGCCTACCTTTAAGTAATCAGAAATGATTACTCCCAAAGCGCTTTCCTCTGTTGTCTCTGACAGCATAGTGCCCTTACCACTATATTCTGCCTTTGGATTTTTACATCCCAAGTGCATTATTTTACATTTATCAACATTAAATACAACTGCCACACTCTTTTCCATTCTTCTAATTTACCAAAATCTTTTGTCATTTGGAGCATTCCCTCAGAAATGTCTACCCTGTTACAGATCTTTGTATCATCTGCAAAATGGCATACCTTACCTTGAAGACCTTTCACAATATCCCCAATAAAAATATTAAAAAGAATGGGCCCCAGTACAGATCCCCTGGTACCCCACTAGTAACACAACCTTCTTCTGAATATTCTCCATTGACTACAACCTTCTGTCTCCTGTCACTCAGCCATTGCCTTATTCATTCAACTAGTTTTACATCCAGACCAAAACTCTGCAATTTATTAATGAGTCTTCTGTGTGGGACAGTGTCAAATACCTTACTGAAATCTAGATAATCTATATCTGCTGCTTCCCCCATGTCTGTTATTTTAGTTTCCCAGTCAAAAAAAATCTGAGGTTAATTTGACAAGACCTCCCTGCTGTAAACCCGTTTGGGATCTTGCAAGCCATTTAAATTCAGATATTTAACAATTCTTTCCTTTAACATGGTTTCCATTAATTGTTCCACTACTGACGTAAGACTTACTGGTCTATAGTTACCAGACTCTTACCTGCTACATTTTTTGTGAAGAGGTACTACATTTGCTACCTTCCAATCTTCTGAAACTTCTCCTGTTGATGGTGACTGATTGAATAATTCTGTTAAAGGTTTCACCAGAACACTCAAGTTATTTTAATAACTTTGGGTGTATCCCATCTGGTACCGCTATCATATAATAGTTATATCAAGCAAGCTTCATATAAAACGTAACACTTTATTATGAAAATATATTAAAATCATACTTGCTGTTTGGTGTTTCAACGAAGGGTAGATAGGGTGAGACTTACAGAGTGGGTACAGCAGTTGTTACAAACAATGTATAAGATCAACGCGTTTCACGCGAAAATCGCACTTCTTCATGATCAGACTTAGTCTCACATTCATTGACTGGTTGTATTTGAATACTTATAGACCTATTAGGTGCTAAACACTTTCTCCTGATTGGATATACTCACATCGCAAATATATTAATGTCCACATATAAATACTACAATACAAATAATATATTTGCGATGTGAGTGTTTAGAACTACAAACTAAATAACCTGGTCAATATGTCCAGTCAATAATAAAGTGTTACGTTTTATATGAAGCTTCCTTGATATAACTATTATATGATAGCGGTGCGATATATGGGATGTCCTTTTGTGAGTTCGTGTTTATATTGGAGGCTTAGAGAAGCTATTTTCCCAACGCACACTGATCAGAAATGTTTATTATATTTCACAGAAGACGGTATAGTCTTTAAGTCTGGGTCATACATGTGGAAAGAATTGTCGGTTTTCTCTGGAGCCGCTAAACTACTGTTGGGATTTTTGTTTTATATGTATCCCATCTGGTCCCATCAATTTATCTGTTTTTATCATAAAGAGTTCAAGTAGACCTTCTTCCTCTGTTAACATGCATCGGTCCCTTCATCTTCTTCTGTAAAAACTGACCAGAAATATTCATTGAGACAATCAGCTAGCTCTTTATTCTTATTAATATAACTTCCATTTTTTTGTTTTCATTCTAACTATTCCTTGTTTCCCTTTTCTCATTTCACTTATATAGCTTAAAAATTTTTTTATCCCCCCTTTTTATTGACTCTGCAAATCTTTCCTCTGTTTGTGCTCTGGCACATTTAATAATATGTTTAGCCTCCTTCAGCGTAGTCTTGTACCAATACTTATCTTCCTCTTGCAATTGTTTTAATTTCATAAATGTTCCTTTTTTCTCCTTTACTATATTTGCCACTTCCGCAGAGTACCACATCTGTTTTCTTTTTCTTTTACTATTGCTGACATTTCTAATGCAATGCTCTCCTGCCTTTAATAAAACACATTTCAGATAATTCCATTTGTGCAGGACGCCATCGAAAGATCTCCAAGCTGTTAAGATCAGCTTTTCTAAAATCTAGAACCTTTTTTTTTAGTGCGGTACCAGTGACGTAACAACAAGGGTCGCAACTGGGCCCGGTACTCTCAGGGTGCATTGTGGAGATTGAAGGGCAATGTGGAAGGGGCATTGTGATGGGGGCATTGTTGAAGGGGCAATGTGGAGAATGAGGGGCACTGTGGAAGGGGCATTGTGGAAGGGGCAATGTGGAGAATGAGGGGCATTGTGGAAGGAGCATTGTGGAGATGGGGCATTGTAGAAGAGGCAATGTGGAGATTGAGGGGCATTGTGGAAGGGGTAATGTGGAGAATGAGGGGCATTGTGGAAGGGGCAATGTGGAGATGGGGGCATTGTTGAAGGGGCAATGTGAAAGGGGCAATGTGGAAGTGGCCAATGTGGTTGAGGGGGGCCAAAGTGGTCGGGGGCGCCCATGGCAATTCTTGCACCAGGGCCCGGTGGCTTCTAGTTACGCCTCTGTGCGGTACAACTCAGGCTCTCCTTTTGTAAATAATACATCTAGTATGGATTCCTTCCTAGTTGGTTCTTCTACTAACTGACTGTGAGATAATCCTGGTAAAGAATTTAGGCTATCTCTACTTCTGGCTGAACCTGCTGCTTGGTTTTCCAGTCCATATCAGAAAGATTAAAGGGGAAGTACCACCCCGCAATAACTTAACCTTGATTGATTCTTCATCTGGCGACTAGCTGCTTAGTAGCGCTAGTCGCCAGAAATATTACCCGGTTCTGAAGATTTCTGCGTTTTACCAATGCTCACAGGAGCAGGAAGCACGGACATCTCGTCACAGTGACGTCCGTGCTCCTGCGCTGTCAGTCCCTTTTGAGCCGGCAAGTACCCAAGCACGAGAGAATCAGCAAAACCTCAGATGTACTTTCGGCCTATGTGTGCCTTGTTGGTGTGGTGCAGTTGATTCCTTCTAGGTACATGGAGAGCAAGGGCCCGTGCCTGGGATCCCCTTCCACTTAGGGAAACAAATATTGTGACGCGCACCCATCGAGAATGAGCAAGAGAAAATGCCTAGTTCTTAGGCATAGTGGCCCCTCAATGGTGCTACAGGTCACGTTTTTCACTCCCATATGCCTTATGCAATGGTACATGGGAATGAAAAGTTTAAAAGGTTGTGTTTTTCTCTGGGAGTGTGTGTAATTAATTAATTAAGGGTGGGGTTTGTGAACAATCCCCTGTGTAGGCCTGTATAAATCTAGGTACAGGACTCACAGAGCTTGCTCACAAGCTCAAGTGTGTTCTGGAGTAATTTGAATTGAACAGTTGGACATCCCAGCATTGGAAAAAGTGTTTTTTGTGTTGACATTCTAACCTGCAGTAAGAAGGTTAAAGGGTTAAAGTTTAAAAGGTTGTGTTTTTCTCTGGGAGTGTGTGTAATTAATTAATTAAGGGTGGGGTTTGTGAACAATCCCCTGTGTAGGCCTGTATAAATCTAGGTACAGGATTCACAGATCGTGTTCACAAATACAGTGTGCTCTTTACTAAGTGCTCTGTAATAAGTGTACAGTTTGTGAAACACAGCAGTTGATGAAACAGAGGAGTTAGTGCAACACAGGTAAACTAGTTGCTTACATTTTAGGAACTCACACTTGCACCATACAAGATGAGCAAGTTTGGAGATCTCACTCAGTGCACATCATGCCATATGTATGCATGCTTGGAACAGCAGTTCCAGGGTCCATACCGCTGTAGCAAATGTGAGCAAGTGGCCCTTCTAGAAGCTCAGATTGGAGCTCTAGAGGGTCATATTGCAACATTGAGAGACATTGACAACCTTGAGAGGAGTCTCTTGCTAACGGAGCAGAGTCTAGCTGGGTCACCTAGCAAAGAGGGAGGAGATCAGCTAGAAGGGAACCAGGCACATAGCTGGGTGACAGTTAGAAGTGGTTGCAGTGGGGGAGGGAAGAGGAAGAGGGCAGCCAGTCCTGAGTTTTTCCATCCAAACAAATTTGCTCATTTAAGTGAAGATGTTGGGAAGGCAAACCCAGAGGTGGAATTGCTGGAGAGGACTGTTCTCCCTAACAGCCGGGAGAACAGCTCCTCTAGCACAGAGGGGATCCAGAGGGAAGTGAAGCCTAGGCAGGTTGTGGTGGTAGGGGACTCTATTATTAGGAGAACAGATAGGGTAATCTGTGGCTCTGATCGCAGCAACCGAATGGTTTGCTGTCTCCCGGGTGCCCGGGTTCGGCATGTTGCAGACAGGGTGGACAGATTATTGGGAGGGGCTGGAGAGGATCCAGCTGTCTTGGTGCATATTGGTACCAATGACAAAGTTAGAGGAAGGTGGAGAGTCCTAAAAGGTAATTTTAGGGATTTAGGCAGTAAGATTAGGAACAGGACCTCCAAGGTAGTATTCTCTGAGATACTACCTGTGCCATGCGCTACGCCAGAGAGACAGCGGGAGATTAGGGAGCTCAATGCATGGCTGAAGTCTTGGTGTAAGAAGGAGGGCTTTGGGTTTTTAGAGCACTGGGCTGATTTTGCTTTGGGGTACAATCTCTATAGCAGGGATGGATTGCACCTGAATGCAAGAGGGTCTCAAGTGCTTGGGGAGAGGATTACCAGACGGTTGGAGGAGATTTTAAACTAGGAAGGGGGGGGGAGGGGCCAATAAATACTGGGATAGATAGTATAGAAAGGGAAGGCCATGTAGTTAATAACCAGGTGGGAGGATCTGGGGGCGGGGTTAGTACAGATGATAGGGAGAAGACTATAAGCCACAACAAAATTAAATCACAAATGGAACACAGCAGTGGCATAAATTGTATGCTTACAAATGCCAGAAGTTTAACTGGTAAAATAGGGGAACTGGAGCTGGTAGCTGAAATTGAAAACTATGACTTGATAGGCATAACAGAAACATGGTGGGATGACACACATGATTGGGCAATCAATTTAGAGGGCTACATGTTATTTAGAAAAGATAGGTCAAGCAAAAGAGGTGGTGGGGTCTGTCTGTATATCAAACCAGCATTATTGCCTCAATTGCGGGAAGATATATGTGAGGACAGTAGTGAACATGTGGAATCCCTGTGGGTTGAAATAGTCACTGGGGATAAAACTGCCCAGAAAATATTAGTGGGTATTTGTTATAAACCACCAAACATTGGTGACCTTGAAGAAACACAGCTATTAATGCAAATAGAAAAGGCTTCCCAAATAGGGAGAACTATAATTATGGGGGATTTTAATTATCCAGAAATAGACTGGAAAAATGGAATAGCTAACTCTGCTAAAAGCAGCAAGTTTCTGAACTTGTTGAATGACAATTTTTTGTCACAACTAGTGCAGACCTCAACCAGAGGGAATGCATGTCTGGATTTGGTAATAACTGACCATGAAGAACTTATCTCTAACATCCAAGTAAGGGAGCACTTGGGGAATAGTGACCATAACATGGTATCGTTTGAGATTAATTCAAAAAAACAAGTTGATACGAGTTCCACCAAAACACTGAATTTTAAAAAGGCCAACTTTAGCAGGTTTAATTCATCCCTTGGTCTCGTTGACTGGGATAAAATATTTTCAGGAAAAAACACAGAAGGTAAGTGGAATGCCTTCAAAATAATATTGCAAAAATACACATATAAATTTATCCCTGTTGGAAACAAATACAAAAGAAGCAAATTGAAACCAATGTGGCTAACCAGTAAAGTAATTCATGAAATAAATAACAAGAAAGCGGCATTTAAACATTACAAAGCTGAGGGATCAGCAGAGGCATTTGCAGAATACAAAAATGTCAACAAAACCTGTAAAAAGGCTATTAAATTAGCTAGACTGGAGAATGAAAAAAATATTGCTAAGGAGAGCAAAAGCAACCCAAAAAAAATTCTTTAAATACATTAATGGCAAAAAATTAAAGTCTGATAATGTTGGGTCCTTGTTAGCTGAAACGGGTGAGATGGTCAAAGGTGACAGAGAGAAGGCAGATATTTTAAATAATTTCTTTTCTTCTGTTTTTACCAAGGAAGACCCATTGGACAAGAATCTGCAAACTACTTTTACAGAACAGGCACAGCAAGCATGGGACTGGCTAACACAAGAAAAAGTGTTAAAACAATTGAATGGTGTCAAGGTAGACAAGGCTCCGGGGCCAGATGGTATACACCCACGGGTACTTAGGGAGCTAGGCCAGACCCTGGCCAGACCGATATATCTGATTTTCAGGGATTCTTTTATTTCTGGTATGGTGCCCATGGATTGGCGTAAAGCAGATGTGGTGCCCATATTTAAAAAGGGATCAAAGTCCCAGCCAGGAAATTACAGACCCGTAAGCTTGACATCTGTGGTAGGGAAGCTGTTTGAAAGGTTGCTAAGGGAATATATTCAAGAATTCTGCTGGAACAGGAATATCATTAGCAATAGCCAACATGGCTTTGTGAAAGATAGGTCTTGTCAAACGAACTTGATCGCATTTTATGAAAAAGTAAGTAATAATATAGATGAGGGAGAGGCGGTTGACGTGATCTATTTAGACTTTGCCAAGGCATTTGATACGGTTCCACACAAGAGGTTACTGTACAAATTGAATGAAATAGGACTAGGGCAAAATGTTTGTGAGTGGATTGGAAATTGGCTGAAAGATAGAATGCAAAGAGTGGTAGTAAATGGCAAGTTCTCCAGTTGGATAAACGTGATAAGTGGAGTGCCTCAGGGATCTGTCCTGGGTCCTCTTCTTTTTAATTTGTTTATTAATGACCTCCCAGAGGGCATAGGAAGCCATGTATCAGTGTTTGCCGATGACACAAAATTAAGTAAGGTAATAAAGTCTGAACTGGATATGTCTTCATTACAAGAGGACTTGGACAAATTGAGTAACTGGGCAGGCAAATGGCAAATGAGATTCAATATAGACAAGTGTAAAGTTATGCATTTTGGGTATAATAATAAAAATGCAACATATAGTTTAAATGGTGTTTCTCTGGGGAAATCTACTAATGAAAAGGATTTAGGAGTAATGGTAGACAATAGACTTTGCAGTAGCATGCAGTGCCAGCTGGCAGCTGCAAAGGCCAATAAGATATTGGCATGTATTAAAAGGGGTATTGACTCAAGGGAGGAAGATATAATTATGCCTCTTTACAGGTCCATGGTAAGACCCCACCTAGAATAAGCTGTTCAATTCTGGGCGCCCTTTCTGAAGAAGGACATTATGGAACTAGAGAGAGTGCAGAGGAGGGCTACAAAACTAGTAAGGGGAATGGAATGTTTTAGTTATGAAGAGAGGCTAGAAAAGTTAAACTTGTACACACTAGAGAAACGGCGTCTTAGAGGGGATATGATAACACTATATAAATATGTTCAAGGCCCATATAAAGGGCTTTCAAAAGACCTGTTCATTAACAGAACAGTACACAGGACAAGGGGCCACCCGCTTAGACTTGAGGAAAGGAGATTTAGTCTACAACAGCGGAAGGGTTTCTTTACAGTAAGGACAATAAAGGTATGGAATGCACTTCCGGAGGAGGTGGTGCTATCAAATACATTAGATGCTTTTAAAAGGGGCCTGGATACTTATTTAAAAGAGCATAATATAGAGGGCTATGCACGTTAGTATTGGGATTAATATTTAGTTAGGGCTTGTTGATCCAGGGAGAAATCTGATTGCCATTTGGAGTCGGATGCCTTCTTTTGGGTCAGCGATGGTAAACAGGAATAGGAAAAGGGTTGAACTGGATGGACGCAAGTCTTTTTTCAACCTAAATTACTATGTAACTATGTAACTATGTAAAAACGTGACTTGTTGCACCATTGAGAGGCTACCATGCCTAAGAACTATACACTTTATCTTGCTCGTTCTCAGTGGGCGCTCGTCACAATATTTGTTTCTTAATTGCTTATTTTCCCAGTTATTACTTATCCCAGCTAATAACAAACCTACTTATATACACAGAAGACAACTCCCATTAATTAGCAAAGCAATATCTAACGAGATCTAACAGGTACAATTTATCACATTAATCCCAAACGCAATGACTCAATTCAGATTCCTTAGCAATTATCTGATCAGCCCTCTATCTTGTCTACAGGTAGAGCTTACCAACAGATTCAAGTAAATTCTTACCAATGAAGGAGAAGAAAAGATACCCACTTGTCCTCCTTCCCACCCTGTTCCTCCCACTTCTCTTCCACTTCTCCTTCCCACCCTGTTCCATCCACTTCTCCTCCTTCCCATCCTGTTCCTTCCACTTCTCCTCCTTCCCACCCTGTTCCATCCACTTCTCCTCCTTCCCACCCTGTTCCTTCCACTTCCCTCCCACTTCTCCTTCCCACCCTGATCCATCCACTTCTCCTCCTTCCTACCCTATTCCTTCTACGTCCCTCCCACTTCTTCTTCCCACCCTGTTCCATCTACTTCTCCTCCTTCCTACCCTATTCCTTCTACATCCCTCCCACTTCTCCTTCCCACCCTGTTCCTTCCACTTCCCTCCCACTTCTCCTTCCCACCCTGTTCCATCTACATCTCCTCCTTCCTACCCTATTCCTTCTACGTCCCTCCCACTTCTCCTTCCCACCCTGTTGCATCCACTTCTCCTCTTTCCTACCCTGTTCCTTCTACGTCCCTCCCACTTCTCCTTCCCACCCTGTTCCATCCACTTAATATCTAGTCAGTATTAAAGAACATACCTGATGTCAAACAAATTGTGATACTTTACAATGCATTATCAATTTTAAAGGAATACTATCTCTAAAATAAGATTTTTTTTTGTTCGGGCAAGGCCATCCCCAAGAACAGCACTGTAAGGAGTACCTGTTGGCTTAGATACACTGTGCTAGGTTGTATACAGATTGTCTGGTCTGTGTGCTGGGTTATGTATACTCCTGAATTTGTTTGCTAGATTACACAGGCTGTCCGATTTGTGTGCTAGGTTATACAGACTCACTGATTTGTACACTATGTTATACAGGCTTTCAGATATGTACACTATGTTATACAGGCTCTCAGATTTGTATACTATGTTATTACAGACTCACTGATTTGCGTGCTATGTTATACAAGTTCACGGATTTGTGTACTAGGTTATATACCCTCACTCATTTGTATACTAGGTTATACAGGTTATCTGATTTTTGTGCTAGGCTGTACAATTCTCTGATCTGTGAGCTAGGATAAACAAGTATCTGATCTGTGAGCGAGTGTATAGGATATACAGTTCCCTGATCTGTGAGCGAGTGTATAGGATATACAGTTCTCTGATCTGTGACCTAGTGTATAGGATATACAATTCTCTGATCTATGAGCTAGTGTATAGGATATACAATTCTCTGATCTGTGAGCTAGTGTATAGGATATACAATTCTCTGATCTGTGAGCTAGTGTATAGGATATACAATTCTCTGACCTGTGAGCTTGGATATACAATTCTCAGATCTGTGAGCTAGCATGTAGAAGATACAGTTCTCTGATCTGTGAGCTAGGATATAAAATTCTCTAATCTGTGAGCTAGGATATAGGATATACAATTCTCTGACCTGTGAGCTAGGATATACAATTCTCTGATCTGAGAGTTAGTGTATAGGATATACAATTATCTGGCCTGTGAGCTAGGATATACAATTCTCTGATCTGTGTGCTAGGACATATAATTTTCTGATCTGTGAGCTAGGGTATACAATTCTCTGATCTGTGTGCTAAGATATAAAATTGTTTGATCTGAGTATTAGAATGTACAATTCTCTGACCTTTGTACTAGAATATAGGATTTCCAGTTTCTGATCTGTGTACTAGGATATAGGATATACAAATCTCTGACCTGCGAGCTTGGATATAGGATATACAAATCTCTGATCTGTGATCTAGGGTATAGGATATACAAGTATCTGATCTGAAAGCTAAGTTTTATGTGCTTTCTCCTCTATGTTATAGGTAATATGTGCTCACTTATCTGTATACTAATTTACACTTTGTCTAATTGGACAGCTATATAAATTTTGAGGTTCCTGTACTAAGAAAATGGTACAATTCTGATTCAAACAAACTTCATCACTGAGAACAAGCAAACATTGAGTTATTTAGAGGTTTCAACCCCTTGAATGCTAAAAGGTCCTCCATTTTATTGCAAAAGCAAAGAGCTGGAAAACTCTCAAGTTGTTAAAAACCTAATTTGAGTCAATTAGATTTGGGGGAATTTTTATTTGTTGCTATTTTGTATATAGTTTGCCCAAAATCTCAAGGTTCTTTCTTAGCCCACTTTAAAATAATTTATACAATGATAGCAGGACCATATGAAAAAAAAGAAATAAAGCACCGCAATAGTCTAATAATGTATACACTTGAGTATCCGTATATATAAAAATGTACCCACATTATTTAGTGGTCAGAAGGTTGATACAAACATATATAACATATGAGTTACGGAGAAATTCACCCTGTCTCCGTTCGGGTTGATCCTGGAGAAACCTTCTGAAAGGACACAGATCAGAGAATTGTATATCCTATATCCTAGCTCACAGACCATATAATTGCATACGAGGCCTGATACAACTTTAAGGTACAGTAAATACATGTACTGTACATTAGTAGACTGAGAAAACAAGTTGTTGTATGGTTCTGCTCAGGGCCAGCGCCACCTATAGGCGAGGTAGGTGCCAACCTAGGGCGCACATTCTCTGAGGGCACATCTGGGCCCCCCTCCCGCCACTCAACATTTACTGCGGAAGTAAAAAATAACGTATGTTTTGGTGCCCTCCCTTGGCTGGCTATTTTTTTAATGTAGCACAGCGATACCTGTTTCTCTCTCCCCCTCCGCTCCTTCAAAGCGGAGGGGGAGAGAGAAACAGGCATCACTGTGCTACATTAACCCTTTCAGTGCCAGAGGGGTACTCAACGCATAGCTTTGCAATGCGTTGTATACTCCTCTGGCACTGAAAGGGTTAAAAAAAATAGCCAGCCAAGGGAGAGCACCGAAACGTACTCACTGGTAGAGAGAGAGACGTGCACCGGGAAGAGTAAGTGGAAGGGGGGTCAAGAGGGGATAAATAGACAGGGAGAGAGAGAGAGTCAAAGGGGGGATCAGCAGTCAAGAGTCAGACGGGGAGAGAGAGTCAAAGGGGGGGGATTAGCAGTCAAGATGGGGAGAGAGTCAAAGGGGGGGGAGAGTCACATATAGAGAACATACACTCTGTCACACTGATACACATATAGAGAAGCACACACACATACTCACACACTGATATCCTTACAGAGACTCACACACACTGACACACTTATATACATACAGGGAACACAAACTGACACACATACACATATAGAGAACACACACTGACGCACACATACACATATAGAGAACAGACACACATACACACTGATATCCTTACAGAGACTCACACACACTGACACACATATACATACAGGGAACACATACTGACACACACATACACATATAGAGAACACACACACAAACTGACACATATAGGGAACACACTGACACTTATACAGAGGCGGGGCATAAATGGGTAGGGCACAAGGGGTGGAGCCAGGGGGCGGCAAAATTAGGTTTTGCCTAGGGTGGCAAAAATCCTTGCACCAGCCCTGGTTCTGCTATCACTGTATGTCTTTGCTGCTTTGGGGAGAACATGTAAGAGAGAGCAGCCTGTCTAAAGAAACTTCATCTGGGTGCAGTGAAAATTCCCATTTGCCTCTGAAGTCAGGTCTGGCGTATGCCATGTCTGACACCAGTTACTTGTGAGTGCACACCTAAAGGGTGCTGGTGGTGGTCAATTCATTTGAAGATTGATGTACACAGGAGCGCCCTGTCTTTGTCCTTCCCTCTTCTGTTATTACAGTTAAAATAATTTAGATTTTCAGCATTATAATGGTTTGAAAAAGCTTATTTTTTACATTAATAGTGCCCTCTAGTGGCCAGATTCCAATGAGTTATTCTGTTGCATTCTATGTGAGCGGTGGCTGACTGACAAACGGTTCTCACGTAGAATGATATAGACACTGCTGAGTCACTTCCTGTCCATTAGAACTTCCAGGAAGTAATCACACTGTAATTCACTTCTTGATAATTTGAACTGTTGTAACATTTGAATAAAACAACTGACAGTGACCTTGTTTTACTCAAAAGGTTTTCACTAAATAAAGTTTAATGCTTAGTTAGCATTGGGGCATCATTGCCTCAAATGAGGAAACTATGAGTACTCTAACTAATCATAGCATTTGTTCTGAATACCACATAAGCCTGGGCTTACAGTAACAATGGATAATGACATCATTTATTTTCACTGACATGTTTTGGGGCCTAGCCACACAGATCTAACCACTAGAGGTAGAACTGAGCTCTACTTCCTGTCTCCAAAACAGGAGCTGCAGCAGCCATTTTCTTGTAGTGCAAATATTCTGCACTTTCATCACTGGTCATAGTAATAAAGTCACTGTATTGTGGATTTTATTTATATTTACAGATGTATTATTTATAGATAAATAAATATACTGATATATAAACATGGATGTTTTCATTGAGGCTTGGTACCCATTTTCTTATAGTTCAGAACTGGGCATTCATTAGTGTCACATCAGTCAATAAACAATTCTCCCTGTAATGTTTAGAACTCTGATAAGAGCAAGCCACACATATAGCAACTGTGCCTCATTTGAGATAGCTGCAAGGACAAAATGTCTGCCACCAGCACTGCAAATCACAAAGTCAAAATAATGAATAGGTATTTTCTAGAGGGAAAAAAGACAACATAATAATGGCGACTAACTAGATATTTCAAGATATATGGGTTTATTTTTCCCTTTAATTGACAGTACCTTTATTTTTGGTATGGAATATTTTGTTACGTTCCGGAAGATTTCTGACTTTTTCCTCTATGTCTTTCTCTCCTCAGGCTGCGGTATTGCTATGCTCATCATCTCTGTGCTGATTGCTATCTATTACAATATTATTATGTGTTACACCATATTCTACCTGTTCGCCTCTCTTGTGTATGTGTTGCCCTGGGCATCCTGCAACAATCCCTGGAACACCCCAGACTGCAAGGACAAAAACAGGCTAATGTTGGGTAAGTTCACTGCCCCATATATATTCTCTATTCTTTATAATGTTTTAAATTTGTAAGATGGGGAAAGCAATCTTTGGCACTCCAACTGCTGGTGACTACAACTGAATGGTGGGTTGGTAATGATGGGAGTTAAAGTACCCAGCAACTTGAGCGCTGACGGTTGCAAACCAACTACACTGTGGTTGGCAAATATAAATTCCCACTGACTTAAAGGGGAACTATCACCCCAAATAAAGTATCCCCTAATTATTAGATATGTAGCAATATGCTGAACAATAGCAGTATTAGCCAGCATAATTACTGCGTTAGTGAGAAATCCTACTTCCGCCGAGGCTGACAGCCAGGCAAAAGTGCAGGCACGCAGACGTCTGTAAGCAAAGATGTCTGCACTGTTGCCTGGCTGTTAGTCCCAGTCTCCTCTAGGAGGCGTTGCATGGTGTCTTTAGGTACCAGAAGGGACTGGCGGCGCAGGCTTGCAGATGCTTCTAAAGCAATGTTGCCTGGCCATCGGGGTCGGCAGATGTAGGATTTCTCACTAACGCAGTAATTATGCTGGCTAATACTACTATTGTTAAGCGTATTGATAGATACCTAATTTTGGGGGGAGACTTTATTTGGGGTGATAGTTCCTCTTTAAAGAGCAATTATCATGGGCTTAATGCCCTATTGGCAGATCTATCGGTGGACCCAGGGCTGCTTTGTGAGTCCCAGCAGATCAACAGTGTAGTAGAAAGGGGGTTTGAACAGATACCCCCAGGGCTACCTCTCTGGTTCCAGAAGACGAGACTGGACTGCAAAACTGAAGTCTCTTTGGGCTGTAAGCACAGTCCCCACACTAAGGTGTGATAAATAGGTGATACAGAGGCAATGACTTCTCCAATTATATCACTTCTCCAATTTCTATGCTATTCTGTGGAGGCAATGCACTAAAATTACTCAAATGGAAGGGATCTTAGTGCATTGGCTCCATAGAATAACATAGGAATGGGAGAAGTGATATCACTGGAGAAGTTATCTCCACTTTATCACCTCTTTATCACACCTTAGTGCATACCCCCGAGGTTTATGGAGGATGAGTGCCCACATCTATGTTTGTATGCACCTATTGTGATCAGTTATCTGTGTCTCCAACTCCTTGAAAAGCAATGTTTTGGAAACCTTTCTAGCAGGAAGAATTAAAAAATAATTTAAATCAATTGGAATTTGGGTAAATATCTCTCCTATGATGCAGCTGGTTAGCTCCAATTCCTTTTAGAATATCAATCTCAATAAGTTGGGCTTCAATGATTAATCAACTTATTATTATTTAAGTGATGTATATAAGTTATTGATAGTGCTGGTTTTATGTTTCTTTAAAGCTCCGATTAATCTTCATAGTATTTTGGCCATGGAGAGTGTCACTTCAATACTATCAGAACTGTATTTCAAGAGTAATTGAATTATAAAGTATCCCCCCTCCCGCCCCTTGTAACCCACCTCCCCTCAGATGTGGTATCTGGTCACTTGACCGGACAGGTCACAGCAAGGGACAATCTTCTTACTATGATCATAAGGAAAACCCTGCCCCCTTGATAGGTTTTTCCTTATGTTCACTGAAGATTGTCCCTCTCCGCAATCCATCCGCACAGTCTTGCTGCTCTGCGCTGAGCAGTGTTACATCAGTTAATGTGGCAGGAAGTGGATACTTTATCATTCAATTACTATTGAACTACAATTCTGACAGTATTGAAATAACGCTCTCCATGGCTCAAATACTATGAAGATTAATTCTGTGTACTTACCTTGTATTAAGTTCAGTTCCCTTCTAAATTCCACTTTGAGCGATGTGAGCTTCCCCTACCTGCAGTCTGCAGATAGAGTCTATGGCTCAAGTGTATCCACAAAGGAACATAAAAACTCTGGCGTGAATGTATGAATCCAACAGCACAGTTCTACCGGTGTTAGCCTCCCAAGCCAATGACTGTCCTCAGGGGTATGGACTATAGAACATGATCACTGTAATGCAAACTGGTAGACACACTCCACTCTCATAAGGATTTTAATGCCTGCAAGCCCCTTATGATTGCCCCATAACATGCATGGGCTGTTCCTAGATTAATGCATGGGGTTAAACAAGGCACAGAATAACGGAAAGCCCGAAAATGTCCACAGATTGCTTCATTGACTTCTCTATGGCAGTCCGCATTAAGGGGAACATTTTGGTGTTAGTAGCTTAGTAAATTGACAGGCACTGGGCTAGAGAATGTATTCCAGCCCTTGATTTTAGTTGGAATTATATTGACCTCTCCGTGTCCTTGAGTGTCTTACTCTCCACTTGAATGTGTCGGTTGTTTAGCTGAGCATGAAATAGAAAATGATGGGCACGGGGAGATTTTAGGTTGAATTGTTGATACACTTGAGTTGCTGACTCATTTATAGACTGCAGATAGAGGGAGCTCTCATCACGGGTGGAAGAAAGAGAAGAAATGAAATAGCTGATATGAGATAAGTAATCAAAAATAAAAAACAATGAAAAAATAGAGCGGTACAAAGTACTAAAATAACAATATAATAATAATAACCCCTTACCTTGCCTAAAAAAATCCTAATGGCCTCTATGAATTTTGACTTATGCGTGTATTCAAGAGATAACATTTTCAATTAGTCCTGGATGTCAAGTCTATGGAGGCGGACATGACAGTTGCTGGTAATGTTTCCAAACTAAAACAGGCAGCGTGCATGCGCCTACTTAATCCCTTAAAGTGTTAGTAATGTCTAAAAAAAACTTTTTTTTCATTTAGAAGAGCTTAAAAAGCTGATCTAAATGCAAAAAAAACATATCTCTCAAACCGCTATGGTTTAAGAGATATGGGCATTTAAAGTTTGCTGTTTCCTACTGACAGCTGTAAAGCTGTCAGCAGGAGATCCGTGTCGGTCGACACGCTGGCGCTTGAGAAGTGCCGAGATCTCGTTACTTACACGGAATCCCTTCATTGGAATGGTCTAAAATGTGTGCCTGGTGTTCAGACCTGGTGTTCAGGCACACATTTTAGACCATTCCAATGAAGGGATTCCGTGTAAGTAACGAGATTGCGGCACTTCTCAAGCGCCTCCATGTCGACCGACACGAATCTCCTGCTGACAGCTTTACAGCTGTCAGTAGGAGAAATCAAACTTTAAACGCCCGTATCTCTTAAACCATAGCGGTTTGAGAGATACGGGTTTTTGCTTTTAGATCAGCTTTTTAAGCTCTTCTAAATGCAAAAAAGTTTTTTTAGACATTACTAACACTTTAAGGACCAGAGAAGTGTGCAATGCATTACAGCGTAGAGAGTGTTATTTTCAAAAGAAAAGTGCAATAAGTCTGGACTACATGAACCATAGGAGACACATAAAAAAAAATCACCCAATATTCACATTGCTTTAAATAGGGAGTTTAACCCTTTGCAATGCATTGGAGACCTCTGTAGCATTCAAAGGGTTAAAAGGAGCCCCATTTAAATCAAAATTAATGTTTTAGTTATCCCCAATAATCCGGCTTGTTTGTTTCAGATTTACTGCACTTTTTAAAATATGCCCCTAAAACTGGAGGAAAGATGTTTTAGACTAAAACTAAGGCAGGGATTTTTACAGTAAAGGCAGTAAAGATGTGGCATTCCTTGCCTCTGGAGATTGTGTTGGCAGATACTGTGTGTGATACCTTTATAACTCAAGAACAATATAGAGGATCATGACCTCTGGTTTCAGTGCAGATAGGAGTCACTTGAGTTAGATTGGAAATGGCTTCAATTTTTTTTCCTCCATCTGGATCAATTAAAAACAAAAGAGTAACTCAATCCCTTAACCCTTTGAGTGCCAGAGGGGTAAGCAACGCATTGCTTTGAGAGGAGACTGAGATCTGCCTGTCTCCTCTAGTACACATCCACATCCCGGACAGCTCCCAGGTCCACCTCTCCACTGGTCTGCTTGTCTTCCACTGAGAGGAGAGTGAAAGGCAGATCTGAGAGGAGACTGAGATCTGCCTGTCTCCTCTAGTACACATCCACATCCCGGACAGCTCCCAGGTCCACCTCTCCACTGGTCTGCTTGTCTTGCACTGAGAGGAGAGTGAAAGGCGGATCTGAGAGGAGACTGAGAGCTGTCCGGGATGTAGATGTGTACTAGAGGAGACAGGCAGATCTCAGTCTCCTCTCAGGTCCGCCTCTCGGTATCCTCTCAGTGCAAGACAAGCAGACCAGAGGGAAGACAGAGAGGTGGACCTGAGAGGAGACTGAGATCTGCCTGTCTCCTCTAGTACACATCTACATCCCGGACAGCTCTCAGTCTCCTCTCAAGTCCACCTGTCAGTCTTCCCACTGGTCTGCTTGTCTTGCACTTAGAGTAGAGTGAAAGGCGGACCTGAGAGGAGACTGAGATCTGCCTGTCTCCTCCAGTACACATCCAGGACAGCTCTCAGTCTCCTCTCAAGTCCACCTCTCAGTCTTCCCACTGGTCTGCTTGTCTTGCACTGAGAGTAGAGTGAAAGGCGGATCTGAGAGGAGACTGAGATCTGCCTGTCTCCTCCAGTACACATCCAGGACAGCTCTCAGTCTCCTCTCAAGTCCACCTGTCAGTCTTCCCACTGGTCTGCTTGTCTTGCACTGAGAGTAGAGTGAAAGGCGGACCTGAGAGGAGACTGAGATCTGCCTGTCTCCTCCAGTACACATCCAGGACAGCTCTCAGTCTCCTCTCAGGTCCACCTGTCAGTCTTCCCACTGGTCTGCTTGTCTTGCACTGAGAGGAGAGTGAAAGGCGGATCTGAGAGGAGACTGACAGCTGTCTGGGATGTGGATGACAGATCTCAGTCTCCTCTCAGGTCCGTTTCAGGAAGAAGGTGCAGAGGATGAGTGCAGCATGGGGCAAAGGCGGTGCTTGGGGTACTGGAAGAGTGCAGGGTAGAGGAAGATTGTGGGTCAGGTACATTGTACTTAACTACTAGCTGTCAATATATGGTGAGACAAAGAGTTATTACCTTTTGAGTACCATAGAGGTTCTCAATGCTTTGCAATGCATCGCAGGCCTCTCTGGCACTCAGTGGGTTAAAGCACAGATGTAGGCATACATTGAAATGTATACACTTAATGTCACTCTCTGTTTAAGCATACAACACCAGTGTCGCTCTTTTCATTGGGTGACATTCTGATGATGCACATCTCTGGTACTCAAAGGGTTAAAATGGATGCTAGTGAGGTCTACAGTCCATTTAATAACTTTAACCATTTGAGTGCCAGAGGGGGTATGTAAGGCATTGCGTACCACTCTGGCACTCAAAGGGTTAAAAGTGATAGTTATCGCCAGGCTGGTGCACTAAGAAGAACTGGAGTAAACCACTGCACCACAGAGGGCAACTATAAGTCCGTATGGATTTAATGTGGGTTTTTCATACCTTTTAGCATAGCAAGACCTCTCTGGCATTCAAAGCCTTTTCTCCATAGTAAACCAACCTCAATTAATGTGTTAACGGCAAATTCAATAGTTTCCCCTCTTTAATTTTTACTGTATTCCAGCTGTACCACCACATGATTACCTGGTTACTCTGCCCTTCCACAACATAGTAAAATATCTTCACTCTTCTGCTATAACAAGACTGCCTCCTTCTGGATTGTAGGGAGAATTGCAGGTTTGCTGCTGTACATTAAGACAATGGGATCTGAGTTGGTGCAGTGCAGTAGAGGGGGTGTCCTTCTGTATCACCTTATAGAGCTCCTTTGCTCAGACTCAGGAACCAGCATAGCCCATAACGGAAGAGTCTTTAACTAAAATTAGTGCATAGTTAGTAATTCAAGCCTGGATAATTGCAGCTGGTTGTTGATTTAACCCTTTCAGTGCCAGAGGGGTGTGGAATAAAATGTGATTGGACCTCATCAGTAAAGGGACATTGGATAGACTGTATAAATGTACCAGTGCAGACCTCCCAAGTGTCCCTCTTTAGGAGGGACAGTCCCTCTTTTGGACCCAAATCCCTCTGTCCCTCTTTCCCACCCTGGTGTCCCTCTTTTTAGGAGAGCAGACTTTGCTGTGTGTATTTAAGTGTATAATGTTGCTCTACAGCAATAAAACTCACATTAATGTTTGTTTGACTTCAGTATATGTGTTTATTAATTAGTTTGTGTAAATAAAATACTTTGGTTTTGTTATAAATCATTTATTAGGTTACATACATAGGTGTCAACAGGTCATGGAATCATCAAAAAATTTTCGGTAATGCCCTACCCACCAGCTACACCCCTACGTAAACCATTTAAAACAAAAGTGTCCCTCTTTGGCCATTTGAAATGTTGGGAGGTATGCCAGTGCAGCCACGTGGCGACAGCCTTTCATGCCAGAAACTGTGCCCAAGGGTATGCTCTACAGCATATGAGTTCTGCAGTGCCTACCACTGGCAAGCTCCACCACCATAATGCCAGCAAGCACTGTATGCCGACCCCATAGAATGTGCAAGACAATTATCTGGGATGGTGACAAAGTTGCCTACGCCATGTTCACACATGGTATAGATTTTGGTGCTAGTTTATCCACAGACTGCATTGTTGCCCTCCTCTTGGTGCAAGTGTCATTAAGTGGCAGCTTTTTGGTGCATGTAGCTTAGTAAATAGGTGTTAGGCAGGCAGGTTCCCTATCAAAATATCACACAGTATTGTTTGATCAGAGAAACAGTGCATTAACCATGTCACTGGGATTTAAATGGCAAGATTCTCATGTTGCAAGCTGAAGCGTCACTCATTTGAGTGCTTGCATCATTCTCATAAACATACCTTGCTGAATCCAGAACAGTCCAGTGTATACTCCCGCTCTCCTTCCCCTCGGTGTCTGCTTCATAATAATAAAAAAAAATATATATGACCATCTGCAAAGACAGAGGCACACAATTCACCCCTACAGTATGTGCACGTATTGAAGCAGTATATTTAACTACTGTAGGGGTGAATTGCGGGAATTGCGGGAATGATGCGGGCACTCAAATGAGCAATACTTAAGTCAGTGACATGAGAATCTCGCCCTTTTGATGCAGCCAAGATTCCCATGTCACCCTTTTCATCCCAGCGGCATGGTAAATGTGCCATTTATTTACTCAAACAATAGTGTGCAACATTTCAAAAGGATACCAGGCAGGCATAGGGACTAACGGCTATTCCATCTTCTGATTTACAGTGAAATTGCTACTGTACATTCAGCTAAATGTTAAATGTTATTAAATATTGAGGCTGATTTACTAAGAAAAAAAATTATGGAGCAAACCAGCTGAGCACTATAGATGACACATACAAATTGCCATTGATTTAAATATCCCCCCCCCCCATGGGATGCTAAAGAGGTCTGGAATGCAACACTTTTGCAATGCGCTCCAGACCTCCCTAGCATTCAAGGGGTTAAAAGCCTAATTTAAATCAAAGGCAGTTTGGGGGATCTGTTCTTGTTCCCTACATGGGCAACGCTCAGTGAATTTAGCAGTTCTCAGTGACCTCTATATGCCCTTGGGCTCTGCGTATGCCAGGGACCCTGCACTGCAGTATTTCTCCTGGTACAAAGACTAGGATGCAGGCATATAGGAGAGACAGAGCAGGATTCCATAGCAGGTGATAAATTCTGTTATCTCCTACAGTTCTTGGAAGTCTGTGGGGAAATTTGGAGATAAACCCAATGGAATTAAGTCCACAGATATACATGTCATAGATAAACCAGCACGAACATCCATCAGGCAAATCCATGTGCGTACTTTGGGTGGGGGAAGATTTATAAAAGGGGAATGCACAATGCATCTGTCGCTTTTAGGACAGATTACACACGCATATAAAGGTATTTGGGCAGTATTCAATGGGTAGCGAAATTCTAGAGCAAACCAACTTGTACTTTAGGGGAGAAATAAAAATTCTCCAAATTCCGATCTATTTAAATGTGTCTTTTAACACCTTAAATGCAATGCAGTGCAATGTGATGGAGAAGTGTCAGGCTTTGAAGAGGTTAAAAGCCATGTTTAAATCAATGGGAATTTTAATTTGTCTCCTATGGAGCAGTTGGTTTGCTCCAGATCTGCATCATTTTAACTCACTGAATGAGGATTTTGTGACATAACCCTTTGAATGCCCGAGAGGTATCCAACGTATACCTCAATGGCACTCAAAGAGTTAATATTACAGAACGTCTACGCACCAAAGGTGCAATTCTGGAGCAAACCAACTGTACCATCAAGGATAAATGAATATCCACATCAATTTAATTTGTTTTTTTAAAAGAGGTCTTTAAAGAGGTCTTCTTTGCATTCAAGTGGTTAAAAGCCCCATTTAAATCCATGGGGGTTTTTAAAAATGTTAATTACTACTACAAACTGCTAGTGTTCCTTTAACATTGTATCACTGTTCAATGTATCAAAATGCTAGTTTGTACTGGTAACTTCAAACCTGGATTCCATTGCACTTGATAACTTAATTATTGGCTTTATATGCAGATTTTCCCATAGAGTTCAAGAGGAATATGTGAGAGAAAACCAATGATAACATTCCTGAAATGGAATTCAGCCCTTAATTATTAAGGGAAAAATTAAATTAACGATTATCAGTTAAAGGGATAGTAATGTTTCACAAAAACAGCAGCTCCAATTAATCTTCATAGTATTTGGGCCTTGGAGAGTGTTATTTCATTACTGTCAGAGTTGTAGTTCAAGAGTAACTGAATGATAAAGTTTCCCCCTCCCATCCCTTTTACCTAATGTAACACTGCTCACCTCAGATGTGGAACCTGGTCCTGTGACCAGACAGCTCACAGCTAGGGTTGCCACCCAGCCGGTATTTTACCGGCAGGCCGGTAACAAATTGGCTTCTGACCAATGTTAAGTCTATGGAGGGAATGCCATGGCCGGTATTTTTTTTAAGAAAAGGTGGCAACCCTACTCACAGCAAGGAAACATACAGAATGTGAGAGGCTGCTGTGAATGAACAACAGCACAATGGCCTGTTCTACAGCTATTCACCGCCCAGTAGCATCACGTTTTAGCTCTCGAGTGCCATTACAGAGGAGAAATTTCCACATACATCCTGCTCAAAAGGACGGTTCAGTTCCAAAATGATGGGCAAGTCCCCACTGCACGGGAACACCAGCTAATCCCAGACGTACGTTTCGGCCTCGTTGGGCCTCGTCAGGAGGGTGCAGCTGGATTCCCTAGGCACTGAGAGCAAGGGGTCCACGTCTGGATTACCCTTCACTCTTAGGGAGACCCCCCTAAGAGTATTCAAAATAAAAATACAGAATGTGAGAGGCTTCAGGGAATTAACAACAGCACAAAGGCCTCTCACATTGCGTATGTTTAGCTCACAGCAAGGGACAGTCTTCTTACTGTGATCATAAAAAAAAACCCTGCCCCCCTTGACAGGTTTTCCTTATGTTCACTGAAGACTGTCCCTCTCTGCGATCCATCCGGACAGTCTTGCTGCTCTGAGGTGAGCAGTGTTACATCAGTAAAAGGGGCAGGAGGGGGATACTTTAGCATTCAATTACTCTTGTACTACAACTCTGACAGTATTGAAATAACACTCTCCATGGTACAAATACTATGAAGATTAATTGGATCTGCTTTTTATTGTGAAACATGACTATCCCTTTAATTGTGTTGGCCACCCACGTCCTTTTCCCCTGTCAGCCATTACAAAAAAGTATTCCATGGAATGCCATGTTCTTCATAGAGTCCTTGGGTCCCATGATATGGTGTAATGCTATAATTTCATACCTCACTTTTTGCTGACTTTTACAGATTCCTGCGTCATTGGGGATCATCCAAAAATTCAGATCAAGAACAGCACCTTCTGTATGAGCGCCTATCCGAACCTGACAATGGTGAATTACACCACCCAAGTCAACAAGACTTTCGTCAGTGGAAGTGAAGAATATTTCAAGTAAGGGATATCTTTCTAGTTTCTCTCTCAAAAACACTCAGAATAAAATAATGTCTTTATTAACCCCTTAATGAGCACCCAATCCAGGGGTGGGCGGCCGCCTGTAGAGGACCAAGGTACTTTTTTCTTTTGCTTCACATAATGAATTCTGGGAAGTCAGACTGTGGTGCAGTCTGACTGCCATCCCAGAATTCCATGACATGCACATGACTATCACCAGTCCTTAAAGGAGAAGTAAACTTTTTTTTATGAAAATATATATATTGTAGGGATTTTCCTACTGAGTAAAATAAGGGTACTCCCACTGCAGAGAGATTTATATTTCAAGAGTTATTACAGTTTAAACCTATGTTTTTTTTACATTAGCAGTGCCCTCTAGTGGTCAAATTCTAATTAGATTTCCTGTTAGATTCTAATGGAGAGGAAAGTCAGAAAAGTCAGAGACTTACAGTTCTCCATAGAATGTGATAGAAACTGCTGAGTCACTTCCTGTCAGTTAGAACTATCAGGAAGTAAACACAGTAAATTCACTTCCTGTCAGTTAGAACTATCAGGAAGTAAACACACAGTAAATTCACTTCCTGGTTATTTAAACTGCTATAATCCTATATAATAATTCGCCAAGTTGTGTGTAACGCCCGACATGCGCAGTAGACACTGCTGTGCGTGCGGCAGTCATGCGCAGTAGAGACTGCCCGCACCGCGGTTGATACAGAGCTGGGCGCTCCGAAAGAGCGCCCAGCTCTGTATCAGCCGAGGCGCGGGCAATCTCTACTGCGCGTGACTGCCCCGCAACCGGCTGCCAGAGGCACTGTGGCCCGTGTAACGGGCTGTTCAACTAGTATTTAAATAAAACATCTGACAGCGATGGGAGTGACCTTGTTTTATTCAGCAGGAAATGCTCTATAAAATATGTGTTTTCATTAAAAAAGTTTACTACTCCTTTAACGTCCAGGCTGATGTGATGGTCCTGGAATGCCATGTGACGTTAAGGGGTTAAATGCATTTTGAAGTAATATATTTTTACATGCGTCACTGGTGCTGGTTTCTTCTGATTTGTGGGTAAAATGTATAATATAATCCGTGGCTTTTCTGAATCAGTGAAGCTAATATAATAAAAAGAACCGGAACAACTTTGAAGCAAACTATTAACACCAACAGTGCCAGAGTTACATCCCAGGCACCCCTAGGTAAGGCACTGTTGGTGCCCTTGGCTCAGCCTATAACCACACCTCTGTTCCTCACAGGCCCATCCACTATTTCCTGGCACAGAAAATACCCCTGCCCTATAATAAGCAAAGGCAAAGAAAGGCTTTAAAGAGATAGTAACGTCACACTATAAATGAATCTCCGATTATTCTTTATACATTTAATAATGCTCAGTAACTTCCACGCTGTCCATATTCATGTAGTTTTATTGTAATTACTTTTTAACGTTTCTCCCTGCCGCCCCTTTCCCGGACATCACTCTTTTTCTTCAGATCTGAAATCCGGTCCTTCACCGGACAGATCGCAACAAGGGACAATATCGTCTGTGTCTGTACGAGGAAAATCCTGATCCTCTTGACCTGGGCTGTACAAGTTCAATCCTCAAGGGTCACCAACAGTGAAGGATGTAAGCTTACCTCCAATACTCCAGATTGCCAAAGAGGGACACTTGTGTTTTAGGGGGTGTTGCTGGGGGCGTGGCTGGTGGGAGGGGCATTACAGAGAATTTTTAGGCAATTTCATGACCTATTGACACCTCCTTGTGTAACCAAATACATGGCTTATAACAAGACCAAAGTCTTTTATTTACACTTACTAATTTATAAACACATATAGTGGGGAAGGATATAAATGGAACATAGTTTTCTATGTAAGCATGGGCCCTGTATCAAGTAAGTCCTTCCTCTACACCTATTTTTGTATTTTTTTGTCTTGTTGTATGTCTGTTGTTTTTAGTTGCATTACACTGGGACCCACAAGAAATAAAAACATCAAAATGCCATTTAAAGGGTCCCCACTGACGCGTTTATTATAACATCTTTCCTCAGAGAATGTCGGTTTTTAATTTAGATAGGGCCTCTATAGGTGTATTAGAGTAGGACTTACAGTAAAGTGAGATACCTTGGCATTGGTGGTAAGCTTACACACGAACTGGCCAATTTGTGGGACAAAATTCTGACTTATTTTCACTTAGATTTACCAAGAGTTATAACATATGCTAAATACAGGGCACTTATGTTCACAATATATAGAGGAGCGCAGGTCTGTCTTTCTTGTATCTGTTTTCACTTTTGGGTCTAGGCCTAATGTCAGGGGGACTGGAGAACCCTCTCATTCCTTGCTGCTATCTATATTTCTAACTTTAGTCTTATATTTAATTTATAATATGATATGGATATTTTATGGTGAGTAAGTGCTGTGAGCTTTCTTCTCTTTTCTGCTTTTGTTTTAATTTATAAACACATATTGTGAAGTTTAACCCCTTATCGACCCTTGACGGTCATAGCAAGTCATGGGTAGATCTGACTTAACGACCCATGACGTACTATGACCGTCATGAAATTCCGGGCTCCCCCCGCTGCTGCACGCCATTCGGAGAGTCCGGAACAGGAAAAAAAAAAAAAAAATGCTCCGTGGTCCTTATGTGACCGCCGCATGTGTGGCCGGTCCTTAAGGGGTTAAACAAACAATAATGTGAGCTTTATTGCTGTTGAGAAATATGAAACACTTATATACACACCTAAAAAGAGGGACATCAGGGTGGGAAAGAGGGACAGAGGGAGTTGGGTCTGAAAGAGGGGCTGTCTCTCCTAAAGAGGGACACTTGGGAGGTATGTGTAAGGATTTCCCTGTTTAAGCACAGGTGAATTAATCAGTGACTCATTCATTCTGATTGGCCCACCCGAGCTTAATCAGGGAAATCCTTACATCCTGGCCTGTTGGTGGCCCTTGAGGACTGAACTTGGACAGCCCTGATCTCAATCAGGAAGAGCAGGATTTTCCTTATGCTTTCTGATCCAAAGAAAGAAGAGTGACGTCGGGAAAAAGGGGCGGGAATTATAATATAATTACAATAAAACTACACCGATATGGACAGTGTGGAAGGTACAGAGCATTATTAAAGGGACAGTCATACTTCCATTAAGGAGGCTAGAATATCGTAGGTATTAAATAAATAAACCAAAGCATATATGTCTTTTTGCAATAACTTTGCTAGTTTAACCCTTTGAGTGTCAGAGGGGTACGCAACACATTGCAAAGCAATGCGTTGCCTACCCCTCTGGCACTCAAAGGGTTAAGAGTAATCTCGATGTAACGTTTACCCCTCCCGCCCCTTTTATGTACGTCACCTCTCTATCTGTCAGGCTTGGATTCTGGTCTGCGGACCAGACGGAGCGACTGGAGAGCCAAAATAGGAGTGGATACAAAGGAAATCTTCATGACGACGGTCTACAAAGTGTGTCTGGTTTGAGGCTGTAGACCGTCGTCATGAAGATTTCCTTTGTATCCTCTCCTATTTCGGCTTTCCAGACGCTCCGTGCGGTCCATAAACCAGAATCCAAGTCTGATAGAGCAGTGACATAGTTAAAAGGGGCGGGAGGGGTAAATTTTACATCATGATTACTGTTAAACTAGGAAAGTTATTGCAAAAAGACACATACACTTTGGATTATTTATTTAATACCTACAATATTCTAGCCTCCATAATAGAAGTATTGCTATCCCTTTAAAAATTGTAAAGAATAATCGGAGATTCATTTATAGTGTGACATTACTATCTCTTTAACCCATTAGTTGGTAGAGAGATCTCTCTAGCATCCAAGGGGTTAAATAATAGCCTGAAAAGAGGTAAAAAAAAAACTGGTGCAGGGACATTGAGATTTCTCTGGCCACACCCACAATTGAGAATGTGGGTGTGACCAGCACAGCTGAGGCACCGCCCATCAAAATGCGGAGCTCTAGACAGTTGTCTACTCTGTCTGTTGGGAAATCCGGCCCTGTACACCATAGGGATCACATATAAATTCCCCCCAAAATCTCCTTTAGACTTCAGATATTTAATAAATCTTCTTTACAATAGCATTTCCATTATTTAAACAATCTGAATGTTAATTTGTTCCATTTGAAGAAACTGAATTACTATACTTTGTGTTCATACATACAGGGCCGTATTTGTCATAAGGCAGAGTAGGGATATGTCTACAGGCGCACTCCACAGAGGGGCGCCTGTCATTGGAATCAATTTTTTTATTTTATTTTTTAAAATATTTTCATTCACCCTTTCCGCTGCCTGCCTGCTGCCCGGTGAGATCCTGCTGTTGCTCCCTCAGTGGCTCTTTAGTAATGCAGAGCGCTGGGACATGACATCATCTCCCAGCGCTCTGCATTCCTAAAGAGAAGACCGCGCGGGAGCAACGGGAGCTACAGTTCTGTGCAGAAGCAGGCACAGACTTTTCCTGCGGCTGGACCACCAGGGAGGTAGGAAACAGGGCAATGTGGAGCTGATGATGCAAGTTGGAGATGATGGGGGTAATGTGAGTGCAAGTTGAAGCTGATTGGGGCAATGTGGAAATGATAGGAGTAATGTGAGGGCAAGTTGGAGCTGATGGGGCAAGTTGGAGCTGATGAGGGCAAGTCGGAGCTGATGGGGGTAATGTGAGGGCAAGTTGGAGCTGATGGGGGTAATGTGAGGGCAAGTTGGAGCTGATGGGGGCAAGTTGGAGCTGATGGGGGCAATGTGGAGCTGATGTTGGTAATGTGAGGGCAAGTTGGAGCTGATGGGGGCAAGTTGGAGCTGATGGGGGCAATGTGGAGCTGATGTTGGTAATGTGAGGGCAAGTTGGAGCTGATGGGGGCAAGTTGGAGATGATGGGGGCAAGTTGGAGATGATGGGGGCAAGTCGGAGCTGATGGGGGTAATGTGAGGGCAAGTTGGAGCTGATGGGGGCAAGTCGGAGCTGATGTTGGTAATGTGAGGGCAAGTTGGAGCTGATGGGGGCAAGTTGGAGCTGATGGGGGCAAGTCGGAGCTGATGTTGGTAATGTGAGGGCAAGTTGGAGCTGATGGGGGCAAGTTGGAGCTGATGGGGGCAATGTGGAGCTGATGTTGGTAATGTGAGGGCAAGTTGGAGATGATGGGGGCAATGTGGAGATGATGGGGGCAAGTTGGAGATGATGGGGTAATGTGAGGGCAAGCTGGAGCTGATGGGGGCAAGTTGGAGCTAATGGGGGGCAATGTGAGGGCAATATGGATATGGGGGGTAATGTGGTGATTAGGAGCATTGTGGAGGTGTTCAGTGGAGATGGCCAATGGGGGGGGAGGGGCGCTTCAGATTTCTGTGCCTACAGGCTCCTGAGATGTAAATCCGTCCCTGCATACATATGGTCCTTTGAATCCACTCAGGTTCATCTCTAAGATATTTGAAACCCCTGAGGACCAGGTTTAAAGGGGATCTATCACCCCTATACATGTTGGTCCCAATAGTTAGTTAAAAAAGTGATTTCAGTTTGGCTAGGCTGCGTGGTGCATCTATTACTTCAGTGCAGCCCTGCGAAAACAGTCCTCAGTAACGCTTTCAGTGCTGAGTTACTCATCTCCCACTGCTGGTAGATAATGAATTCAAAAGTTATAACAGTTCAAACTTGTTTGATTTCTTGGCAGGCTCTTTTTATTAGAAACTTTATCTATTAGTGACCGTTAGGTGGTGCAGCTTCATTAGTCTCTAGGGAGAATAGTAATACACTAACTTTTTGAGACAGCAGTGGCAGTACATTTTTGTTTCAGAAAAATATATTTTTAATGACAACATAATATTCCTTTAAAGGGAACTTATCACCTAAAACAACAACTACAAAACTATTTTTTGAGTTATTTAGAATTATAGATTATGCTAATTAAGGTATACCCAGACGGCATTTCCTCCTGGCTGTTGCTTACCTGTCCCACTCACTGAGACTTCAGTGCTGGGGAGGTGAGCAATGAATTGCTGAGTAGAGTCAGTGAGTGGGGAGGTAATGTAGGGATAAGACAGGAAATGAGTGCTAGGAGAGGTGGGCAATGTATTGCTGAGCAGTGTCAGTGAGTGGGGAGGTAATGTAGGGATAAGACAGGAAGTCAGTGCTAGGGGAGGTGGGAAATGCATTGCTGAGCAGTGTCAGTGAGTGGGGGGAGGTAATGTAGGGATAAGACGGGATGTTAGTGCTAGGGGAGGGGCAATGCATTGCTGAGAAGTATCAGTGAGTGGGGGAGGTAATGTAGGGATAAGACAGGAGGTCAGTGCTAGGGGAGGTCGGCAGTGCATTACTGAGCAGTGTCAGTGAGTGTGGGAGGTAATGTAGGGATAATACAGGAACTCAGTACTAGGGGAGGTGGGCAATGCATTGCTGAGCAGTATCAGCGAGTTGGGAGGTAATGTAGGGATAAGACAGGAAGTCAGTGCTAGGGAAATTGTGTAATGCATTGCTAAGCAGGAAGTCAGTGCTAGGGAAGGTGGGAAATGCATTGCTGAGAAGTGTCAGTGAGTGGGGGAGGTAATGTAGGGATAAAACAGGAACTCAGTAGTAGGGGAGGTGGGTAATACATTGCTGAGCAGTGTCAATGAGTGGGAGAGGTAATGTAGGGATAAGACAGGGAGTCAGTGCTAGGAGAGGTGGGGAATACATTGCTGAGCAGTGTCAATGAGTGTGAGAGGTAATGTAGGGGTAAAACAGGAAGTCAGTACTAGGGGAGGTGGGTAATGCATTGCTAAGCAGTGTCAGTGAGTGGGGAGGTACTGTAGGGATAAGACAGGATGTCAGTGGTAGGGGAGGTTGGCAATGCGTTGCTGATCAGTATCAGTGAATGGGAGAGGTAATGAAGGGCTAAGAGAGGAGGAAGGCAGTGCTATGGGAGGTTGGTAATTCATTACTGAGCAGTGTCAGTGAATAGGGGAGTTAATGTAGGGATAAGACAGGAAGTCAGTGTTAGGGGAGGTGGGTAATGCTTTGCTGAGCAGTGTCAGTGAATGGGGGAGATAATGTAGGGATAAGACAGGAGGTCAGTCTCTGAGGAGGTGGACAATGCATTGCTGAGTAGTGTCAGTTATTGAGGGAGGTAATGTAGTAATAAGACAGAAAACCAGTGCTAGGGGAGGTGGGTAATGCATTGTTGAACAGTGTCTGTGAGTGGGGAGGTAATGTAGGGATAAGACAGGACGTCAGTGCTTGAGGAGGAGGGCAATGCATTGCTGAGCAGTGTCAATGAGTGGGGAGGTAATGTAGGGATAAGACAGGAAGTCAGTGCTAGGGGAGGACGGCAATGCTTTGCTGAGCAGTGTCAGTGAATGGGGGAGATAATGTAGGGATAAGACAGGAGGTCAGTCTCTGAGGAGGTGGACAATGCATTGCTGAGTAGTGTCAGTTATTGAGGGAGGTAATGTAGTAATAAGACAGAAAACCAGTGCTAGTGGAGGTGGGTAATGCATTGTTGAACAGTGTCTGTGAGTGGGGAGGTAATGTAGGGATAAGACAGGACGTCAGTGCTTGAGGAGGAGGGCAATGCATTGCTGAGCAGTGTCAATGAGTGGGGAGGTAATGTAGGGATAAGACAGGAAGTCAGTGCTAGGGGAGGAGGGCAATGCTTTGCTGAGCAGTGTCAGTGAATGGGGGAGATAATGTAGGGATAAGACAGGAGGTCAGTCTCTGAGGAGGTGGACAATGCATTGCTGAGTAGTGTCAGTTATTGAGGGAGGTAATGTAGGAATAAGACAGAAAACCAGTGCTAGGGGAGGTGGGGGTAGGTAATGTAGGAATAAGACAGGATGTCAGTGCTAGGGGAGGGGGGCAAAGCATTGCTGAGCAGTGTCAGTGACAGTGGGAGGTAATGTAGGGATAAGACAGGAAGTCAATGCTAGGGGAGATGGGTAATGCATTGTTGAGCAGTGTCAGTGAGTGGGGAGGTAATGTAGGGATAAGACAAGAAGTCAGTGCTAGGGGAGGTGGGTAATGCATTGTTGAGCAGTGTCAGTGAGTGAGGAGGTAATGTAGGGATAAGACATGATGTCAGTGCTAGGCGAGGTGGGCAATGCATTGCTGAGTAATGTCAGTTATTGGGGGAGGTATTGTAAGTATAAGACAGAAAGTCAGTGCTACGTGAGGTGGGCAATGCCTTGTGAAAAGTGTCAGTGAGTGGGGAGGTAATGTGGTGATAAGACAGGATGTCAATGGTAGGGGAGGTGTTCAATGCATAGCTAAGCAGTGTCAGTGAGTGGGGGAGATAATGTAAGTATAAGACAGAAAGTCAGTGCTAGGGGAGGTGGGAAATGCATTGCTGAGCAGTGTCAGTGAGTGGGGAGGTAATGTAGAGATAAGACAGGAAGTCAGTGCTAGGGGTGGTGGGCAATGCATTGCTGAGCAGTGTCAGTGAGTGGGGGGAGGTAATGTAGGTATAAGACAGGAAGTCAGTGCTAGGGGAGGTGGGAAATGCATTGCTGAGCAGTGTCAGTGAGTGGGGAGGTAATGTAGGGAGAAGACAGGAAGTCAGTGCTATGGGAGGTGGGAAATACATTGCTGAGCAGTGTCAGTGAGTGGGGAGGTAATGTAGGGAGAAGACAGGAAGTCAGTGCTAGGGGATGTGGGTAATGTATTGCTGAGCAGTGTCAGTGAGTGGGGGAGGTAATGTAGGCATAATACAGGAAGTCAGTGCTAGGGGAGGTGTGTAATGCATTGCTGAACAGTGTCAGTGAGTGAGGGAGGTAATGTAGGGATAAGACAGGAAGTCAGTGCTAGGGGAGGTGGGCAATGTATTGCTGAGCAGTGTCATTGAGTGGGGGAGGTAATGTAGGCATAATACAGGAATCCAGTGCTAGGGGAGGTGGGTAATGCATTGCTGAGCAGTGTCAGTGAGTGGGGGAGGTAATGTAGGATAATACAGGAAGTCAGTGCTAGGGGAGGTGGGTAATGTATTGCTGAGCAGTGTCAGTGAGTGGGGGAGGTAATGTAGGCATAATACAGGAAGTCAGTGCTAGGGGAGGTGGGTAATGCATTGCTGAGCAGTGTCAGTGAGTGGGGGAGGTAATGTAGGGATAAGACAGGAAGTCAGTGCTAGGGGAGGTGGGTAATGCATTGCTGAGTAGTGTCAGTGAGTGGGGGAGGTAATGTAGGTATAAGACAGAAAGTCAGTGCTAGGGGAGGTGAGAAATGCATTGACAAGCAGTGTCAGTAAGTGTGTGTGTGTGTTTGTGGGGTAATGTATGGCAGGAACAGGGAATGCCTGCACAGCATGTATTAATTATCATAAACCATGCAGCTAAGTATCTCAAACACCAGTTGTGTAAATATAAAAATGAGTAATACAGCATTTAGTTGATTTTAAACATTCTTTCAAAATCACCATAGTTGTTTTAGGTGTTAGGGACCAAGGGTGTCTTTAATGAAGAGTTCTGAAAATGTATTGTTTTGTCTCCACACTTGCATTACATTACAAGGGGATTTCTGTTGACTACTGATACAACTTGTTTCTCAGTCCATTCCACGTCAAAACAATGATTTCTCCCTAGGTACAATATGTTGAAAATTTCGGCAGGAATTGAGTTTCCTGGTGAGATCCGATGGCCCTTGGTTCTGTGTCTTCTCCTGGCTTGGGCCATTGTCTATGCTTCTCTCGCTAAAGGAATCAAGACATCAGGAAAAGTAAGTGGATCTACTGAAATGTCAACATCGGTCAGGGGAGAAACAGCAGACAAGTCCTTAACCCTTTGCGTGCTGGAGGGATGTCCAACTCATTGCTTTGCAGAGAGTTGGACACCCCCTTGTACTCAAATAGTGCAAGGTTCTACAGATTGAAGATATTGCAGAAATCAGTACAAAAGTTTATGGTAAAGAGGTCTCCAATGTTTGATTGACCCCTATAGCAACCAAAATAAATAAGCCTCTTATTAATAGGGTGACCACATTTCCAATCTGCCATTCCGGTACATGTGGTCACCCTAGTGAGTCCCGCTGCTGAGGCTCCGTCTGGCTCTGACCATCTTCCTGAGGCTGACACAGAGTAGGAGTTTCCCAGTGGGAACAGCCTCAGAAAGATGGTCAGCGCTGGCAGGAGCCTCAGCCGCGGGTCTCACTTGTTGCGCCAGCATACCTGCTCCATCCCAGCTGTCTTGCATGCACCAGTCCAGCCAGCCAATGAAATGTATTTGCTATGTGGTCTTCATTGGCTGGCTCAGCCAGCCAATAAGGACCATATAGCAAATACATTTCATTGGCTGGCTGGACTGGTGCGTGCTGCACTATGTAGGTAGGCTGTGGGTGCCAGATTTGTTGCTCCATTCTGGGACTCTTTGTTGTCCCGGTGGGGGGTGACCCAGGACACGGGACACAGACCTACAATAAGGGACAGTCCCGGGCATTCCGGGACGTGTGGTCACCCTACTTATTAACCCTTTGAGTGCCAGAGGGGTACTGCGATGCGTTCCATACCCCTCTGGCACTCAAATGGTTAAGTATAGGTGAGTTAATCAGGGAAATCCTTGAATCCTGGCCTGTTGGTGGCCTTTGAGGACTGAACTCGGACAGCCCTGAACTAAGAGATACTCTAGCATGGTCGTTCTATCTAGACCAGTGGTTCTCAACCCGTGCCCTCGGGACCCACTAACAGGCTAGGATTTGAGGATTTCCTTTTTAGATCACTGGTGAGTTAACCAAACCCAGACCAAAACGCCTGTGATCTGTCAGGGGAAAGTCCAGGCCTGTTAGTAAGACCTAAAGGCTGGATTATCTTTTAGTCTTTTGTATGATACAGACTAACAGGTACTGTAGAACAGTGGTTCTCACACCCATCCTCAGAGACTGCTAACTGGTCATGGATTTTCCTGCTTAAAGGGGAACATTCACCTAAAATAAAAATGTGACCATGTGTTTTAATCATTAAAACAAGATTAGCTCTGGGTTTGTTTTTTTCTAACTCACCTACTAGTGGAGATATTTAGACTTCAAATGGGGCACCTCCACGTTCTGCTGGACCCTGTATGTCCCGCGTGACACCTCAGGACTTCCCAGCTGCCCCAGGGAGTGTGTTCGCTGTTCCCTTCGTAGCTGTATTTCTGTGGGCTAACGTTACAGCAAACTTTGTTTACCATGCGACTGAGGTTGCAACAGTAATGTCCCATAAAAAATGGTTCTAGTTTAGTAGAGGATAAAACATTGTATTATATGCCACAAATCCTATCTTTCAAACGGTATGGTTTGAGAGATATTCTCATTGAAAGTTCCTCCCTCCCCTTCTCCTGACGTCAGAGCTGTGCCGACAGCAGGAGATCCTGGTCTGGGGACCAGCCGGCGGCTCTGCAGCAGAGCTGAAGTTGCATTATAGGAAAATAATTACTTAATTGGAAAGGTCTACAAAGTGTGCCTGGCTTGCAAGCACACTTTGTAGACCGTTCCAATGAAGTAGTTCTTTTTAAATAATGTAATGTCGGCTCTGTAGTAATTCTTTTTAAATAATGGAATGTCGGCTCTGCTGAAGAGCCTCCTCGAGTCGCACAACTAGAATATCCTGCTGTCAGCTTTACAGCTGACATCAGGAGATGGGGAGGGGGGGACTTTGAAAGCAAATATCTCTCAAACCTTAGCGGTATGAGAGATAGGATTTGTGGCATATAGTATAATGTTTTAACCTGTACAAAACTAGAACCATTTTTATGGGACATTACTGTTGCAACCTCAGTAGCATGGTAAACAAAGTTTGCTGTAACGTTAGCCTACAGAAATACAGCTACGAAGGGCAACATGCCTAAAAAAGCAGGGAAAAGCCGTATTAGCGATTGAGCTTTACATACAGTTCGCAGAGCAGCATGCGTGACTGTGATGTCCCATCAGCATGATTGCAGGGGCTGTGATGCGGCATTCAAAGGGTTAGTGGATGGAATGGCACTGCTACATTCTCCCTACACTGATCCCATGTTTCCTGTAACTTGCCATTAGTGTAGGGAGACTGTAGCAGTGCCATTCCATTCATTAACCCATTGAGTGCCACATCATAGCCCCTGTAATCACGCCAGTGGGGCATCACAGTCACACATGCTGCTCTGCTAGCTGCATGTAAAGCTGAATCTCTCATACGGCTTTTCCCTGCTTTCTTAGGCATGTCGCCCTTGTCATCTCTTGCCACGTGGGCAAGAATCTTATGGGTGAGATTCTTATGGGCAAGATTCTTATGTCACCATTTTCAATCTAGCGACATATTTAATGCACCCCTGGGTGGGTCGCCAAATTGATGGTGACATTTTGATAGTGAACCGTCCCTAAGGAACGGTGTAAGAAACACTGCCGCAGAACAACTGTTGCAAAGTTCAGTCCGTGAGAGACCAACAAGATAGATTTTATGAACTGCACTGTCTGGAATAAGCTTTTAAAGTGATAGTTAAGCCTAATAAGAGTTGGGAATAAAGACCTTTGGTCACCAAATCCGATAGCTGTGCTTTCAGATGAGGAACCTTGGGATACTTGTACCAAGAAGCAGGAAACGCATCAACATCTTGTTAAAATGCATTTCAGGATTTAACTCTTTGAGTGCCAGGGAGGTATGCAGAACAATGCGTTACACTCATCTCTGGCACTCAAATAGTTCAGGAATTAAGACTGGACTGGTGGCTTTGAAATACAGTAGCTTAGTAATGTACTAGTTACAGGATTAGTAATATTTTATTTACTCTGTTATGACATCGGTAGTATTTTATTCTATTTTTCTGCTAGATTTCTTTTTTTGTTTAACCCTTTGAGCGCCAGAGGGGTGAGCAACGCATTGCAACGCAATACGTTGCTCACCCCTCTGGTGCTTAAAGGGTTAAAGATAATTAGCACCTCCTAATAATAATGCCTCCACATACCTTACCATGGTCATAGAATCCTAATGGCCCTTACAAATGTTGTCTTTGATTGGAGACATAACGAACATCTACGGTCAGCCCTGGATGTCGTGTCTGTGGAGGCGGACATGACCGTTGCTGACAGGGAACACAGGACCTCAGACTCTGGTCACTGCACATGGTCATCTTAACTCCTTAATGATCCTTGATGCACTAGGACTGTCATGACGGTCCCATCACTTAAAGGGACAGTAATGTCCCATAAAAAATGGTAATACACAAAAAAAAAAAATCCAAGCAGCACTAGAAACAGGTTTCAATCCACAATGACTCACCGATCAAATCTCTATTCCGGTGCAACGAAGAAAAGATGCGCTGAAAACATCCAACATAAGAACTTGAAAAAGAAGAAATCTTCTGCACTCGTGAATAATAAAATCAAGTCTTTATTGTGAACAAATGGACCACAGAGCTAACAGTCTCACGCGTTTCGCACACCAAGGTGCTTACTCATAGACCAACTATACTGCACACAACGTTATGTTTTATACTGAGAGCCCTTAACGGCTTTCATTCAAAACAGCCAATCACAATAAACAACAGATTAGCCCAATTAGCAGTGAAAAAAACAGAATCACAAATAATTAACCCTCAAGGGTCTAATCTTATTTAGATATCACACTTCATAGTTATGTCAATGGCTGATTCAAATGGAATCCTCTAGCTCCCAGTAACATTTCAATATTAAAACTTATTATATAACATTTTTATATAAAATCATCTCCTTTATAGAACTTTGGTTACTTTTCGAGTTGCCATAAGTTATTTCAAATGAATAGCCCAATTTAAGAGCATATATTACCCAATTACTGTATTAACTGGTATAGATTCAAATATAGACTTCATTAAACCACGGTATCTCAAAACACTATTTTTTAACCCCTATTCATACCATCACAAAAGTATAACAACAAATAGAGAAGCGACCTAGTATGGAAGCGTATTACTTCCACCCCTACCAATATTAACTCCTCAATTTCCATGAAGGCACGCGATGTGCTACCCAAGCAGAATACTCCGTGCTGCCACGGAAATTCACAGAGGAAACCTCCGAGGACCAAGAGAAAGGAGGAGTTCAATCCCAAAAGATCTACCCCATAATAATCTATAGTATAACTAGAAAATAATGAGTGTATGACTCTACTATCAACTTTCATAGAGATCAAGACTCAGGAGCATTTATTCTATTTGATAAACAATGAAAGTCCAAACTAGACACAATAGGTAACATCATATGCCTTCTTTAGACCTTTAGGCATTCTCGTTGAAAGGGTAAATATCCAGTACACTTCCCTATAGGATAAAAATCTGGATACATCTCCACCTCTTATTTTCTTTGTCACCCTCTCCAAACCTTGTACTTCAAACCCATCCATTGTAGAACTATGTGTGATACAGAAATGGGAAGACACTCCTGTTCTCAGGTCCTTATTTTTGATATTACTAACATGCTCACGAATGCGTTCCCTGAGACTCCGGGATGTCTTTCCCACATACTGCACCCCACAAGCCCTACATGAAATCAAATATACCACATTTCGAGTGGCACAGTTGATATATTGTCTATTTTCAAAGACTCTTCCTGTAACTGCGGATTTAAAGGAACTCGCACATATTATCCACTTACAACATTTACATCTATTACTACCACATCTGTAGGTGCCTTTTGCATCCAACCAAATGTTGGGTTTCATATCCCTATTTAGGTACATACTCGGAGACAATTTTGTTGCCAGAGTGGGAGCTCTCTTAGAGACAAATCTGCACCCTTTCTCCAATATAGGCTGCAGTTGTCTGTCTCCCATTAATATAGGTAAATGTTTTTTCACTATCGCTTTGATCTTATTATATTCACAACTATAAGTGGTTAAAAATGTAACCTTCTCATCCTGTACATGAACACTAACTCCTCTATCTTCAGTCTCTTTTATACTATAGGAACTCAAAAGATCACTCCTACTTCGCCTTCTTGAAATTTTCTCAGCTCTATTAATCATCCACTCAGGATATCCTCGCTCCAAAAATCTACCTCTAAGCTCTACACACGCTGCGTCAAAGAGTGCGCCGGTGGAACAGTTCCTCTTTAATCTTAGAAACTGTCCCACCGGCACACCTCCAACTGTGTGACGAGGGTGACAGCTATCCGCTCTCAACAGTACATTAGAGGATGTAGGCTTTCGATATACATTAGTGGCAATGATTCCCGTCTGCGGACAACTGCTTATCTCCAAATCCAAAAATATAATTACAGAATCATGACTAACCATAGTGAATTTTAAATTATAAGAGTTATCATTAAGATAACTTAAAAAAGAAGAGTGAATTAAAGACTTAGGACCCCTCCATATAATCAATATATCATCGATATATCTCTTAAAGAAATAAAGATGATGTGCAAAAGGATTACCATCCCCAGAGATGCGGGACTCCTCCCACCAACCCATAAAAAGGTTTGCGTACGATGGGGCAAATCTAGCCCCCATAGAAGTCCCACATCTCTGGAGATAGTATGTGCCATTAAACATAAAATAATTATGTGTTAATAGGAATTGTATGACAAGCAGTAAAAATTCACAGAAAGAGGAGGCATAACCACTATACTTAAACAAATGGTACCTTACAGCCTCCAAACCAAGATGATGAGGGATACAAGAATAGAGTGAAACAACATCACAGCTTATCCAGCTGTAATGTGGCTCCCACTCTATATGCTCCAACTCCTGCAACACTTGTTTAGTATCTCGTAAATATGTATCCAATCTCAAAACCAACGGCTGTAAACAGTCATCAACATACTGACTCAATCTTTCACTGTACGAACCTATTCCTGCCACTATGGGGCGACCCTCTGGACTCTCAAGTGACTTATGGATCTTCGGAAGATGATGAAATATAGGAATAATGGGAGAAGGCACTTTCAACCATTCACCCTCTAACGGGGTATAAAATCCCTCCGAAGATCCAAAATCTACGAGAGAGTCAAGAAGGTCCTTAAACAATACAGTGGGATCCTTTTCTAAGATTTCATATGTTTCTGTGTTATTCAATTGTCGTAATGCCTCTCTAACATAAGCATCTGTATCAAGAACCACTACAGACCCACCCTTATCAGCCTGTTTTATGGTTATAGTGCAATCATCAGATAAAGATTTAATCGCTTTTCTTTCAACAGAGGTTAAGTTTGATCTCACTTGGGAGTTTTTAATTGTATCAGAAAGATATGTCAGATCGCGTTCCACCGCGTCCTGAAATATGTCAAACACATTTGATCTAGACTGTATAGGGTAAAAATCATCATTCTTTGGTTTCTTAATTAGGATCCTAGAAATGTTAAGATTATTAGAATCTACTATACAATTAACCATCTGTTGATTTGATAGAACACTTCCAGATGTTCCCAAATTATCAACAAAACCAGATGGAACATAATTTTCATCCTGATGACTCACCAAACTTGACAATCTACCCGAAACGGATTCAACAGCTGAACCTAAAGACCCATGAGTCTCAGGCTCAGTTGGAATACCTTCTGAACTCAAATCCTGTTCCAATGTCTGACCCTGTAAAAAATGCTTTTTAAGGGTTAGTTTACGCACAAATCGATTAACATCAATAATAGTTTCAAAGAGGTTAAAGTGTACAGTGGGTACAAACCCCAAACCTCTTGAAAGTACAGAAATCTCTGCAGGGTTTAAAACTCTGCTAGATATGTTGACTACTGGTATGTCCTTCTGGCTTGTCTGGATCTCTTTGGATGGCGTCGTGATGCTCTTTCTTCTTCTTCCTCCTCGACGTAAGAACTTTCTCTTTGGCTTCCCCTCCCTCTCCTGTATCTCGAGGATTTCCTCTTTTGCGTTCGCCCGTTTTTTGGAGTTTGGCGACTGCTAAAAACATCCGTAACCCTATTTAATCTATTTTCTTCAATTGAAGAAAAATCTGTTGATGTAGTAATGTTAACAGATGAGATAGTATTTGCAGTCGAAGATTCCAATTCTGTGCTCTCAAATGAAACCGATTTCGGAGTTGACGCTTGCTTTAATATTGGTCTTCTTACTTGATGTTTCCGATCACTCCACCTTTGTGGTTTCCATATATATACAGTCCCCATTTCGTAATCTTTTTTATCCCGTTGAAACTTTTTTTGTTTTAATTCCATTATGTTCTTTTCCAACTTATCCATCTTTTCTTGGAGTTTCGATATAGATTTTATGTATTCCGGTTTATCTCTTTCACTCATAAGTGTATCTTTCAAAATCTTAATTTCAGCCTGTGTCGAAATTAACAATGACTGTCTATGTTCTGTTATTAATTGCATTAAAGCTAAAGAACATTCTGTAAGTACACTATTCCACTTTATTAGAAAAGGATCTTCATCCTGGATAAAAGTTGGTCTTTTTTTAATTCTCAAACCTCGGGGAATCCAACCATGGGATATATATTGCTTTATAGTTGTTACTTCCCACCATAGTCTGGTTTCTTTAATAAGCAGCTTCTCTAAATCACCTAAAGTTGTTGATAATTTGACAGGTGATGATGAAAGCAAAGGTATCTCATTTGAAAAAGCTTGTTGTGCTAATTCATTTCTTCTAGAGGTTACACCTAATTCCATTGTAACCATTTCTACAAGAGGTTGTTGAGACTCTGTGGCCATGTTCACATTTTCTAATAGTAAATCATTCGCCTCCTGAAAAAATAGATCTTCTGGATCCATATTAATATGTATATTTCAGTTATCAGTTATGATGTCATTCAACCAAGGGAGACATATTTATTTTTTCATTTTTTCATTTTTTCATTGTCCCACCATAACACAAACGATAAACATCACTGATTTATAGTTCCATGTAAAACAACTAGTGTGATTACAATGACGATTTCTTCTACAGCCTTCAGCACATAAAGATCATCCCCTTTAAATTTCTTACTGCAAGATTTTTTGACTCGATTTCATGAGCTGTTTGTTCATCCGTAATTAATACTCAAGGTAGCTTGTCTTCCAAACCCAGTCTCGGGATGGTCTCTTCCTTATATGCATATCAACATATTCCATAGCATAAATCACCATCCCTTTAAGGTCTGCTAAACCAATACTGGATCTTATAAACAGGAGGGAAGATATATTTAAAATGAGATAGAATCGGTGGAAATAAGTCTATAAGGGACGTAAGTATTTTTCTTGATGTTACATAAAGCATCAATCCTTATAATGTTGTCCCACAGAACATATAATCTTCATCAAGATAGAAAAATCATCCTGTAAATGTGCTAAACTTCGGACACAGCAAACTGGAAATACACAAAAAAAAAAAAAAAAAAAAATCCAAGCAGCACTAGAAACAGGTTTCAATCCACAATGACTCACCGATCAAATCTCTATTCCGGTGCAACGAAGAAAAGATGCGCTGAAAACATCCAACATAAGAACTTGAAAAAGAAGAAATCTTCTGCACTCGTGAATAATAAAATCAAGTCTTTATTGTGAACAAATGGACCACAGAGCTAACAGTCTCACGCGTTTCGCACACCAAGGTGCTTACTCATAGACCAACTATACTGCACACAACGTTATGTTTTATACTGAGAGCCCTTAACGGCTTTCATTCAAAACAGCCAATCACAATAAACAACAGATTAGCCCAATTAGCAGTGAAAAAAACAGAATCACAAATAATTAACCCTCAAGGGTCTAATCTTATTTAGATATCACACTTCATAGTTATGTCAATGGCTGATTCAAATGGAATCCTCTAGCTCCCAGTAACATTTCAATATTAAAACTTATTATATAACATTTTTATATAAAATCATCTCCTTTATAGAACTTTGGTTACTTTTCGAGTTGCCATAAGTTATTTCAAATGAATAGCCCAATTTAAGAGCATATATTACCCAATTACTGTATTAACTGGTATAGATTCAAATATAGACTTCATTAAACCACGGTATCTCAAAACACTATTTTTTAACCCCTATTCATACCATCACAAAAGTATAACAACAAATAGAGAAGCGACCTAGTATGGAAGCGTATTACTTCCACCCCTACCAATATTAACTCCTCAATTTCCATGAAGGCACGCGATGTGCTACCCAAGCAGAATACTCCGTGCTGCCACGGAAATTCACAGAGGAAACCTCCGAGGACCAAGAGAAAGGAGGAGTTCAATCCCAAAAGATCTACCCCATAATAATCTATAGTATAACTAGAAAATAATGAGTGTATGACTCTACTATCAACTTTCATAGAGATCAAGACTCAGGAGCATTTATTCTATTTGATAAACAATGAAAGTCCAAACTAGACACAATAGGTAACATCATATGCCTTCTTTAGACCTTTAGGCATTCTCGTTGAAAGGGTAAATATCCAGTACACTTCCCTATAGGATAAAAATCTGGATACATCTCCACCTCTTATTTTCTTTGTCACCCTCTCCAAACCTTGTACTTCAAACCCATCCATTGTAGAACTATGTGTGATACAGAAATGGGAAGACACTCCTGTTCTCAGGTCCTTATTTTTGATATTACTAACATGCTCACGAATGCGTTCCCTGAGACTCCGGGATGTCTTTCCCACATACTGCACCCCACAAGCCCTACATGAAATCAAATATACCACATTTCGAGTGGCACAGTTGATATATTGTCTATTTTCAAAGACTCTTCCTGTAACTGCGGATTTAAAGGAACTCGCACATATTATCCACTTACAACATTTACATCTATTACTACCACATCTGTAGGTGCCTTTTGCATCCAACCAAATGTTGGGTTTCATATCCCTATTTAGGTACATACTCGGAGACAATTTTGTTGCCAGAGTGGGAGCTCTCTTAGAGACAAATCTGCACCCTTTCTCCAATATAGGCTGCAGTTGTCTGTCTCCCATTAATATTGGTAAATGTTTTTTCACTATCGCTTTGATCTTATTATATTCACAACTATAAGTGGTTAAAAATGTAACCTTCTCATCCTGTACATGAACACTAACTCCTCTATCTTCAGTCTCTTTTATACTATAGGAACTCAAAAGATCACTCCTACTTCGCCTTCTTGAAATTTTCTCAGCTCTATTAATCATCCACTCAGGATATCCTCGCTCCAAAAATCTACCTCTAAGCTCTACACACGCTGCGTCAAAGAGTGCGCCGGTGGAACAGTTCCTCTTTAATCTTAGAAACTGTCCCACCGGCACACCTCCAACTGTGTGACGAGGGTGACAGCTATCCGCTCTCAACAGTACATTAGAGGATGTAGGCTTTCGATATACATTAGTGGCAATGATTCCCGTCTGCGGACAACTGCTTATCTCCAAATCCAAAAATATAATTACAGAATCATGACTAACCATAGTGAATTTTAAATTATAAGAGTTATCATTAAGATAACTTAAAAAAGAAGAGTGAATTAAAGACTTAGGACCCCTCCATATAATCAATATATCATCGATATATCTCTTAAAGAAATAAAGATGATGTGCAAAAGGATTACCATCCCCAGAGATGCGGGACTCCTCCCACCAACCCATAAAAAGGTTTGCGTACGATGGGGCAAATCTAGCCCCCATAGAAGTCCCACATCTCTGGAGATAGTATGTGCCATTAAACATAAAATAATTATGTGTTAATAGGAATTGTATGACAAGCAGTAAAAATTCACAGAAAGAGGAGGCATAACCACTATACTTAAACAAATGGTACCTTACAGCCTCCAAACCAAGATGATGAGGGATACAAGAATAGAGTGAAACAACATCACAGCTTATCCAGCTGTAATGTGGCTCCCACTCTATATGCTCCAACTCCTGCAACACTTGTTTAGTATCTCGTAAATATGTATCCAATCTCAAAACCAACGGCTGTAAACAGTCATCAACATACTGACTCAATCTTTCACTGTACGAACCTATTCCTGCCACTATGGGACGACCCTCTGGACTCTCAAGTGACTTATGGATCTTCGGAAGATGATGAAATATAGGAATAATGGGAGAAGGCACTTTCAACCATTCACCCTCTAACGGGGTATAAAATCCCTCCGAAGATCCAAAATCTACGAGAGAGTCAAGAAGGTCCTTAAACAATACAGTGGGATCCTTTTCTAAGATTTCATATGTTTCTGTGTTATTCAATTGTCGTAATGCCTCTCTAACATAAGCATCTGTATCAAGAACCACTACAGACCCACCCTTATCAGCCTGTTTTATGGTTATAGTGCAATCATCAGATAAAGATTTAATCGCTTTTCTTTCAACAGAGGTTAAGTTTGATCTCACTTGGGAGTTTTTAATTGTATCAGAAAGATATGTCAGATCGCGTTCCACCGCGTCCTGAAATATGTCAAACACATTTGATCTAGACTGTATAGGGTAAAAATCATCATTCTTTGGTTTCTTAATTAGGATCCTAGAAATGTTAAGATTATTAGAATCTACTATACAATTAACCATCTGTTGATTTGATAGAACACTTCCAGATGTTCCCAAATTATCAACAAAACCAGATGGAACATAATTTTCATCCTGATGACTCACCAAACTTGACAATCTACCCGAAACGGATTCAACAGCTGAACCTAAAGACCCATGAGTCTCAGGCTCAGTTGGAATACCTTCTGAACTCAAATCCTGTTCCAATGTCTGACCCTGTAAAAAATGCTTTTTAAGGGTTAGTTTACGCACAAATCGATTAACATCAATAATAGTTTCAAAGAGGTTAAAGTGTACAGTGGGTACAAACCCCAAACCTCTTGAAAGTACAGAAATCTCTGCAGGGTTTAAAACTCTGCTAGATATGTTGACTACTGGTATGTCCTTCTGGCTTGTCTGGATCTCTTTGGATGGCGTCGTGATGCTCTTTCTTCTTCTTCCTCCTCGACGTAAGAACTTTCTCTTTGGCTTCCCCTCCCTCTCCTGTATCTCGAGGATTTCCTCTTTTGCGTTCGCCCGTTTTTTGGAGTTTGGCGACTGCTAAAAACATCCGTAACCCTATTTAATCTATTTTCTTCAATTGAAGAAAAATCTGTTGATGTAGTAATGTTAACAGATGAGATAGTATTTGCAGTCGAAGATTCCAATTCTGTGCTCTCAAATGAAACCGATTTCGGAGTTGACGCTTGCTTTAATATTGGTCTTCTTACTTGATGTTTCCGATCACTCCACCTTTGTGGTTTCCATATATATACAGTCCCCATTTCGTAATCTTTTTTATCCCGTTGAAACTTTTTTTGTTTTAATTCCATTATGTTCTTTTCCAACTTATCCATCTTTTCTTGGAGTTTCGATATAGATTTTATGTATTCCGGTTTATCTCTTTCACTCATAAGTGTATCTTTCAAAATCTTAATTTCAGCCTGTGTCGAAATTAACAATGACTGTCTATGTTCTGTTATTAATTGCATTAAAGCTAAAGAACATTCTGTAAGTACACTATTCCACTTTATTAGAAAAGGATCTTCATCCTGGATAAAAGTTGGTCTTTTTTTAATTCTCAAACCTCGGGGAATCCAACCATGGGATATATATTGCTTTATAGTTGTTACTTCCCACCATAGTCTGGTTTCTTTAATAAGCAGCTTCTCTAAATCACCTAAAGTTGTTGATAATTTGACAGGTGATGATGAAAGCAAAGGTATCTCATTTGAAAAAGCTTGTTGTGCTAATTCATTTCTTCTAGAGGTTACACCTAATTCCATTGTAACCATTTCTACAAGAGGTTGTTGAGACTCTGTGGCCATGTTCACATTTTCTAATAGTAAATCATTCGCCTCCTGAAAAAATAGATCTTCTGGATCCATATTAATATGTATATTTCAGTTATCAGTTATGATGTCATTCAACCAAGGGAGACATATTTATTTTTTCATTTTTTCATTTTTTCATTGTCCCACCATAACACAAACGATAAACATCACTGATTTATAGTTCCATGTAAAACAACTAGTGTGATTACAATGACGATTTCTTCTACAGCCTTCAGCACATAAAGATCATCCCCTTTAAATTTCTTACTGCAAGATTTTTTGACTCGATTTCATGAGCTGTTTGTTCATCCGTAATTAATACTCAAGGTAGCTTGTCTTCCAAACCCAGTCTCGGGATGGTCTCTTCCTTATATGCATATCAACATATTCCATAGCATAAATCACCATCCCTTTAAGGTCTGCTAAACCAATACTGGATCTTATAAACAGGAGGGAAGATATATTTAAAATGAGATAGAATCGGTGGAAATAAGTCTATAAGGGACGTAAGTATTTTTCTTGATGTTACATAAAGCATCAATCCTTATAATGTTGTCCCACAGAACATATAATCTTCATCAAGATAGAAAAATCATCCTGTAAATGTGCTAAACTTCGGACACAGCAAACTGGAAATACACAAAAAAAAAAAAAAAAAAAAATCCAAGCAGCACTAGAAACAGGTTTCAATCCACAATGACTCACCGATCAAATCTCTATTCCGGTGCAACGAAGAAAAGATGCGCTGAAAACATCCAACATAAGAACTTGAAAAAGAAGAAATCTTCTGCACTCGTGAATAATAAAATCAAGTCTTTATTGTGAACAAATGGACCACAGAGCTAACAGTCTCACGCGTTTCGCACACCAAGGTGCTTACTCATAGACCAACTATACTGCACACAACGTTATGTTTTATACTGAGAGCCCTTAACGGCTTTCATTCAAAACAGCCAATCACAATAAACAACAGATTAGCCCAATTAGCAGTGAAAAAAACAGAATCACAAATAATTAACCCTCAAGGGTCTAATCTTATTTAGATATCACACTTCATAGTTATGTCAATGGCTGATTCAAATGGAATCCTCTAGCTCCCAGTAACATTTCAATATTAAAACTTATTATATAACATTTTTATATAAAATCATCTCCTTTATAGAACTTTGGTTACTTTTCGAGTTGCCATAAGTTATTTCAAATGAATAGCCCAATTTAAGAGCATATATTACCCAATTACTGTATTAACTGGTATAGATTCAAATATAGACTTCATTAAACCACGGTATCTCAAAACACTATTTTTTAACCCCTATTCATACCATCACAAAAGTATAACAACAAATAGAGAAGCGACCTAGTATGGAAGCGTATTACTTCCACCCCTACCAATATTAACTCCTCAATTTCCATGAAGGCACGCGATGTGCTACCCAAGCAGAATACTCCGTGCTGCCACGGAAATTCACAGAGGAAACCTCCGAGGACCAAGAGAAAGGAGGAGTTCAATCCCAAAAGATCTACCCCATAATAATCTATAGTATAACTAGAAAATAATGAGTGTATGACTCTACTATCAACTTTCATAGAGATCAAGACTCAGGAGCATTTATTCTATTTGATAAACAATGAAAGTCCAAACTAGACACAATAGGTAACATCATATGCCTTATTTAGACCTTTAGGCATTCTCGTTGAAAGGGTAAATATCCAGTACACTTCCCTATAGGATAAAAATCTGGATACATCTCCACCTCTTATTTTCTTTGTCACCCTCTCCAAACCTTGTACTTCAAACCCATCCATTGTAGAACTATGTGTGATACAGAAATGGGAAGATACTCCTGTTCTCAGGTCCTTATTTTTGATATTACTAACATGCTCACGAATGCGTTCCCTGAGACTCCGGGATGTCTTTCCCACATACTGCACCCCACAAGCCCTACATGAAATCAAATATACCACATTTCGAGTGGCACAGTTGATATATTGTCTATTTTCAAAGACTCTTCCTGTAACTGCGGATTTAAAGGATTGGCTGTTTTGAATGAAAGCCGTTAAGGGCTCTCAGTATAAAACATAACGTTGTGTGCAGTATAGTTGGTCTATGAGTAAGCACCTTGGTGTGCGAAACGCGTGAGACTGTTAGCTCTGTGGTCCATTTGTTCACAATAAAGACTTGATTTTATTATTCACGAGTGCAGAAGATTTCTTCTTTTTCAAATTCCATAAAAAATGGTTCCAGTTTTGTAGAGGTTAAAACATTATACTATGTGCCACAAATCCTATCTCTCATACCGCTATGGTTTGAGGGATATTAACTTTCAAAGTTCCCTCCTCCCTCCCCATCTTCTGATGTCAGCTGTAAAGCTGACAGCAGGAGATTCTAGTTGTGCGAATCGAGGAGGCTCTTCAGCAGAGCCGACATTGCATTATTTAAAAAGAACTACTTCACTGGAACGGTCTAGAAAGTGTGCTTGCAAACCAGGCACACTTTGTAGACCTTTCCAATCAAGTAATTATTTTCCTATAACGCAACTTCAGCTCTGCTGCAGAGCCACCGGCTGGTCCCCAGACTGAGATCTCCTGCTGTCAGCACAGCGCTGACGTCAGGAGAAGGGGAGGGAGTAACTTTCAATGAGAATATCTCTCAAACCATAGCGGTTTGAGAGATAGGATTTGTAGCATATAGTTAAATTTTTTAACCTCTACAAAACTAGAACCATTTTTTATGGGACATTACTGACCCTTTAAGGACCAGTTACGGCCCTGGCACGTCATGGAATTCCGGGGTCCCTGAGTGGCTGCTCGCCGCTCGGGGACCCTGGAATCGTATTGTGGAAAAAAAAAGTCCCATGGTCCGTAAGTGCCATCCGTGCAACCACGCAGCTGGTCCTGCTTTGCAATGTGTTGCACGCCCCTCATGAGCTCTGCCTTCTTCAGCTTGGAAGAACTGCCAGCAGCTGTCATGTCCACCTCCATGGATTTGACATGCAGGACTGGTGAAGTTATCACTTGAACAACGCACAAAGGAAGACTTCTTAAGGGCCATAAGGATTACCTGACCATAGTAAGGAAAGTGTGAGATTATTATTAGGAAGACCTACCTTCATTCTGCGTATTTACCTTTAATTAACTAATTCAGTTCCTCTCTCACTTTCCGTGATATGAGTACACTCTACATTCTGCCTCTAACAACAGTCTGTGACTCAGCTATATCTGCAAAAGCACAGTAAGATCTTCATGTGTATATTTCGCCCTATAAACATGCACTGACTATTCAGCTGATTAGAAAACAGAGAGCAAAACACCCACAGACAAAGTTCTTACGATCCAGTCCAGTTGCAGACTGTATTTACAGATGGCAGATAGAGGGCGCCCACATCAAGAAAAACAGAAGGAAAGCACTGAAGTAGATGATACAATGTAAATGCACAGAATGAAAAAAGAAAGCAGGTAAAATAAATGAATAAAATACTATCAAAGTCATGAACGTTAAAATGATGCGATTTAGGACGAGGAGTCAAATAAGGAGTCAAACAGCAGAAACAGTGCAATTCTGGAGCAAACCAACTGCTTCATGGGGGCAAATAAAAATTCCCAAACATCCATTCAATTTAAATGGAGCTCTTACCCCCTTGAATGCTACAGCGGTCTCCAACGAATTTTGATGCAATGCGTTGGGGACCCCGCTAGCATTCAAAGGGTTAACAGGACTCATTTAGATCAGTGGGAATTTGGAACATTTGTATTTGTCCCCTGTGACTGGTTGGCGCCAGCATTTTTCCTCTTCAGTCTGATCCACAAACCAGTCTTTCCTTAACCCTTAAGGACCTGTGATGATCCTGGCACTTCATGGGTTGGACGTGCGATAAGCACCCATGACGTGCCAGGATTTCATGGATTTCAGGGCTCCCTGTGTGGCTGCACTCTGTTCGGGGAGTCCTGCATCGGATCGCCAAAAACCCCCCCAAAAAACTCAGTGGTCCTTAAGTATCGGCCGCCCTTAAGGGGTTAACTCTTTAAGGACCGGAGGTGTAGGCAACCCATTGTTTTACAATGCATTGTACACCCCTCTGGTCCTTAAAAATGTAAACAATAAAAAAAAATGTAAAAATAATTGAGCTGGACTTTACTCAAATATTAGGTCCTTGATTTAACCCTTTGAGTGCCAGAGGGGTATTTAACGCATTGCTCCGCAATGGGAAACAATGCATTGGTTACCCCTCTGGCACTCAAAGGGTTAATGCCAGTTTTTTCTGCAATGCATTGGCTCAACCAATTAACCCTTTGAATGCCAGAGGGGTATGCAACACATTGCAAAGCAATGCGGTGCGTACCCCTCTGGCACTCAATGGGTTAAGGGCTAGATTCTGTTGCAGGTGCTAATACTATCACTGCTTTTATCTCCAGGTTTCCCCATAGACTTCAATAAGAAAATGTTTGATAAAACGGGTG
>CM074722.1:491478695-491539957 GCA_037306005.1 Rhinophrynus dorsalis | reverse complement strand
TCCCCTTTTCTCCCCTTCTCGGTTGGCCAAGGTAGCACGTACTCTGCCGCCAGCGTTGTCAGATGGAAAATTTTGGAGCAATTTTTCGACAAGAACCTTCTGGTATTGCACCATTTTGCTTGTCCTCTCCACCGGAGGAATGAGAGATGAGAAATTCTCTTTGTAGCGGGGGTCCAGAAGGGTGAACACCCAGTAATCCGTGTTGTCTAAAATGCGTATAACGCGTGGGTCACAGGAAAGGCAGCCTAACATAAAGTCAGCCATGTGTGCCAGAGTACCAACAGGCAAGATTTCGCTGTCCTCACCAGGAGGATGACTCTCAATCTCCTCATCCTCTTCCTCCTCTTCTGCCCACCCACGCTGAAGAGATGGAACTAAAGTTCCATGGCTACCCTCTGTAGCGGAGGCAACCGTGTCTTCCTCCTCCTCCTCCGCCTCCTCCAATTGTCGCTGAGAAGACGAAGTGAGGGTGCTCTGGCTATCACCTTGTGTAAGCTCTTCCTCCCGCATTTCCACCTCTTCCACATGCAAAGCGTCGGTTTTAATTGTGAGCAGCGAGCGTTTCAGTAGACACAGAAGTGGGATGGTTACACTGATAATAGCGTTATCGCCGCTCACCATCTGTGTCGATTCCTCAAAATTGCGTAAAACCTCGCAGAGGTCTGACATCCATTCCCACTCCTCACTTCTGATTACAGGAAGTTGAACGGAGAGGCGACGACCGTGTAACAGCTGGTACTCCACTACTGCCCTCTGCTGCTCACAAAGCCGGGCCAACATGTGGAAGGTGGAGTTCCAGCGCGTGCTCACGTCACACAGCAGCCGGTGAGCTGGCAATTGTAAGCTCTGCTGCAGCTTCAACAGGCCGGCTGAAGCTGTAGATGACTTACGGAAATGTGCACACACGCGGCGCACCTTGGTCAAGAGATCATGCAAATTGGGGTAGGTTTTTAGAAATCGCTGAACCACTAAATTAAATACATGCGCTAGGCATGGTACGTGTGTGAGCTTGCCGAGCTCCAAAGCCGCCACCAAGTTACGCCCATTATCACACACAACCATGCCTGGTTGCAGGTTGAGTGGCGAGAGCCACTGCTCGGTCTGGTGACTAATCCCCTGCAACAGCTCTGAGGCCGTGTGCTGTTTGTCCCCAAGGCAGATCAGCTTCAGCACGGCCTGTTGACGCTTCCCCACTGCAGTGCTACACTGCTTCCAGCTACCGGCTGATGGGTGAGTGGCGCTGCGCGCAGAGAATTCGGAGGTGGAAACGGAGGAGGAGGAGCCAATAACGTAGGTGCTGGCGGAAACCCTGATGGAGGTAGGGCCCGCAATCCTCGGCGTGGGTAGCACCTGTGCCATCCCAGGGTCTGAGTCGCTCCCAGCCTCCACGACATTTACCCAGTGTGCCGTCAGGGAAATGTAGCGTCCCTGGCCACAAGCACTTGTCCATGTGTCAGTCGTTAAGTGGACCTTCCCAGTAACTGCGTTGGTCAGGGCACGGGTGATGTTACGGGACACATGGTGGTGTAAGGCGGGGACGGCACACCGGGAAAAGTAGTGGCGGCTGGGGACTGCGTACCGAGGGACAGCTGCTGCCATCAGGCTGCGGAAGGACTCAGTCTCCACAAGCCTAAATGGCAGCATTTCGATGGCCAGTAATTTGGAAAGGTGTGAGGTTAGTGCTATGGCCTGTGGGTGGGTGGCTGGGTATTTTCGCTTGCGCTCAAATGCCTGGGGTAACGACATTTGGACGCTGTGCTGGGACAGGGAAGTGGATGTGGTCGCTGATGGTGCTTCAGATGGTACAGGTGCAGGGCGGGAGGTATGCGGGCCTGCGCCTTCGACAGGCGATTGGCCGGCACCGAAAACAGGGGAAGAGGAGGCAGTGGTGTGGCCTGCTGACACAGATTGGCGATCCGGGCGTTCCTCCCACTTATTACGGTGCTTGGATGCCATGTGTCGGATCATGCTGGTGGTGGTGAGGTTTCTAGTGTTCATGCCTCGGCTCATTCTGGTGTGGGACAGGTTGCAAACTACAATTCTTTTGTCGTCCGCACTTTCCTTAAAAAAACGCCATACCGCGGAACACCTACCCCTTGGCAAGGGAGATTTACGCAAGGGGGTGCTCCGTGGAACATTTGCGGGCCGGTTTGGTGCGGTCCGCCTTCTTTCTGTAGCCACACCACTGCCTCTTCCAGCCTGTTGCGGTGCTGCAGATGGCTCACCCTCAGGACTGCTGTCATCGCTCGGCTCTACACCTTCCCAGGTGGGGTCAGTCACCTCATCGTCCACCAAGTCCTCCTCCACTTCCTCACTCTGATCATCCTCCTCATGTCTTGATCCCACCACATACTCAGTCATTGACAACTGTATATCATCCTCCTCATCAAGGTCTTGAGACAGTAATAGTGGTTGATTTAATGGCAACTGTGTCTCATCATCATCATCATCCACTTCCTTTGACCTTAAATGCCGTTCACCTCTGTCATCTTCTTGTGATTGGGTACCCTCTAGAGGTTGTGAATCAGGGCACAAGATGTCATGTTCCTCTGCAAGCGTGCTTGGAGAGAGGTTCAAATTAAGGATTGGTGATGAGACGAGCTCCTCACTATATCCCAGTGTGGGATCACTTCTTTGACCAGATCCTCTATGGTGGGAGGAAGGATGATCAGGGTGAGGATTATGTTGACCAGACTCTTGGCTACTGAGAGTGGACTTGGTGGAAGACAGGGTGGTGCTTAACCGACTGGAAGCAGTATCAGCTGACATCCAACCGACCACCTGTTCGCAGTGGTCGGACCTCGAGAGTGATGTCCTGCGACGCCCTGTAAACTAAGACATGAAGCTAGGTATGGTGGATGTCTTTCTGTCTTGTGCTCTGGCACCAGGCACAGTTTCTACGCGTCCTGACCCGCGCCCTGAACTATCAGGATCACGTCCACTTCCCCGTCCCTTTTTACCCGCCTTCTTCATATTACACGGAATATGTGCTGCAAATCTGCAACTTTGCACACTAAACAGAATGTGCTTCTTAACTGCGGCTCGGCACAGTGAATGGAATATGTGACTTTGATATTTTACAGTTTGCACAGTTAACAGAATGTTCTCCTAATATGCAACTTTGCACACTAAACAGAATGTGCTTCTTAACTGCGGCTCGGCACAGTGAATGGAATATGTGACTTTGATATTTTACAGTTTGCACAGTTAACAGAATGTTCTCCTAATATGCAACTTTGCACACTAAACAGAATGTGCTTCTTAACTGCGGCTAGGCACAGTGAATGGAATATGTGACTTTGATATTTTACAGTTTGCACAGTTAACAGAATGTTCTCCTAATATGCAACTTTGCACACTAAACAGAATGTGCTTCTTAACTGCGGCTCGGCACAGTGAATGGAATATGTGACTTTGATATTTTACAGTTTGCACAGTTAACAGAATGTTCTCCTAATATGCAACTTTGCACACTAAACAGAATGTGCTTCTTAACTGCGGCTAGGCACAGTGAATGGAATATGTGACTTTGATATTTTACAGTTTGCACAGTTAACAGAATGTTCTCCTAATATGCAACTTTGCACACTAAACAGAATGTGCTTCTTAACTGCGGCTCGGCACAGTGAATGGAATATGTGACTTTGATATTTTACAGTTTGCACAGTTAACAGAATGTTCTCCTAATATGCAACTTTGCACACTAAACAGAATGTGCTTCTTAACTGCGGCTCGGCACAGTGAATGGAATATGTGACTTTGATATTTTACAGTTTGCACAGTTAACAGAATGTTCTCCTAATATGCAACTTTGCACACTAAACAGAATGTGCTTCTTAACTGCGGCTCGGCACAGTGAATGGAATATGTGACTTTGATATTTTACAGTTTGCACAGTTAACAGAATGTTCTCCTAATATGCAACTTTGCACACTAAACAGAATGTGCTTCTTAACTGCGGCTCGGCACAGTGAATGGAATATGTGACTTTGATATTTTACAGTTTGCACAGTTAACAGAATGTTCTCCTAATATGCAACTTTGCACACTAAACAGAATGTGCTTCTTAACTGCGGCTCGGCACAGTGAATGGAATATGTGACTTTGATATTTTACAGTTTGCACAGTTAACAGAATGTTCTCCTAATATGCAACTTTGCACACTAAACAGAATGTGCTTCTTAACTGCGGCTCGGCACAGTGAATGGAATATGTGACTTTGATATTTTACAGTTTGCACAGTTAACAGAATGTTCTGCTAATCTGAAACTTTGCACACTAAACAGAATGTGCTTCTTATCTGCGGCTACGCACAGTGAATGGAATATGTGACTTTGATATTTTACACTTTGCACACTAAACAGAATGTTCTGCTAATCTGAAACTTTGCACACTAAACAGAATGTGCTGCTAATCTGAAACTTTGCACACTAAAAAGAATGTGCTGCTAATCTGCAACTTTGCACACTGAACAGAATGTGCTCTAATCTGCAACTTTGCACACTAAAAAGAATGTGCTGCTAATCTGCAACTTTGCACACTGAACAGAATGTGCTCTAATCTGCAACTTTGCACACTAAACAGAATGTGCTGCTAATCTGCGGCTAGGCACAGTGAACAGAATATGTGAAGTTTTTTTTTTTATATCTCTGCCCCCCCAAACAAAATAAACTGCTGCCCCCACACACAGTAGTCCTAAAAAGGACTTTTGGGTCTTTTTTTTTACAAATTCGCTTTTCTTCTCCCTACACTGACTTTCCCTTCCTATCCTCATCTCTCCCTGGCTAAGACTGAGCCGAACTCGCTGGTCAGGTGCTATACAGCACCCGATCACGGGTTCTGGCCAGCCAATCAGTGTAATGCCAGCAGCCAACATGGCTGCTGGCATTACACTGATGTCAGAGCCTCCCTGCACGTTTATTGGCTGCGCAGCAGCCGCGAAACGTGCGGGGAGGAGAACCGAACATGGCGGGCGAGCACATGCGGTACTCGTACCAGTACCGCCATGTGCCGAGCAGAGCGATGCTCGAGCCGAACCGAGCTTCGGCCGAGCATGCTCGCTCATCACTACTCTTCACCAGAGCCGAAATAGTGTTATATAGAAAGAAATACTTAATTGGAACTGTCTACAAAGTATGCTTGCAAACCAGGCACACTTTGTAGACCGTTCCAATGCAGTATATATTTTTAGATTGCGCTATTTCGGCTCTGCTGAAGAGCCGCCAGCCGTCAATTGACCAGAATCTCCTGCTGTCAGCTAGAGCACTGATGTCTGTGAAAGGGGAGGGAGGGGGGAACTTTATCAGCTTATATCTCTCAAACTATACATGTTTGAGAGACGGGACCTATGTCATTGCATTAATATTTTTAATGCCTACAATATTTAAAGGGATAGTAATACTTTGTTTTATCTTTATTTTGTAGGCATTAAAAAAACATGAAGAAAGATATGTCTTATCTCTCAATCCTTTATGGTTTGAGAGATATTCACAAGCAAAGTTTCCCCTAACGCCCCTTTTGCCTAGTGTAAGCAATTTCTTCTCAGATGTGGAATTCAGTCCATAGACCAGACAGATAACAGCAAGGGACAATCTTCTTCCTATGAGAACAATGAAAGCCCTGCCCCCTTGACACGTTTTTCAGGTTTTTCCCTTATCTTAATTGAAGATTGTCCCTCTCTGCAATCTACCTGGGCACCTCCCTTCTGATCTGGCTGAGCAGTGTTACATCAGTAAAAGTGGGGGAGGGGGATACTTTGTCATTGAATTACTCTTGAACTACAACTCTGACAGAACTGAAATAACACTCTCCAAAGTCCAAATACTATGATGATTAATTAGAGTTGCTGTTATTATGCTTTTATTACTAAAAAGTAAGCATTACTATCCCTTTAAAGCTTCTCATAATATAGATCATATGTAATATGTACCTGCTTGCTCTAACCTAGAGGTGCTCTAGTCACCTGCAAGGAACTTTTAAAGGGATAGTAATAGCTGAACAAAAACGCAGAGCGGATTGATCCTCATATAACGAGATCATGTATCGTTATATTTCAGTTGTTTACATTTTATAGTTCAAGAGTAATTTCACTCACTTCATGCTGCCTCTCTGAAGCATCTGGGCAGCATGCAGAAAGGGAGAATCTTCACTTGAGTATAAGGTATAATCCTGCCCTGCTTCGTCAAGGGGAGAAGGGTGAACCTTATACTCAGTGAATGAAGATTGTCCCTCGCTGCGCACTGTCTGGTCCCTGACCAGATTCCACATCTGAGGGGAGGAGGCTAGGGAGAGGGAAAAGGGAGGGGAATATTTTAGAATTGAGTTACTCTTCAACTACAAAACGTAAACTATTGAAATACAGCGCTACATGACCCTCATTTGATGAGGATCAATCTGAGTTGCATTTTTATGCAACGATTACTGTCCCTATAAAATGTTACAATTCACTGCCTAAACACACACAAGATAAGCAGGACATCCCTTCCTGTCTTTCTGGTACAAATCGTACCGATTTAGAGACTAAAGATACATATAATCTTGCTGTTCTGAGGTGAGCAGTGTTACAGCAATAAAAGGGGCGGGAGGAGGATACTTTATCATTCAGTTACTCTTGAACTACAACTCTGACAGTATTGAAATAACACTGTGTATGGCCCAAATACTATGAAGATTAATTGGAGCTGTGCTTTTTTTGAAACATTACTATCCCTTTAAAGATGTAAATAATCATTCAACGCATTTCGCATGGTATAGGCGCTTGTTCCTGATCAAGCAACTAGTTCACACCTCAGCACAGGAAACTATGGGCTTACATAGACTTGACTGTATCTTAAAGGGATAGTAATACTTAAAATGTAAAAAAATATATGTTGTAGGGTTTATCCCCCTGAGTAAAACAAGAGTACCCCCACTGCTGAGAGGTCTTTCATTCAAAAGTTATTAATTTTCAAAGTTGAATTTTTTAGGTGCAATATCACAGTGGCCTGAAATTGTACAGTGGCGCTGTTGCTACACCATCCTATGGAGATTTATGGTCAATTGACCAGAGCTGTCCATAGGATCGTGTAGCAACAGCGCCACTGTACAATTTCAGGCCACTGTGATATTTCACCTAAAAAATTCAACTTTGAAAATTAATAACTTTTGAATAAAACACCTTTCAGCAGTGGGAGTACTCTTGTTTTACTCAGGGGGATAAACCCTACAACATATTTTTTTTTACATTTTAAGTATTACTATCCCTTTAAGGAAGGGATGTAATTACAGGAGGTTGAGTTGAGCCATGCGCCCAATATCCAGGGAAGCCCTTCAGTCTCAGGTCACAATATCTCCTACTTATATCTCGGGTGAATATTTGTATGTTTATAGAATATATTTGCACCTTGGCCCTCCAATGACTAATTATGATACTGTTATAAGGGACAAAAGCAGGGCCAGATTTCACAATGGGAAGAGTAGACAACTGCTCAAATTTCTGAAATTTGAGGGACGGTGCCTAAACTGTTCTGGCCACACGCATATTCTGCATTGGGTTTGGCCAGAGAAATCTCAGCGTCCCTGCACCAGTTTTATATTCTTTTACAAGCTATTATTAAACCCAACTGGATGCTATAGAGATCTCCAAAGCAGTGAGGAGCAATGTGTCAGAGATCTCTCTAGCTACCAGGAAGTTGAAGCTTTTCTTGTGCTTGCTTGTGCTAGGCCATGGGTATTTTTTGTTCCAGGAAACATATGACGGGACTGGGGCGGAGTCAGGTGAGGAGTGGGCATGTGCCTATGGGTGGAGCTAAGGGCACCTAGAATGCCTTGCCTAGGAATTCCTGGGATGTAAATCCGGCCCTGGAAAAAGTTATCAGTCTTTATAAGATTATGAACAGTGAACTACAAGAGAGATCACATATGCAAAAATAAATGTTATAGATGTACCTGACTTCTACATGAAGGACAACTAACTAGGTATATCATTCTGTTAAAGAAAATACTAGTAGCTTATTACTAAGGTATTGGTCCCCTTAATTGTGCTAAGAGGCACAAAAATACAAAGCTGGGACAAACTAACTGTACTATAGACACTAGTGTTGAGCGAGCACCCCGATGCTCGGGTGCTCGGGTGCTCTGACCGAGCACCCCCTGAGGCTCGAGTGCTCGGCCGAGCACCCGAGCCCCATTGAAATGAATGGGGCGACACGAGCATTACACCAGGCACCCCCTGCTCTGATGAGGGGAGGGTGCCTGGTCAATGCCCCCCTTCATCTCCGCTATGCCCCCTTCATCTCCGCTATGCCCCTCTTCCACAATGTCCCCCTTCATCTCCGCTATGCCCCTCTTCCACAATGTCCCCCTTCATCTCCGCTATGCCCCTCTTCCACAATGTCCCCCTTCATCTCCTCTATGACATAGAGGAGATGAAGGGGGACATTGTGGAAGAGGGGCATAGCGGAGATGAAGGGGCACATTGTGGAAGAGGGGCATAGAGGAGATGAAGGGGGACATTGTGGAAGAGGGGCATAGCGGAGATGAAGGGGGCACATTGTGGAAGAGGGGCATAGAGGAGATGAAGGGGGACATTGTGGAAGAGGGGCATAGCGGAGATGAAGGGGGACATTGTGGAAGAGGGGCATAGAGTCTATGCCCCTCTTCCACAATGTCCCCCTTCATCTCCGCAATGCCCCCTTCATCTCCGCAATGCCCCCGTACCTCCAGTCCCTGGTGGTCCAGCGGAGCGTCTTCAGATCTGTGCCTCTTCCGGCACAGATCCCCGCCACCCGAACATGGCGGGCGAGCACATGGCGGTACTCGACGAGTACCGCCATGTGCCCAGCAGAGCGATGCTCGAGCCGATCCGAGCATCGGCCGAGCACGCTCGCTCAACACTAATAGACACACCTCCAAACATTTCATACCTCCCAACATTCCATAACAATATTTCATACCTCCCAATATTCCATAACAATATTTCATACCTCCCAACATTCCATAACATTTCATGCCTCCCAACATTCCATTCCTTCCAACATTCCATAACAACATTCCATACCTCCCAACATTCCATAACAACATTTCATACCTCCCAACATTCCATAACAATATTTCATACCTCCCAATATTCCATACCTCCCAACATTCCATAACAACATTCTATACCTCCCAACATTCCATAACAACATTTCATACCTCCCAAGATTTCATAACCCAAAATTCCATACCTCCCAACATTTTATACCTCCTAACATTTCATATGTCCCAACATTCCATACCTCCCAACATTCCATACCTCCAACATTTCATACCTCCCAACATTCTATACCTCCCAACGTTTTGTACCTCTCAACATTCCATACCTCCCAACATGCCATAGCCCCCAACATTTCATACCTCCCAACATTCCATATCACCGAACATTTCGTACCTCCCAACATTCTATACCTCCCAACATTCCATACCTCCCAACATTTTGTACCTCCCAACATTCTATACCTCCCAACATTTCATACCTCCCAACATTCCATACCTCCCAAAATTCCATACCTTCCAACATTTCATACCTCCCAACATTCCATACCTCCCAACATTTCATGCCTCCCAACATTTCATACCTTCCAACATTCTATACCTCCCAACATTCCATACCTCCCAACATTCTATACTTCCCAACATTCAATAACTCCCAATGTTTCATACTACCCAACATTCAGTACCTCCCAACATTTCATACATCCCAACATTCTATATCTCCCAACATTTGATACCTCCCAGCATTGCATACCTCCCAGCATTGCATACCTCCCAGCATTACATACCTCTCAACATTACATACCTCTCAACATTTAAAACGGACAAAGAGGGACACTTGTGTTTTTGGGGGGTGTTGCTGGGGGTATGACTGGCCAGTAGGACATTACCAACAATATTCAGGTTATTTCATAACCTGTTGACATGTTTAACTGAATAAATGATTTAGAAAAAGATTAAAGTGATTTATTTATACAGATCAATTTATATACACATATACTGAAGTTTTTACAAACATTAATGTGAGTTTTATTGCTGTGGATCAAAGTGATACACTTATCTACACACCACACAGTCTGATCTCCTAAACACAGGGACACCAGGGTGATACACTTCTATACACACCACACAGTCTGATCTCCTAAACACAGGAACACCGGGGTGATACACTTATATACACACCACACAGCCTGATCTCCTAAACACAGGGACACCAGGGTGATACACTTATATACACACCACACAGTCTGATCTCCTAAACATAGGGACACCAGGGTGATACACATATATATACACACCACACACTCTGATCTCCTAAACACAGGGACACCAGGGTGATACACTTATATACACACCACACAGTCTGATCTCCTAAACACAGGGACACCAGGGTGATACGCTTATATACACACCACACAGTCTGATCTCCTAAACACAGGGACACCAGGGTGATACACTTCTATACACACCACACAGTCTGATCTCCTAAACACAGGGACACCAGGGTGATACGCTTATATACACATCGCACAGTCTGATCTCCTAAACACAGGGACACCAGGGTGATACACTTATATACACATCGCACAGTCTGATCTCCTAAACACAGGGACACCAGGGTGATACACTTATATACACACCACATAGTCTGATCTCCTAAACACAGGGACACCAGGGTGATACACTTATATACACACCACACAGTCTGATCTCCTAAACACAGGGACACCAGGGTGATACACTTATATACACACCACACAGTCTGATCTCCTACACACAGGGACACCAGGGTGATACACTTATATACACACGACACAGTCTGATCTCCTAAACACAGGGACACCAGGGTGATACACTTCTATACATACCACACAGTCTGATCTCCTAAACACAGGGACACCAGGGTGATACACTTATATACACACCACACAGTCTGATCTCCTAAACACAGGGACACCAGGGTGATACACTTATATACACACCACACAGTCTGATCTCCTAAACACAGGGACACCAGGGTGATACACTTCTATACACACCACACAGTCTGATCTCCTAAACACAGGGACACCAGGGTGATACACTTCTATACACACCACACAGTCTGATCTCCTAAACACAGGGACACCAGGGTGATACACTTATATAGACACCACACAGTCTGATCTCCTACACACAGGGACACCAGGGTGATACACTTATATACACACCACACAGTCTGATCTCTTAAACACAGGGACACCAGGGTGATACACTTCTATACACACCACACAGTCTGATCTCCTAAGCAGAGGGACACCAGGGTGATACACTTCTATACACACCACACAGTCTGATCTCCTAAACACAGGTTTACCAGGGTGATACACTTCTATACACACCACACAGTCTGATCTCCTAGGCAGAGGGACATCAGGGTGGGAAAGAGGGATAAAGTGATTTGGGTCTGAAAGAGGCACTGTCCCTCCTAAAAAGGGACACTTGGGCGGTATAGACCTCTAATATCTCCTAAAGTGGGAAACTTTAGAGGTATGCACAGAGAAGAAATAAGATAATACTAACCCAATGAATGCTAGAGAGGTCTCGGGAATGGGGGAACAAACTTATTATTTGGAGGTGTAAGTTTGCGTCTTTATTTCATCATATTAGTTGGCCTTTATGGATTGATGTTGCTGGTTACTCTAACACATTTTATGTGTTTTTTTTGCAGTTTATTCTGTGCTTCAGTTTCTACCAGTGGGAACCAATGACGTATGGAACCTATAACTACCCGACGTGGTCTATGGTCCTGGGATGGCTGATGTTGGCCTGTTCTGTGATCTGGATTCCAATTATGTTTGTCATAAAGATGTACTTGGCACCTGGAACTTTTATAGAGGTAATTCCCAGTATCTGAGTGATTGGCTGCTTTTTTTCTTTTTTTTTTCTTTTTCTTTAAGAGTTTTTATTATAAGAATGACAATAAAGAGAGATAAATTAAAATAAGTCACAAAACATGAGTTATAGCCCATGACCATAAGGCTCAGTACAGATGGTGAAATATCATAAAATGGAAGGAGCCACTGTTACAAGAAATGGCTTGACGAACTCGGACCACAGATGTGGCTCTGGATCCCCATTGATCTCATCAGATGAACTTGTATAGCTTGGAGGAGAGAAGAGAGAGGGGATATGATAGACACATCCAAATACATGAAGGGATTCAACAAAGTGCAGGAGGGAAGTACATTTCAAAGGAGTAAAAATGTTAGGACAAGAGGCCATAGTCTAAAACTAGAGGGACACAGGTTTAGATGTAATGTAAGAATGTTTTACTTCACTAAGAGGGTGGTAGATAAGTGGAATAGCCTACCAGCAGAAGTGGTAGATAAATGGTATAGTCCACCAGCAGAAGTTTTAGATAAGTGGAATAGCCCATCAGCAGAAGTGGCAGATAAATGGAAATGACTACCAGCAGTAGTTGTAGATAAGTGGAATAGCCTACCAGCAGTAGTTGTAGATAAGTGGAATAGCCGACCAGCAGAATTGGTCGATAAGTGGAAAATGACTACCAGCATAAGTGGTAGATAAGCGGAAATGACTACCAGCAGAAGTGGTAGATAAGTGGAATAGCCCATCAGCAGAAGTGATAGATAAGTGGAAATGACTACCAGCAGAAGTGATAGATAAGTGGAATAGCCTACCAGCGGAAGTGGTAGATTAGTGGAATAGTCTACCAGCGGAAGTGGTAGAGGTTAATACAGTGAGGGAATGAAAACATGCATGGGATAGACATAAAGGTCTTGTGAACATAAGACAAGACAGAGGAACAAATAAGGTTTGAGGTTTTTACAGTAGGAAAATGGGCGACTAGATGGTTCTTATCTACATTCAGTGTTTTTGGTTCTAAGTTTGATACCTAAGAAAATGTAGGAAAGCAAAGAGTAAGGAGAAAAGGAAGAAAGGAGACAGGGAAGGAAAACGGGAAGACGACCTTGTTTTAACATAACACAGGTGCAATTTGATAAGCCAAACCTGGGGTAAACCAATTGCTCTGTAAGGAATAAATTAGCATTTTTAAAACTCTCATTGATTTAAATGGAGTTTTAAATGGAGTTTTAACACCCCCCCCCCACACACACACACACACACTGAATGCTAGAAAGGTCTGCAACACATCCTTTGCCATGCATTAGAGACCTCTCTAGCACTCAAGGGGTTAAAAGTTCAATAAGACTTTTTACATAGTAAATTAGGATGAATAAAGACACAAGTCCATCAAGTTCAACCTTCTCCTCTTACCTCAGTAATTTTATAGCTTTCCTGCTACCAAATAAGTTAGTCTTTATCAGATGTTCCTGATCTGCCTACTGATAAACAGTATAACCCTGTATGTTCCCTTTGGAAAGAAATGTATCTAATCTTCTCTTAAATGTATTTTCTCTGTATGTTCTCCTTTGAAAGAAATGTATCTAATGTTCTCTTAAATGATTCGTCCCCTGCAGTGTAATTCATTTGCTCTAGAATTGCCCCTCTTTAGCTTAACCCCTTAACGACCGGCTGATCGGCGTGTCGCGGTCACTTAAGGACCACGGAGCATTTTTTTTTGCTGTTTCTGGTTCTTGACTCCCCAAACGGCGTGCAGCCGCGGGGGAGCCCGAAATTCCATGACGGTCATAGTACGTCATGGATCGTTAACTCAGATTGACCCATGACGTACTATGACCGTCAAGGGTCGTTAAGGGGTTAAAGGGATAGTAATGTTTACATTTCCAGAACACTGCAATGCTTTCTTATGGTGCATACAACCAATCTCTTATGTTGGTAATGCTGCATTCGCTATATAACTTGTGAAATAATATTATGAACTAGTTGAAGAGTCCATTACACAGGCCACAGTGCCACTGCCAGCTGGTCGCAGGGCAGTCATGCGCAGTAGAGACTGCCCGCGCCACAGCTGATACAGAGCAGGATGCTCCTTTGGAGCATCCCCGCCCTGTATCAGCCTCCTCAAGGCAGTCTCTACTGCACATGACTACAGAATGCGCAGCGTCATATGCAAAGTTATGCTAATGAGACTGTCAATGCAGCACAGAGATTAATTACCATATGAAACTTCACCAAAAGAGACTTTCACTTTTTATCGACATAGAAGTCAGATTCACTAAGGCGTGATAAAGAGGTGATAAAGTGGAGATAACTTCTCCAGTGATATCACTTCTCCAGTTCCTATGTTATTCTATGGAGCCAGTGCACTAAGATCTCTCCACCATTGGAGATCTTAGTGCATAGGCTCCATAGAATAACATAGGAACTGGAGAAGTGATATCACTGGAGAAGTTATCTCCACTTTATCACCTCTTTATCACCGCTTAGTGAATCTCCCCCAATGTCTCCCAAATGTTGCATCTGTTGAACAATTATGTAAAATAACATATCTGCATTTCTGAATCAAGTTTTCAAATATACAAACTTAAATTTAAGGTGAAAGGTTCTCTTTAACACCTTAGCGACCACCCAATCCTGCCAGCAGACAACTGTTAAAGGGATAGTAATACTTTGTTTTATCTTTATTTTATTTTGTAGGCATTAAAAAAACATGAAGAACGATATAAGTCTTATCTCTCAATCCTTTATGGTTTAAGAGATATTCACAAGCAAAGTATCCCCCTCCTGCCCCTTTTACTGATGTAACACTGCTCAGCCAGATCAGAAGGGAGGTGTCCAGGTAGACTGCAGAGAGGGACAATCTTCAATTAAGATAAGGGAAAAACCTGAAAAGCTTGTGAAGGGGGGCAGGGCTTTCATTGTTCTCATAGGAAGAAGATTGTCCCCTTCTGTTATCTGTCTGGTCTATGGACTGGATTCCACATCTGAGAAGAGATGGCTTACACTAGGTAAAAGGGCCGGGAGGGGAAACTTTGCTTGTGAATATCTCTTAAACCATAAAGGTTTGAGAGATAAGACTTATATCGTTCTTCATGTTTTCTTAATGCCTACAAAATAAAATAAAGTTAAAACGAAATATTACTATCCCTTTAAGGACCACAGAGCTTATTTTTTTTTTTTTAGCAATTTGAATTCTGGGAAGGCAGAGTGGCATGCATCCATGCAGGCATCCCAGAATTCCATGCAGTGTCAAGAACTTCATCGGTCCTTAAAGGGGAACGATCACCTCTATACAAGTTTGCCTCTGTGTAATGTTCCTATAGCGATAACATGTAATCTCTGTGTTTTTTTTATGTAATGCAGGCTATGGCAAAATTTACCATTTTAAAAATGCGCCATTGATGTCACTTCAGGACAATTCTCTACCGCAGCTTGTCAATTTTAGTCTGTTCCCCTCCCCAAGTAGCGCCTCGTTCCAACCTCCTCCAATGACGGAGGATTTCTCCATGTAAGCTGGAGTGATCTCATTGGCAAGAGAGAGCTCCAGCTTACATGGAGAAATCCTCTATCATCGGAGGAGGTTGGAACAAGTCGCTACTTGGGGAGGGGAACAGACTAAGATTGACAGACTGCGGGGCAGAGTTGTCCTGAAGTGACATCAACGGGTCATTTTTAACCCCTTCCCGACAATGGACGTACATGTACGTCCCGCAAAAACTGTCACTTAGTAACAGAGGAAGTACATCAAACAAATATAAAAATAGGAATTACGGCGTCTTATCTCTTGAGTGCAATATATCTATTTCACAATGTAAAACACGGGTCAGTCCAATAGCCTATTATACTCTAATAGGTCTCAGAACTAAAAATGAATATATAAATGTATACAATCAGACGATTACACTTTTACCACTGTTACTTTAGGATACTTAGAGGTGTTACAGTCTCTATTACACACAGATACGGCGTGATCAACTTGCTTGGTGTGGAGCGACTTAATCAGTGAGACTACTGCAAGCAAGTTGATCACACCGTATCTGTGTGTAATAGAGACCATAACACCTCTAAGTATCCTAAAGTAACAGTGGTAAAAGTGTAATCGTCTGATTGTATACATCTGTGTATTCATTTTTAGTTTTAACAGAGGAAATACGTCCGAAAGTCTGGGTCCCTGAGCAGCTGCACACCGTTCGGGGACTCCAAAATAATTTAAAAAAAATAAAATTGTTAGCCGGGCGTTAAGTGATGGCCGCGTGTGCGGTCAGTCGGTCACTAAGAGGTTAAAATGGTAAATTTCGCCATAGCTTGTATTATATAAAAAAAACCCACAGAGATTACATGTTATCCCTATAGGAACATTACACAGAGGTAATCTTGTATAGAGGTGATATTTCCCCTTTTAGTGCTGGTCCTGGTACGTCAAGGGTCCTTAAGGCGTTAAATAGGGCTTTAACTCCTTGATTGTGAAAGTGTGCAGCTGGTCTGCTCATTAAGTGCTACTCTTCTGTATTATACATATAGTCTTGCCTTGCAATGCATGGGATCAGAGGTGTAACTAGAAACCACTGGGTCCTGGTGCAAAAATTGCCATGCCCCCCCGACCACATTGTCCCCCCCATTGCTCCCATTTGCCACCTCCACATTTCCCTCCAATGTCCATCTCCACTTTTCCCCCCAATGTCCATCTCCACTTTGCCCCCCAATGCCCATCTCCACATTGGTCCCAAATGTTTATCTCCACATTGCCCCCTAATGTCCATCTCCACATTGCCCCCCAATGTTCATCTCCACATTGCCCCCAAATGTCCATCTCCACATTGCCCACCAATGTCCATCTCAACATTGCCCCCAATATCCATCTCTACATTGTCCCCCAATGTCTATCTCCACTTTGCCTCCCAATGTCCATCTCCACCTTGCCTCCAATGTCCATCTTCACCTTGCCTCCAATGTCCATCTCCACCTTGCCTCCAATGTCCATCTTCACACACTGCCCCAATGTCCACCTCCACCTTGCCCCCAATGTCTATCTCTACTTTGCCCCCCAATGTTTATCTCCACATTGCCCCCAATGTCCATCTCCACTTTGCACCCCAATGTCCATCTCCACATTGCCCAAATGTCCATCTCCACATTGCCCACCAATGTCCATCTCAACATTGCCCCCAATATCCATCTCTACATTGTCCCCCAATGTCTATCTCCACTTTGCCTCCCAATGTCCATCTCCACCTTGCCTCCAATGTCCATCTTCACACACTGCCCCAATGTCCACCTCCACCTTGCCCCCAATGTCTATCTCTACTTTGCCCCCCAATGTTTATCTCCACATTGCCCCCAATGTCCATCTCCACTTTGCACCCCAATGTCCATCTCCACATTGCCCAAATGTCCATCTCCACATTGCCCACCAATGTCCATCTCAACATTGCCCCCAATATCCATCTCTACATTGTCCCCCAATGTCTGTCTCCACTTTGCCTCCCAATGTCCATCTCCACCTTGCCCCCAATGTCCATCTTCACACACTGCCCCAATGTCCACCTCCACCTTGCCCCCAATGTCTATCTTTACTTTGCCCCCCAATGTCTATCTCCACTTTGCCCCCCAATGTCCATCTCCACATTGCCCCCCAATGTCATCTCCACATTGGCCCCCAATGTCCATCTCCACATTGTCCCAATGTCCATCTCCACATTGCCCCCCAATGTCCATCTCAACATTGCCCCCAATGTCCATCTCCACTTTGCCCCCCAATGTCCACCTCTATATTGCCCCCAATCACTCCCAGTGTCCACTTCCTACCTCCCTGGTGGTCCAGCAGCAAGGCAGTAGAGGTCTGTGCCTCCTCTGGCACAGACCTCTGTTAGAAGCTGGAGATCCCACGCAGTCCTCCCTCCAGTAATGCAGAGAGGTGGGAGATGATGTCATCTCCCAGCACTCTGCATTACTAGAGTGCCAGAGTCAGAGATGGAGCTCAGGTGCTGCTGATAGAGGTCTGTGCCGAAGAAGGCACAGACCTCACCTCAGTTTGTTGCGGGTGCCGGGCCTGGGGTCGCAGGGGACGGCCACTAACCCTGTGACCCCTGTCGTTACACTACTGCATGGGATACCTCTCTGGCACTTGTGTTGGATACCTCTCTGGCACTTTAAGGGTTAAAAAGTCCCATTCCTAGCCAACGCAAGCGATTACGTTGTAGGATTCAATATGCAGTGAAACAGCTTGAATATAAAAAGGTTACAATGAGATCTGCTCTGAAAGATATCTCGTTTGACTTTTAGTATAACATATTCCTGCCCCATCCACTCCGCACTGCTTCTTTACTTATTATTGTTCATTAGGGAGGATAAGGGTTGGAAACTAGCAATTTAACCGAGATTAAAAATAACGGGGATAGGAGCTCAATTTATTTTAATAGCTAATAAACCAATAATTGTTCGTTTTATGATTCCACAAGTTTGTTTTCTTACCATTTTATGCAGAATTTCCCCCCATCAAATTACATTTTCAATAAAAGGAGCGGCATCAAAATTAAAAGCATTTTCATTCTTATTAGTATGGCTGCGTTCACCTAGCTCTCTTGGTGAAGGTGAAAGGAATTATCATCACCAGATAATTATAATCTGTTTTCCATCATGATAATGGATTTTTTTTTTTTTTTTAGGTTCGCGTTTATTCTTTCGGGAGTTATCATAAACAAAAATTCAATTACTTTTGATGTTACCCACTGCTTATGCTATGGGTTTGTGTAATTGAGAATAAGGGCTTTTTTGTTGATTTGGATGTGAAACATTGGTTAAGTCTTTGTAACGGAAAGAGAGAATATATCTCAGTCACTGATTAATGGTGCAAGAAATTCAGCGTTATAGGAGACCCCTAAAGGTAGAGTAATATTTCAGAAATTTATGCCAACCACCCTCGGATAATGGAACCACCTTAACCCTTTCAGTAGCCTCTGGCACTGAAAGGGTTAATTACAGAACCAACAGGGCAGTATCCCAAAAAGTACTTCAGTTTGATACCTAGAGTATTCTATGTGAAATATATATTCTTTAGTTAAAGGCCCAACCAAAAAAATAATAATAAGTAATAAGGATGCAAACTCCCTCCCACATAAAAACACTAGAGAATTCATTCTTATATTTGCTGGTTCTTTATTTATATAAATTGTATAAAATTAACAGATTCCATAAATAAAAATGTGACCAATATAAAAACAGACTTATAAACATATCCTATATAATAATTTGCTAAAACGTGTGTAATGATGAAGTCATGCACAGTAGAGATTGCTGCATGTTCTGCAGTCATGCACAGTAGAGACTGCCCGTGCCACGGCGGAGCATCCAGCTCTGTATCAGCCACGGTGCGCATGACTCTACTGCGCAAGACTGCCTCGCAACCGGCTGCCAGTGGCACTGTGGCCCGTGTAACGGGCTCTTCAACTAGTAACTCTATAAAGGTCACAGTACAGAATAATGTCCCAATATATATTTTGAGGACATCCACACAAAAGGAGACAGCTGCGGGACCACCCACATCAACTGAGGATGGATTCACAAGGGTCTCCAAAAATGTATACACATGTAGTTATATATAGTAATATATGGGTCAAGACACTTCAAACAATGTAACATAGTAACATAGTTGATGAGGCTGAAAAGAACATGCGTCCATCAAGTCCAGCCCATGCCAAAAACACCCCTGTTGATCCAGAATAAGGCAAAGAAAGCCCTCTGAAGCCATTTACAATTTAGCCCCGAAGTGGGTAAAAGAATTCCTTCCTGATTCCAAATGGCAGTCAAATATTTCCCTGGATTAACATCCTATCTGCATTGAAGCCAGCTGTCATAATTTTCAATATTGTTCTGTGCTAGATAGACATCCATTGCTTTTTTGAAAGCAATTACATTATCTGCAAGTACAACACCCTGAGGCAATGAATTTCATAGCTTTACCACCCTTACTGTAAGGAATCCCTGCCTTTGTTTTAGTCAAAAGCACCTTTACTCTAGTCTTAATGTACATATGTATGTTCCTAGTATGTCAGTATAGATTGGGCCACTGCAAGACCATTCACATATTCTGAATACAGGCACACAGAACGTCTCAACAGACTCGTACATGCAAGATCAATCCTTGTATCTTTGGATCATACACAGAGAGACTCAGTGGCACTATTGCATGTTGTGAGAACTTCTTCATTAGTGTCACCTATCTGTGGGCTGGAAGCTCTTGACAATATGTAAGTGAAATACAAATGTACATCTGGTGAATTGAAACTACCGCTGCGCCTCTGCTTGTTTGTTTTATTATTTCAGAAATGTTTCATTATGCAGAAATTATGCATATTGTGGTGCTTTGTCCACTAGTAAAACTAGTATGCAGAAGCTGATGGGACATGCTTCAATCAAATGTTATTACAGACAAAAAAAGTTTTTTTTTTAAATTCAAATGTAACTTCACCAGGACATAGGACTGATATAGCTAGGCTGACCATACCTCACCTTTAAAAAGGGACACATAGGAAACAGGCATATTTCAGGAGTGCACCAAAATCAATGCAACCCTGTAGTGTGCATTTTTCATGTGTGTCCCTTTTTAAAGGTGAGGTATGGTTAGCCTAGATGTAGCCCATAACAGAAAACACACTCTGCCATCTTTAGTGCTTAACATAGTAACATAGTTGATGTGTGTGAGCCCATCAAGGCCAGACGATGCCAAAAAACATCCCTGTTGATCCGGAGAAAGGAAAAAAAAATTATCTGCATTAAAGCCATAGTTGTCAATATTGTTCTGTGCTAGATAGGCATCCATTGCTTTTTTTTAAAGCAGTTGCATTATCTGCAAGTGCAACATCCCGAGGTGAAGAATTCCCTAGATTTACTGCCTCTACTGTAAAAAATCCCTGCCTTTGTTTTAGTCAAATGCTCTTTTTCTGTAGTCTTAATGGATGACCACTCATTCTTAGCTCAGCCCTTTGTGTAAATAATGCATTGGATAGTTACTTAATGACATCAAGTCCCATAGCATGATATGGGAAACTGTGAAAAGACACACCATTTTCTTTTTTACTGGTTTAATCCTCTGAGTGTACCAAACAAAGGGTTAATGTTTTTAACTTATGCGTATTGCAGGTCTTAAATACAACATTTAATCACAAGAAGAAAAGAAGATAGAAAAGATCTGGGTATTAACCCACTAGAAAAAGACCAGTTCAATACTATATCAAAATGATGTCACCAATTAAAGAACTCACTAACAACGCCATAAAAATATTCTTTAATAATAACTAGAAAATAAAAGGTCTTATTAAAACTATATGAGAAAATGGTCTAATATGTATGACCAAATCTCTAAAAGAACAACTACTGTGTGTTCTATGAGACCGTCCTTTTGATAAGTTGCACAATGTCTACATGAAAGACGTTATTGTTGTTGTTTCATTCATATTTGAAGATGTTATTCAAACGCTAATAACTGACTTTTCTTTACCACATGTCCTTTAACTACTCGGTATGTCAAGAATGTGGATTTATCTTACGTTTGCAGGGCTTCACTATAATCATCAAAAACCTGGGATGAGTAATATTCACACTCCAACTTTTCCCTTAATAAAGCGATGCCTCTATCCACTATCACCCTATATTCAGTTGGGATTCGATTTAAACCATAGGTTATTTTACCTTCAGTCTATTAGATGCCTATCCGTTATTGAAGAACACTTGGTCTCAAATAACTAATAATCAGAGCGAACCCATACGTAAAATCTATCTACCTGGAGGTATTAACACGCCTCACAATAGTGCCTCCGTTTGGAGACAAAAGTGAAGCGCTACTTCCAAATGGACACAAATTGGGCAAACAGCGGTCTCATGCCAGCTATCTTCCTCCGTCCATAAATGGATCTAATCTATCCGACAATGAACTAACATAACTAGATAAACAGATACATCTATCTATCTACCTAAGTAACGGCTCTATTCGGCTAGATTGAGTCTAAATCAACTCACATCGAGGCGGAGCCGTTTATTGAAGTATAATAATACTAATAGCAACAATTTTAATCAAACGGACTATAAGTCTCAAACTGTTAGGTGAATAGCCCTATTGGCTATTCACCTAACAGTTTGAGACTTATAGTCCGTTTGATTAAAATTGTTGCTATTAGTATTATTATACTTCAATAAACGGCTCCGCCTCGATGTGAGTTGATTTAGACTCAATCTAGCCGAATAGAGCCGTTACTTAGGTAGATAGATAGATGTATCTGTTTATCTAGTTATGTTAGTTCATTGTCGGATAGATTAGATCCATTTATGGACGGAGGAAGATAGCTGGCATGAGACCGCTGTTTGCCCAATTTGTGTCCATTTGGAAGTAGCGCTTCACTTTTGTCTCCAAACGGAGGCACTATTGTGAGGCGTGTTAATACCTCCAGGTAGATAGATTTTACGTATGGGTTCGCTCTGATTATTAGTTATTTGAGACCAAGTGTTCTTCAATAACGGATAGGCATCTAATAGACTGAAGGTAAAATAACCTATGGTTTAAATCGAATCCCAACTGAATATAGGGTGATAGTGGATAGAGGCATCGCTTTATTAAGGGAAAAGTTGGAGTGTGAATATTACTCATCCCAGGTTTTTGATGATTATAGTGAAGCCCTGCAAACGTAAGATAAATCCACATTCTTGACATACCGAGTAGTTAAAGGACATGTGGTAAAGAAAAGTCAGTTATTAGCGTTTGAATAACATCTTCAAATATGAATGAAACAACAACAATAACGTCTTTCATGTAGACATTGTGCAACTTATCAAAAGGACGGTCTCATAGAACACACAGTAGTTGTTCTTTTAGAGATTTGGTCATACATATTAGACCATTTTCTCATATAGTTTTAATAAGACCTTTTATTTTCTAGTTATTATTAAAGAATATTTTTATGGCGTTGTTAGTGAGTTCTTTAATTGGTGACATCATTTTGATATAGTATTGAACTGGTCTTTTTCTAGTGGGTTAATACCCAGATCTTTTCTATCTTCTTTTCTTCTTGTGATTAATCCTCTGAGTGCCAGAGAGGTAACCAACGTATTGCAAGGCAATGCGTTGGATACCTCTCTATCACTCAAAGGGTTAATACATGATGTTAAAAAAGGCACAGAGAAAAATAATGTCCCATTAACCCCCCACTTAGCTCGACAATAAAGAGAGAATTTTCAGGGTTAGCCACTAAGCAATGTGGCACTAGGTAAGGGTACTGCTAGAAAATTGATCTGAGAACCTGTTTTTGTGCAGAATTGTAGTTGTACATTCTATCCAGCAGACGAGTAATTAGTCATTGGAGGGCCCTGGTGCAAACACTATTTTGGGCTCGCTAACACACAAATATTTTCACTGAGGCATATCTAGAAGCTTCTGGACCCTGGGGCAGATGGGGTTTCCTTGAAAGGGTTCCAACACAGCAGGTTGGGTGATGATGGGAGTTGCAGGAAGGAGACATGGGTGAGAAGTAGGAGGAACAGGGTGGGAAGGTGAAGAAGTGGGTGGGAGGTGAGAGGGACAGGGTGGGAAGGAGGAGAAGTGGGGGGGAGGTGGGAGGGACAGGGTGGGAAGGAGGAGAAGTGGGTGAGACGGACAGGGTGGGAAGGAGGTGAACTGGGAAGGAACTGCGAGGAATAGGGTGGGAAGTAGGAGATGTTGGTGGGAGGGATAGGGCGGGAAGGAGGAGAAGTGGGTGGGATATAGGCAGAGCAGGATGGGAAGGAGGAGAAGTGGGTGGGAAATAGGGAGAGCAGGATGGGAAGGAGGAGAACTGGGTGGGAAATAGGCAGAACAGGGTGGGAAGGAGGAGAACTGGGTGGGAAATAGGCAGGACAGGGAGGGAAGGAGGAGAACTGGGTGGGAAATAGGCAGGACAGGGTGGGAGGGACAGTGTGAGAAGGAGAAGAAGTGAGCAGAGGTTCACAGGAAACTCCCCACTACCAGAGTATCAGTCTCTGTCCTCAGAGACCCAGTAATTAACTCTAAAAAAGTGAGTTTTCAGGGCCTATCTGGAGAGTTCCCAGGTATTGTCAAAGGTTGCCTATCCCTTCCTTATGCATTCCACAACCTCATCCTGACCTTTTCTTGCTTTCCTTCCATTGTCACATCATCAACTCTATTATCATATTTGCTCCAATATATTGTGAGTTCTTTTCAGGCATTTTAGCGACCTCACCTTAAATTTTGGGTGTCCCTTTATTTGAGCTGCCGCAGTAACGGAAAACACAGTCTTCCTGGAGTCTGCACATTGATAGCAAGGTCATGCAAGGACCTCTCTGCATCGCACAACATCAGCATGGACGCGGGCCACAAATTCAAACATGCCACTTGTAGGACCCCTCTCCATTATGTAGCGGGAGGGAGAAAACAAGAGGGTAGGGGGTACAGGGTTGCCTTATATTCAGGATTTTTACACATTTTTTATTTGCACAGTTGGGGGGCTGTCCTGCTTTTGGGTCAAATTTACATAATGAGGGTTTTTTTTGGAGATTTTATTTGTCTCCTATAGTGCAGTTGGTTTACCCCAAAATCACTCCTCGTTTGTTCATAAATCCCCTCTTGTCTTTTTACCATTTTGATTAAAGGGATAGTAATACTTCGTTTTAACTTTATTTTATTTTGTAGGCATTAAAAAAACATGAAGAACGATATGAGTCTTATCTCTCAAACCTTTATGGTTTGAGAGATATTCACAAGCAAAGTTTACCCTCCCGCCCCTTTTACCTAGTGTAAGCCATCTCTTCTCAGATGTGGAATCCAGTCCATAGACCAGACAGATAACAGAAGGGGACAATCTTCTTCCTATGAGAACAATGAAAGCCCTGCCCCCCTTGACAAGCTTTTCAGGTTTTTCCCTTATCTTAATTGAAGATTGTCCCTCTCTGCAGTCTACCTGGGCACCTCCCTTCTGATCTGGCTGAACAGTGTTACATCAGTAAAAGGGGCAGGAGGGGGACATTTTGTCATTGAATTACTCTTGAAATAACACTCTCCAAAGTCCAAATACTATGATGATTAATTAGAGCTGCTTTTATTATGAAACATTACTATCCCTTTAAATGACTGTTGTTTCAGCAGACGGTGATGGCAGGAATGAGACAATTGTGATGAAATGCTCAGTTCACGTTATTTTTACCAGTGCTGGGAGGACAGTGAACCTTGTGCAGCCTCTGCGAGTTCAGCTCCATAGAAGTATCGATCAGGTGGAATGAGGACTGCACACAGATATAGATTTTTTTCCCAGTGCTTTCATACCATTATATTTTATAATAGATCACAAATTTCTGGGGTCAGCTGTCCTACGCAGAGTGTAACTTAATGCCAAAGGACTTATTTGCTGGGTTTTTTGCTGTAGCAAAATTGAGAGAGAACACTTGGGGAGGGGGGAGGGGATGTCTCTGCCGGCTCAGCTTATATACTGTGCGTACATATTACAGAAACATAGAATTTGACGGCGGATAAAAACCATTCGGCCCATCTAGTCGGACCATTTTTCCTATTGTATAATACTTAAAGGAGCAGTAAACTTTTCCTGTTGAGTAAAATAAGGGTACTCCCACTGACGAGAGATGTATATTTCCAGAGTTATTACAGTTTAAACCCATGTTTTTTTTACATTAGCAGTGCCCTCTAGTGGTCAAATTCTAATTAGATTTCCTGTTAGATTCTAATGGAGAGAAAAGTCAGAGATATACAGTTCTTCATAGAATGTGATAGAAACTGCCTGTCACTTCCTGTCAGAACTATCAGGAAGTAAACGCAGTAAATTTACTTCCTGTCAGAACTATCAGGAAGTAAACACAGTAAATTTACGTCCTGTCAGTTAGAACTATCAGGAAGTAAACACAGTAAACTGACTTCCTGATTATTTAAACTGTTATAAATTTTGAATAAAACATCTGACATCAGCAGGAAATGCTCAACAAAATATGTGTTTTCATAAAAAAAGTTTACTGCTCCTTTAAACCTTATTTGGTCCTTGGTCTTCTGATCAGGATAGCGTTATACTTACCCCATGTATCATGTATGCTTAAATTCTGTCAACTCTCTTCCACTTCTGCTGGTAGGCTATTCCACTTATCTACTGCCGGTGCCCTATTCCACTTATCTACCACTTTTTCTGATAGGCTATTCTACTTATCTACCACTTTTTCTGGAAGGCTATTCCAGTTATCTAGCATTTTTCCAGTAGGCTATTACACTTATCTACCACTTCTGCTGACTGGCTATTCCACTTATCTACCACTTTTGCTGGTAGGCTATTCCAATTATCAATCACTTCTGCTGGTAAGCTATTCCACTTATCTGCTCCTCTCACTGAAGTATTGTATTATTACATTACATCTAACCTTCTGTAGTTTTAGACTATGACCTCTTCAGAACTGTGCATTTAACCATATGTACAATCTCGCATGTTTGCTTATATTTGTGAGTACCAGCACTCACACATACTACAACATGATTAAAGGGATAGTAATACTTCATTTTAACTTTATTTTATTTGTTAGGCATTAAAAAAACATGAAGAATGATATAAGTCTTATCTCTCAAACCTTTATGGTTTAAGAGATATTCACAAGCAAAGTGTCCCCTCCTGCCCCTTTTACCTAGTGTAAGCCATCTCTTCTCAGATGTGGAATGCAGTCTATAGACCAGACAGATAACAGCAGGGGACAATCTTCTTCCTATGAGAACAATGAAAGCCCTGCCCCCATTGACAAGTTTTTCAGGTTTTTCCCTTATCCTAATTGAAGGTTGTCCCTCTCTGCAGTCTACCTGGGCACCTCCCTTCTGATCTGGCTGAGCAGTGTTACATCAGTAAAAGGGGCGGGAGGGGGATACTTTGTCATTGAATTACTCTTGAACTACAACTCTGACACAATTGAAATAACACTCTCCATGGCCCAAATACTATGATGATTAATTAGAGCTGCTTTTATTATGAAACATTACTATCCCTTTAAGACTATAAAATGGAAGTAACACTTTACGACAATCTAACTTAATTTCAAAGAACACTTAAAATCATCTATAAGTCATGTTAGCCATTTTTATTTAAACTAGATGATCAGATATTTAGAATTGTCAGTTTGTCAGTTTATGCACGTTAGATAATGCTGTTGACACAGGTATATACACCAGATGTCAACATCCCTCCACTACTTTGGCACCCATAAACATAGATCTGGTACTCAAATGCATTCCGTACCCCTCTGACACTCAAAGGGTTAATGGTTTCCCCCTCCTGCGGACGCCCCTGCTGTCTGCTAGGCTAATATGTAAGCTTGAAAGTCCAGCACCTGTATGTGTTCCACTGTGCGGATTCCTTTAGTACATACCGGTGCATGCAGCACTGCCAGGGCACGCCTCTCACAGGAGCACGCCCCAGAACGCCTCTCCTGCATGAACAGGACACCGAAAGAATCCTGCGCTGACCCTCTCTCTAAGCCATAAGGCACAAAAAAGGGGTCATATGCACAAAACAGAAGGAGAGCAATTCTGGTGTGATCCAACTGCACCACAGGGGACAAATAAAAACTCCAAAAATGTATAATCTTTTACATGGAGCTCTTAACCCCTTGAATCCTAGAGAGTTCTCCAACGTTTTGCTCCCCTGAGTGATGTGATATTCTTTTGAATTGTCGCCCCCTAATGGACAACCAACAAAAAAGGCACAATAACTTTGTCGCCTCGTTGATAAGTGTGACGTTCTGATGTCGAGACATCAGAATGTGGAGTAACCATGGAATGAGGCGGAGAGGTGAAGGGGTTAAAAAAAAAAATTAGCCGTTTTGTTACCTGTGACGTGCGCCTCTGTCTACCTCCGGCTGTATAGCACACCCCAGAGAATGAGGGGCATTGTGGAAGGGGCAATGTGGAGATGGGGGCATTGTGGAGATGGGGGCATTGTGGAAGTGGCAATATGGAGGTGGCCAATGTAGTTGAGGGGGGCCAATGTGGTCGGGGGGGGGCATGGCAATTCTTGCACCAGGGCCCAGTGGCTTCTAGTTACGCCTCTGGGTTTACCAATAAAATGGTGCAATAAACTATGTAGCCTCATCGATAAGGCGACATTCTGATGTTTCGACATCAGAATGTCGAGTAACCAGGCGACATAGCTATATGGAGCGAGGTGGAGAGATTAGCCGTTTTGTTACCTGTGATGTGCGCCTCTGTCTAGCTCCGGCTGTATAGCATACCCCAGACTGACACTCGTTACCATTCACACTATGTAAGCGTGATATTTTTAATGCGCCGTACGTGACATATGAGAGAAGTGCTTAGTCAGCATACATATGTATACAAGCACTTCTCTCATATGTCACGTACAGCGCATTAAAAATATCACGCTTACATAGTGTGAATGGTAACGAGTGTCAGTCTGGGGTGTGCTATACAGCCGGAGCTAGACAGAGGCGCACATCACGGGTAACAAAATGGCTAATCTCTCCACCTCGTTCCATATAGCTATGTCGCCTGGTTACTCGACATTCTGATGTCGAAACATCAGAATGTCACCCTTATCGATGAGGCTACATAGTTTATTGCACCGTTTTATTGGTAAACCCAGAGGCGTAACTAGAAGCCACGGTGCCCTGGTGCAAGAATTGCCATGGGCCCCCCCGACCACATTGGCCCCCATCAACTACATTGCCCCTTCCACAGTGCCCCCTTCATCTCCACATTGCCCCTTCCACAATGCCCCTCATTCTCCACAGTGCCCCTTCATCTCCACAATGCCCCTCATTCTCCATATTGCCCCTTCCACATTGCCCCTTCAACAATACCTCCATCACAATTCCCCTTTTTCTCCACAATGCCCCCATCACAATGCCCCTCATTCTCCACAATGCCCCTTCCACAATGCCCCCATCACAATGCCCCTCTTTCTCCACAATGCCCCTTCCACAATGCCCCCATCTCCACATTGCCCCTCAATCTCCATAATGCCCCTTCCACAATGCCCCTCATTCTCCATAATGCCTCTTCCACAGTGCCCCTCATTCTCCACATTGATCCTTCCACAATGCCCCTACTGACCGCCCCCCTCCTCCTCCTACCTCGAGTCCCTGGTGGTCTAGCGGTGTGAGATGACAGATCTGTGCCTCATTCGGCACAGACCTCTGTCTGCATCGCAAGCTCCCGCGCGGTTCTTAGTAATGCAGAGCTGATGTCATCTCCCAGTGCTCTGCATTATTAGAGCGCCGGCTGCCGGGAGATCAGCTGTGCTGCGGGAGCGTGGCGAGGGGGTCGCAGGGGGCGGACGGGCCCCTGAGAGTGACGGGCCCGGTCGCAGGTGCGACCCCTATTGTTACGCCACTGGTAAACCATTAGTGGGCGACAATTCAAAAGTGAACCGAGTAATGTTAGTGCGTCTCTCAGCTCTTTTGCAAGATTTATATCTTATTAATAGAAGTCCATTGATGGTGGATTCACTAACACATGGCTTCTATGGAGAGAATGGAAATGCTGCTAATTCTTCCTTAAAAGCAAAGTGAAGAGCTCTGCAGATTTCTCTGATCTGCAGTGCAAACAGAGAGAGAGAAATTGTGAGCTCTAAGCTATGGGAACTTGTTTTCCATTGTTGTTAGGGCACTGCTAACAGTTGTAGGAGAATTGTATATTGACCCTTTACCACCCCTTTAAATTCAAGGTGATATGTTCACTTTAAATGCATAGTAATGCGTCACAAGAAAAGCAGCTCCAATTAAACTTCATAGTGTTTGGGCCATGGAGATTGTTATTTCAATACTGTCAGTGTTGTAGTTCAAGAGTAATTGAATGATAAAGTATCCACCTCCCACCCCTTTTACCTAGTGTAAGCCTCCTCATCTCAGATGTGGAATCTGGTCTCTTGACCGGACAGATCACAGCAAGGGACAATCTTCTTACTGTGATCATAAGGAAAACCCTGGCCCCCTTGACGGGTATTTCAGGTTTTTCCCTTATGCTCACTGAAGATTGTCCCTTTCTAAGATCCATCCTGACAGTCTTGCTGCTCTGAATTGAGCAGTGTTACATTGGTCAAAGGGGCAGGAGGGGATATTTTATCATTCAATTACTCTTGAACTACAACTCTGATAGTATTGAAATAACACCCCTGATGAAGCAGTGTTAACTGAGAAACGCGTTGGGTGTTTTTGGTGGAACACAAAGGTGGAGTGGAGAGCGAACAATACGGGGAGCTGTATTCTGTAAAGAAACCGACACTGGGGTTTATCCAGTGAAGGCATTTAACACTGAGAGGCTGGTTTTCCTCACTCAAAGGTGAGTGCAATTAACACAGATCCATAGGGTGTTATTTCGGCATGGTGAAGGAGAACACGTATGAAGAAGGTGAAGGTGTTACATCTCTGAAATACAGTCTACACTTAGATTTGTGTGAACCTCTTCTTTATTTTTTTCTGTTTTGAAATAACACTCTCCGTGGCCCAAATACTGTGAAGATTGATTGGTGCTGCATTACTGTTCCTTTAACTTCTGACATTAATGCAGTTTCCTTAATAACCTTCCATCTTGCTTTGTTCTTTTCTTTCAGAGGCTCAAGTTGGTGTGCTCCCCCCAGCCAGACTGGGGCCCGTTCCTGGCCAAGCACCGTGGGGAACGCTACAAGAACATGATGGACCCCTTGGGTACATCATCTCTCGGATTCAAATTGCCACCTAAGGATTTTGAGTTAGGCACTCAGTGCTAGTACACGCAGTGTCTGTACCGACGTACAGCTTTCCGTCATTCCGTCTCACATCCCTTCTTCTTGTTTCCAACAGTGCGGGGTGGTTGCTTAGAAAAACCATATGGTTTCCTGTTGCATGCTGTAGCTAACACCTAGACTGACCACCTCGCGCACTGCCAGCTTCCCGTAATGTCCATAGCCTTTCCTTTTACTGACGCTTACCAGCAATGCATCAGAGCAGGTTTGTCTGGTCGTGTTCAACTCTATGCTGCAGACTGTTTGGGGACTACTTTCTATATGAGGAGAAAATCAGATCTGGCACTTTTCATCTGTTCACTGTTTGAGTACCAGAGAGGTGGTCACACTGTTGGACTCCTCCCTGGCTCTCAGAGGGTTAAAGCAGCACTGACAAATCCCAATAATAAACCCCAACCTGGGCAGAAAATTCTAATGGCCTGTGTGAATCAGTTCTAGCATTGAAGGGTTTAAAAGCCACATTTACGAATTCAATGGGAATTTTTTTGTTCCTATGGGGCAGTTGACTCGTCCCAAAATTGTTCCAGCCAGTGCTATAAAAACTGTTAACCCCTTGAGTGACAAAGAGGTATTCAATGCATTGTAACGCAACACATTTGACATCTCTGTGGCGTGCAAAAGGTTCAGGTGAGTGACGGTCACCAGCCGTAATATATTAACCCTTTGAGTGCCAGAGGGGTACACAATGCGTTGCGTACCCTTCTGGCACTCAGAGGGTTAAATCTCCTAAAATGAAGTATTTCTATCCCTTCAAATAGGGCCTTTAAACTCTTCAATGCTAGAAAAATGCTTTTCAGTCCATGACAGTCAAGAGATTAAACATCTGTATTTGGGAATATTTATTCTGATGTGAAGTGTTAGAGTCCATTTAAAATATGGAACAGATAGGAGCCACAGGTGACGGTCCCTAAAATAAAGACCCCCCCCCCCCTAGAATGGAACGCCATCGAAAGGTCCTTAATCAAATTGACAGATATATTTTTCTGCTTATATAGAAGCCCCCTTTTTTAACCATTTGCGTGACAGAGAAGCAGCCAACTCATTGCAAGGCAATGCATTGGGATATCTCTCTGGCATCCTACGGGTTAATAAAGAGGCAACGGTATTTGTTGTTGTGCTTCACAGGAATTTTAATTCTGTCCCCAGACACACATGCTGTTCATTGAATAATGATGTTGAATGTCTACACCTATCTCTAGACCCAAATCTAATCAGCTTGTCACCTTCATACACAGTTTGTTTCACAAAGAATTAAAATCTGCCTAAATATTGACTTAGCTGTTTTCCTGTAAAATACATAGTTTTTTTTAAGAAATTGACCTTCATGTTTTGGTGGCACTTCATGCTAATTGCCTGTACAATATACAAATTAGTTATGTTCCAGACCAAACTTATCATTCACTGTACTAATAGAAATGCCCCCCAGTGTTGTCTATTCATAGCACAATGGCTGGTAATACTGTCTCAGCACATAAACTGATAGGCATAAAATGCTGTGTTGTGCCACCAACAAATATAGGTTAAACTCTCAAAAACTATTTATACTACAAAGAAATGGTTAATACAATATACAGGCAGTGATAACTTATGTTTAAGATGAACTAAACTTATCCTAGGGTGACTGTCCACACTGTAGGCCCCAACTTAGTTACCAAATCTTACCTTTCAACTGCTCACTGATATAGACGTGCAACTGAGCATAATAGCACTATTATAATGTATTAGGGAATATATTTTTTTACTAAAGGAGGAGCGTTTAAAGGGGAAATTTATCATAGTAGCAAACCTCTTCATTTGTTTAACAGAAGAACGTACCTAGGTAGGAGTCCATCATACAGCAGTCAGGTGTATCTGTATAATTACTGTGTGTAACAGAAACACTTACCTAGGTAGGAGTCCATCATACAGCAGTCAGGTGTATCTATATAATTACTGTGTGTAACAGAAGCACTTACCTAGGTAGGAGTCCATCACACAGCAGTCAGGCGTATCTATATAAGTACTGTGTGTAACAGAAGTACTTACCTAGGTAGGAGTCCATCACACAGCAGTCAGGCGTATCTATATAATTACTGTGTGTAACAGAAGGACTTACCTAGGTAGGAGTCCGTCATACAGCAGTCAGGCGTATCTATATAATTACTGTGTGTGACAGAAGCACTTACCTAGGTAGGAGTCCATCACACAGCAGTCAGGCGTATCTATATAATTACTGTGTGTGACAGAAGTACTTACCTAGGTAGGAGTCCATCACACAGCAGTCAGTTGTATCTATATAATTACTGTGTGTAACAGAAAGACTTACCTAGGTAGGAGTCCATCATTCAACAGTCAGGTGTATCTATTTAATTACTGTGTGTAACAGAAGGACTTACCTAGGTAGTAGTCCATCACATAGCAGTCAGGTGTATCTATATAATTATTGTGTGTAACAGAAGGACTTACCTAGGTAGGAGTCCATCATTCAGCAGTCAGGTGTATCTATTTATTTACAGTGTGTAACAGAAGGACTTACCTAGGTATGTATATAATTAACCCTTAACAGAGGTCTGATTAGCAGTGTCAGCCTCATTCTACTGGCTGTGCCAAAGCTTACAATTGAAATGGGATTACACTACTGATACTATAGAGCTTACAATTTAAGTAAAGTTCCATTAATTTTACCCTAGAACGTACAAGGGGAATTGGGTTATGTCACTAGTGTGGCTCTGTTTTGATTGTGACTCCATGATATAATTTGTGCAGGTTCATTTCTATTGTAAGCTCTGTGGTATCACTAGTGTAGCCCCAATCACAGCAGCAGGCAGGGGATTGAGTGAAGCCATGCCCCACGGGACCAGCTAGATGACCGTCCTGGGGGGCAATTGCCCTCCTGCCCCACCCGGGCCAACCCTCCCCTGGCCGGAGGTGAGACTAGCAGTCAGTAACTACTAAAAGACTAATCTTACATATTTTTATTTAATCATGTTAGTTTCACTTTAAGATTAACCCTTTGAGTGCCAGAGGGTTACGCAACACATTGCAAAGCGTTGCATACCCCGCTGGCTCTCAAAGGGTTAATATTCAGTAGTATAGATTTAAAAGAACCTCTTCTTCCTCCTTGACTGGGAATTCAGTTACATAAAATTATTCATGAAAGGTGAGATCTTTTGCACATTCCTGTTTAATACAAACTCAAATGTGTTCATGTCGTAGGCATCTCTCCAGTAGTATATTAATGTACCATATTACCTTCCACAGTGCTAAGGGACTCAAAACCTGTTCTATATACTGTATTTAAGTTAACCCTTTGGGTGCCAGAGAGGATTCCAACGCATTGGAAAAGGTCTCTGGGACCCAAGGGGTGACCGTGGAGCGGTAAAATTTATAATGTGCAAATACAATGCAAACAGATATATTATTATTCTGCAAATGGAAAACCATCAGCTTTGAACACATTGACATCCCAGGTTTAATTGGTATGGTTATCACAATGAACAGCGCTAAGACCGGAGGTCTCACTGGGGATGAACAATGCATTGCAATCACTGCAGAATGGACTTCATAGTAATTTCTCATTTATTATAAAAATTACACGAGAATGCACTTTTCTTTGTCTTCCATGGAATGGCTCGGATTTGTCGATTCTGCGGGCCGTATGCACAAATAAAACTGGGCACTTTCTGGAACAATTCAACTGCAACACGGGGGCTTTTAACCCTGCTTATCCTGGATAGGTCCCCAAAGCATTGTGAATGAATGCTTTGGAGATCTCGCTCATATTTAAACGGTTAATGGCAAACTGAATCCTCTGTGTGCCAGATAGGTAACCAACACATTGCAACACAATGCGTTGTATACTCTGTGGCGCTCAAACGGTTCAGTATTATGAAAAAACACATATATTGTAGGGCTTTTTCTAATGAATAAAGCAAAGGATACTCCTGCAGATGTGGTGGGAACAAACTTATTCAAATGTTATTACAGTTCAAAACAGCCATGAATTGATTGAGCTGTTAGTATTATTACAGTCTATTGAGGACTGTAGTCAGTGACTCACCTCTCCCAAAGAATGCAACAGAATAACTTTGGAAGAAAGCGTTTCCCAGCAGATGAAGTCACCTTGTTCTACACCACAGACAGAGCCTTACAATATATATATTTTTCTATAATAAACTTTCAGCACTCCCTCAAATCAGTGATATGTTCCTACCCCATTTGAAGTTGCTGTGCCCCAGAATTACCCATGCATAAAGGCCTTAGTGATACATTTGTGTGAGTTTGCTTCACAATAGAAAATGATTTGCCTTTTTAGTCATGAAATTAAATGTCTTTTATTTATGACATTCTCTCTTCCTAAAGCCATTATATAAGTTGTGCCTAATTTTATAAGCTCACAGTGTTGTGTACCTTTAATGATCGTTCTAGTTCTTTGTTGTGTCGTTACGTATTGACCTTCTCACTTAACTGTCTTTATATAACTTCTAAATGTATTCAATGGGCAACTTGTAGAACCCAGCTCGGTCTATATATTATATATATAGTATATAAATGTTTAAAGACATAATCTCTCTCTCTTATGCCAAGCCATATGTGGATGTAAATAGTGTCCTTATTTTTACTGGTTGCAACTACAATGGGGTCAAATACAATCCAGTATTGCCATGAATTATAAGCTGTGCATTTTATAGCAGTGGGACTGGTATAGACAAATGTATGTTCACTGGTCAGTAATGTTTAAGAAAGACGTTGCTCTTACGTAAACTATAACATAAACTTCAGCACTCCAGCTGTGGGGATTATGGGATTTGTAGTCCCCTAACCTGTTCTAAAGAGGTGATATAGATGAGATACCTTATCCACTGATGTCACTTCACCAATTCCTATGTTATTCTATGGAGTATATGCACTAAGATCTTTCCCACTTGAGAAATCTTAGTGAGTAGGATCCATAGAATAACATATAAACTGGAGTATTGATCACACTGGATAAGTTATCTGCTCCACTTTATCACACCTTAGTTTATCTCCCCTGTAGTCTATACCTAAAGATCTCCCATAGAATAACATAGAAACTGGAGAGTTTATCTCACTGGAGAAGGTCTCTCCTCTTTATCACACCTTAGTACATCTCCCCTGTAGTCTATAACTAAAGATCTCCCATATATTAACATAGGAACTGGAGAGTTTATCTCACTGGAGAAGTTATCTCCTCTTTATCACACCTTAGTACATCTCCCCCTGTAGTCTATAACTAAACCTCTCCCATAGAATAACATAGGAACTGGGGAGTTTATCTCACTGGAGAAGTTATCTCCTCTTTATCACACCTTAGTACATCTCCCCTGTAGTCTATAACTAAAGATCTCCCATAGAATAACATAGGAACGGGAGAGTTTATCTCACTGGAGAAGTTATCTCCTCTTTATCACACCTTAGTACATCTCCCCTGTAGTCTATAACTAAAGATCTCCCATAGAATAACATAGGAACTGGAGAGTTTATCTCACTGGAGAAGTTATCTCCTCTTTATCACACCTTAGTACATCTCCCCTGTAGTCTATAACTAAAGATCTCCCATAGAATAACATAGGAACTGGAGAGTTTATCTCACTGGAGAAGTTATCTCCTCTTTATCACACCTTAGTACATCTCCCCTGTAGTCTATAACTAAATCTCTCCCATAGAATAACATAGGAACTGGAGAGTTTATCTCACTGGAGAAGTTATCTCATCTTTATCACACCTTAGTACATCTCCCCCTGTAGTCTATAACTAAATCTCTCCCATAGAATAACATAGGAACTGGGGAGTTTATCTCACTGGAGACATTATCTCCTCTTTATCACACCTTAGTACATCTCCCCTGTAGTCTATAACTAAAGATCTCCCATAGAATAACATAGGAACTGGAGAGTTTATCTCACTGGAGAAGTTATCTCCTCTTTATCACACCTTAGTACATCTCCCTGTAGTCTATAACTAAATCTCTCTCATAGAATAACATAGGAACTGGAGAGTTTATCTCACTGGAGAAGTTATACCCTCTTTATCACACCTTAGTACATCTCCCCTGTAGTCTATAACTAAATCTCTCCCATAGAATAACATAGGAACTGGTGAGTTTATCTCACTGGAGAAGTGATCTCCTCTTTATCACACCTTAGTACATCTCCCCCTGTAGTCTATAACTAAATCTCTCCCATAGAATAACATAGGAACAGGAGAGTTTATCTCACTGGAGAAGTTATCTCCTCTTTATCACACCTTAGTACATCTCCCCCTGTAGTCTATAACTAAATCTCTCCCATAGAATAACATAGGGACTGGAGAGTTTATCTCACTGGAGAAGTTATCTCCTCTTTATCACACCTTAGTACATCTCCCCCCCCCCCCCACAAGAAGTTCCAAAGATTTCTTACCGTTGAACATTATTAATTGTAATAATAATAATAATTATTATCATAACCATATTAAAAGACATAAGTGTAAAGCTATGCTTAGCTTCACACAATTCTTGTTTTTCTAATTTAATTCCCATTGACTGTTCTGATCTTTGGCTCTCTCTAAATGACCTTCTGCTACTCTCTAACTGACCCCTTTTTTTAAATTCACACAATGCTTCATTTTCTAATTTAGGACTGTGTTCTTTTGCAGATTATAGATGTTATCACTTGCTTTATCATATATTCCTATTGAAGACTGTGGAAATTGTGAGCTGTAAATGGTGATACAATCCTTGATTTCTCATTGCACATTTAAACCCCCACTTCTCACAAAATCATATCCCTCCACTGATAACATTACCTGGGGTGAGATGTAGTAACGTGTGATAAAAATGTGGTGGAGTGGAGATGACATCTCAGTTGAGATAAACTTTCCAAACCTATGATATTGTACGGAGCTAATGCACTAAGATTTCACCAACTTGAGAGATCTTAGCGCATGGGCTTCATAGAATAAAATAGGACTTAGAGATCTTATAATACTGGAGAAGTTATCTCCACTTTATCATCACTTTATCACTGCGTTCACTTCTTAGTGCATAACCCCCCCCCCCCCAGGGACTGTGAACTGATCATAGATTATCATGGAAATTAAATTGTTCGTCAGAAGTAACCATGATTAACCCTTTGAGTGGCAGAGGGGTACGCAACATATTGCTTTTCTGTGCTCTGTGTACCCCTCTGCCACCCAAAGGGTTAATATGCACAGATTAAATCTGTTTGATATTGGGTTAGATAACATGAACAAGTTATGTTCATAAGAAACTAAGCTCCTGCTTCAGGAATCAGTTTGCCCTGGCTGTTGTAATGTACAGAAACTCTGGAGTGATATAAGGCTGTTGGATCGCAAATATATTTTTGTTATAGGGAATACGTATTTCCATTTCCACTCCCTATCTACCTCATCCCCCCTTCCATCAGTCTTTCCATATTATGAACTAACAATTCTCAGATGTGTTATCGCTACTGCACATATACTCAATCCATTTTAGTTAAAAAGATTACATTCACCCTTTAAAGGGATAGCAATACTTCATTTTATCTTTATTTTATTTTGTAGGCATTAAAAAAACATGACAAACGATATAAGTCTTATCTCCCAAACCTTTATGGTTTGAGAGATATTCACAAGCAAAGTTTCCCCTCCCGTCCCTTTTACCTAGTGTAAGCCATCTCTTCTCAGATGTGGAATCCAGTCCGTAGACCAGACAGATAACAGCAGGGGACAATCTTCTTCCTATTAGAACAATGAAATCCCGCCCCCCTTGACAAGCTTTTCAGGTTTTTCCCTTATCTTAATTGAAGATTGTACCTCTCTGCAGTCTACCTGGGCACCTCCATTCTGATCTGGCTGAGCAGTGTTACATCAGTAAAAGGGGCGGGAGGGGATACTTTGTCATTCAATTACTCTTGAATTACAACTCTGACAGTATTGAAATAACACTCTCCAAAGTCCAAATACTATGATGATTAATTAGAGCTGCATTTATTATGAAACATTACTATCCCTTTAACTTTAGGGCTCGGTGGTCCTGGTGCTACCCCCATCAATCGCAGCAACGATTTCCACAAATGAGAGGACCACTGTATGGGAGGTCTCACGGAACCACCTCATGTATAACCACTTTGACATTGTATTAAAACTCCAAGTTTAATAGCACATTTAAAAACATCCAACATGAATGAAGTTTCACATAGGACAAGTGGAAGAAACACATCCGCCTAACGCATTTCGTGCAAGACAAAGGCACTTAATCATAGGCCTATGATTAAGTGCCTTTGTTTTGCACGAAACTCGTTAGACGGACGTGTTTCGTTCACTTGTCCTATGTGAAACTTCATTCATGTTGGATGTTTTTAAATGTGCTATTAAACTTGGAGTTTTAATACAATATCAAAGTGGTTATACATGCTGAGGTGGTTCCGTGAGACCTCCCATACAGTGGTCCTTTCCATATTATGCCATAGAGATGAAATACCGATGTGTGTTGTTCACTTGATTGGATCGTCTTCTTCAGATTCACACATTCAACGTCAACGGCCGTTACTGGTGTACATTTTGTCCCTCTTCATCACAGATGAACACTGAATTTTGGTAATGTGTTCTCGTGTACACTGCTAGGTTTTATTGTTCTGCAGGGCTGCAGAAGGTCATTATTATTATTATTATTAATTTATATAGTGTGAAATTAATACACAGTTCATGATGAATGTCAGTGGTTAGACAAGGACAGGACCTGCCTAGCTTAAGAAAAAGAACCAGTCAACCTCTCCAGCTATGGTGTAGTGTCAGGGTAGACAACCTTGCAACTGCCATCATTCCCAAACAGACAGCAGCTGGTTGGAGATGTGAGCCTTCTAGTTGAAAACAGCTGGAGTGTCCAAAGTTGCCAATACCTGAGGGGAGATTCACTAAGGTGGGAGAAAGAGGTGATAAAGTGGAGATGACTTCTTGAGTTTATCACATATCCAGTACCTATGTTATTCTATGGAGCCTGTTCACTAAGATCTCCAAAGTTGAAGAAATCTTAGTGCATAGGCTCCATAGACTAACACAGGAATAGGAGAAGTGATAAACTGGAGCAGTCATCTCCACTCTATCGCCTCTTGATCACCGCTTAATGAATCTCCCCCAAGGTGTAATATTTGATGGTGGGGTTGGCATGTACTTTCCATTGGTAGATCGAGAGCTCTTCAAGTCATGCACTTGTGGACCTCTCTAGCATCCAAGAGAATAAATTGCCCTATTTCATACATTATTATGGTTCTCTATTCCATAACAACGTATTTTTTAAGCATTACTGCTACATTTGAAATAATACCGTCAATCCTGATTGAATTGCTGGGGCAAAATATTAATATTTACTCAAGAACCTTGTTATCTCAAGCTCTGGCAAAGTCAAGAGGGGGCTGCAAGAAATTACAGTACAATGGCCACATTCTAAATTAATTCTTGCAAGGAACTGATAACGCATCCTTTGTACAATAACAATTCCATTCTGCTGGTGCCTCTTATAAGCCAGATTTTGCAGCTTGAGGCTATTCCATTGCAGTCTTTCATTTCCTTAAAATACCAGAAGGTGACAACAGTGTAAAAATATTTATACCAGGAGGTGTCAGCTGCCCATGAGAAATGCACGTCTTATACTGATTGAAACAAAACCCCAATTTCACAAGGAACATTTCTAACCAGTAAATGTTATCAGCAGTACCAGGCAAAAAAACACCCACATCATGTTAGTGACTGTAAGCTAAAATCAAACATTCTGTTAAACAGCTTGGCGCATGCATAGTCGTCTGTTGGTAATATGTTTGTGTGAAATAAGCCAGTTTTGCTTTGCGCTGATATCCATTTGCTAAGCCTTGTATTTAGTGTAGGGAATCAGGCAGCGCGGCTGTAGCCTGGACGAGTTCAGATGTGAACATTTTATAGATGGCACAATATGTTAACCCTTTGGGTGCCATAGGGGTACACAACACATTGCTCTGAAATGTGTTGGGTACTCCTCTGTCAGTCAAAGGGTTAAACCAGTGTTTTATCGTCAGAGAACGGTAGACGTGTAACAAATCTTTTTGTACCTTTTTGGTCATCTCTGAATAGAACAGAATTGGAAGAAATCACAAAACTAGCATAACAGACTGTCATAGGGATGTATAGTAGTGAAATATTAATCAGACACCATTTCTGTACCACCAGACACGTTTATCAATCATGTGCAAACCACTAAAAGGTCACCAATACCTTGTTTGTTATATTGCAACGGAGTATATTTATAAAAGACGAATTTGCAACATAATCATTTTTGCGATCGACGTGACTTTCCTTTACAGTCCTAGTTTTAAAGATTTGTAAATATTTGAGACATAATTATAACAAAATAAATGTTAGTGGCAAGGCTTTTTCAGATTAGCAGCAACATTTTCACAACAACCAAAATATGCCATTAAATGCAATTTTAAAACGGTTACTTGTTGATATATGTTGTTAAACTTTTTTACAAACCTTAACAAAAATGTTGCAAAAAAAGCCTGTGATCTTTGCTTTCTTATGTAATCAAAATTGATATATGTTGTGTATGTGCAAGCTTTTTTTTTTAGAAATATTAGGTCATCTCAAATTATTAGATTGCAGTTACAGATACTTAGAGATCAGCGAGATATTGATAAATGTGACTCCATATGAATTAATCGTGTGTATTGTTACATAGAAATTCACTGTTCAAGTTTATTATTAGTCTAGGGTAAAGATTCTCAATGTTAGTTTGGTTTTTGGGTTTTCACAATCTCTCTGCTTGATCAGAGATGAGTAATCAGCAACAACAGGAAACTTTATCTTATTGATCATGTGCTGTGACCAGGGGTATGTAAATAACATGATTTGAGTCAAAAGGTGGGTGGGTTTAATTGGGAGGGTGGAGTTGATCAACTTTGTGACATAAAGAGGGCGGGAAGTGGGCAGAACAGGGTGGGAAGGAGGAGAAGTGGGCGGGAAGTGGGAGGAACAGGGTGGGAAGGAGATGTGGGCAGGAAGTGGGAGGAACAGGGTGGGAAGGAGGAGAAGTAGGCAGGAAGTGGGAGGAACAGGGTGGGAAGGAGGTGAAGTAAGCAGGAAGTGTGAGGAACAGGGTGAGAAGGAGGAGAAGTGGGTGGGAAGTGAGAGGAACAGGGTGGGAAGGAGAAATAGGCAGGAAGTGGGAGGAACAGGGTGGGATGGAGAAATGGGTGTTAAGTGGGAAGAACAGGGTGAGAATGAGGAGAAGTAGGCAGGAAGAGGGAGGAACAGGGTGGGAAGGAGATGTGGGCAGGAACTGGGAGGAACAGGGTGGGAAGGAGAAGTGGGCAGGAACTGGGAGGAACAGGATGGGAAGGAGGAGAAATGGGCAGGAAGTGGGAAGAACAGGGTGAGATGGAGAAATGGGTGTTAAGTGGGAGGAACAGGGTGGGAATGAGGAGAAGTGGGCGGGAAGTGGGAGGAACAGGGTGGGAAGGAGAAGTGGGCAGGAAGTGGGAGGAACAGGGTGGGACGGAGGAGAAGTAGGAAGGAAGTGGGAAGAACAGGGTGGGAAGGAGGAGAAATGGGCAGGAAGTGGGAGGAACAGGGTGGGATGGAGAAATGGGTGTTAAGTGGGAGGAAGAGGGTGGGAATGAGGAGAAGTGGGCAGGAAGTGGGAGGAACAGGGTGGGTAGGAGGGAAGGAGAAGAAGAGGGAGGAACAAGGTAGGAAGGATTAGATGTGGGTGGGAAGTGGGAGGAACAGGATGGGAAGGAGAAGTTGGAGGAACAGGATGGGAAGGAGAAGTGGGAGGAAAGTCAGAGGAACTGGGTGGAAAGGAGGAGAAGTGGGCAGAGTTTCACAGGAAACGCACCACCGGCTGAGAATCAGTCTCTATCCTCGGAGACCTGGTAATTAACTCTAAAAACAGGAGTGCCTGGGGCAGATCCTGAGAGTTCCCAGGTTTGGTAATCAGTAGAGCGGTGATTGGGATGAATCCACCCTTGGTTAAATAGGGATTTCCTGAAAACTTGACCTGTCTGTGTGTTCTGAGGAATGGAGTTGCTAGACTCTGGTCTTGGGGCTATATTCAAGGACTATCTTTTGAGTGCCAAATCGGTATCCAACGCAACGTCACTGACACTCAAAGGGTTAAACAGATACGATTCTGGAGCAAACCAACTGCAAGATACAGGAAAAATGATCATTTTCATTGACTGGGCTTCTAACCTCTTAAATGTTATTGAGAAGCTTCTAGCCCTGAAAGGGTTTAAAGCACCATTTAATTCAAATGGAATTTGGGGAATTTTTACTTGTCCCCTATAATGCAGTTGGTTTATACCAGTACGGAACCTGTTTAGTTTCCCAAATCCGGACCTAGATGTCTGTTTACCTGCAATACAGAAAGGGGTTGACGCACATCTTCATCATTTCTGCTCTCCAGAGACTTAGTAATAATGGATTTAAAGAGATAGTAATACTTCATTTTATCTTTATTTTATTTTGTAGGCATTAAAAAAACATGAAGAATGATATAAGTCTTATCTCTCAAACCTTTATGGTCTGAGAGATATTTGCAAGCAAAGTTTCCCCTCCCGCCCCTTTTACCTAGTGTAAGCTATCTCTTCTCAGATGTGGAATCCAGTCCATAGACCAGACAGATAACGGAAGGGGACAATCTTCTTCCTATGAGAACAATGAAAGCCCCCTTGACAAGTTTTTCAGGTTTTTCCCTTATCTTAATTGAAGATTGTCCCTCTCTGCAGTCTACCTGGGCACCTCCCTTCTGATCTGGCTGAGCAGTGTTACATCAGTAAAAGGGGTGGGAGGGGGATACTTTGTCATTGAATTACTCTTGAACTACAACTCTGACAGTATTGAAATAACACCTTCCAAAGTCCAAATACTATAATGATTAATTAGAGCTGCTTTTATTATGAAACGTTACTATCCCTTTAAGGTTTCCTTCCCTCCTGAAACACTTTACTGTGAAGTATTTTGTTCCGGAGTCCTGCGACACAGTCATGTCTGCCTCTGTGAACATGATAAAGATTAATCTTGGGGAACCAATCTATGAAGAATCGATTCACAGTGCCATTACTTTTTTATGCCCAGCTCAAGGTAAGTCAGGAGTTATTGTTAGGAGGTATTAGTATCCCTTAAGAGTTGACAGTTATCTTTTTTTGCCACTCTGTAAAACACAGTACTATGAAAACAGAGAGACTTTTAGAGACAAGTATCACTCTGAGCTCAGTGTAATTATAAGCAGCTGGTCATTGATGATAGAACTTTCAGGTCTATTTCTCAGAGCACGGTGGAGATTTCACAGGAATACATAATGACCTGAATCCTTTTCAGATTCTCTGTGCAACGTGAGAGAGACAATCTGTCTGGTCATTGGGCTCAGCTGCAATCATACTCATTCATGGACCAAATCTAAAAGAAAGAGGGGGTGAATCAAAGTGATGTAACTCAAAACATAGAGCAATTTCTTTTTTTTTTTTTTTGCCCAGTTCATCATACATATTAGCGTACCTGGGAACACTGACTACATCTGGATGATGCTATTATTTCTTGCACAAAGGGTCTACCTAAGGATCCTAAAAATGTCACTGACTTTTTGAGACTGCTCATCATCCATTCTACCCTCTTTACACCTTGTTCCCCCCACTTTCTGCCCCTCTCCTGTTTCCTACCTCTCATAATAACCCCTACCCATGCCCAACACATATTTCATAAGCTAGACTGACCAGATCTCACCTTTAACCGAGGACACATAGCAAATAGCCATCTTGCAGTACTTCACAGAAATCAATGCAGTCCTGCAGTATGCATTTCTCCTATGCGTCCCTGGTTAAAGGTGAGGTCTGGTCAGCCTATCATAAGCTTAACAAACCACCATATTCACTATGGCTATTCCCTCTGAATAAAGTAATGTAAAATGTTCTAAATGTTACTAAAGCTCAAAACAGACCAAAACATTCTGTTGAAGTCAAGAGATTTGAATCCCAGACCAAAAATTTATAAGTAGAACACTTTAGCAACAGCACCTCCTAGTGGGGACTTTCCACAAAACTGCATTTTAATTGAAAAAGAAACCCCCAAAAAAACATATTTTGTCCATAATAACTTTTAAATTAAGCACCTATCAGCAATGGGTATAGCCTTGTTTTACTCAGTAAAAAATCACCATAATAGCTATTTTTTCATAAAAATAATTATTCCTTTAAAAAACATATTGCACCAATTGAATACATATGAGTAATCATGATAATTATAATATCCCTAGTAGTCATAAGATATCAGTGTCTGTGTGGTATGTTCGTGTTGTGTTATATGCCTAGTAACCCTTTGATTGCCAGAGAGGTACGCAATGCATTGCTTTGCAAAGGATTAATCTCTTGAGTGCTAGAGACAGAGGCATAGGAACGCCCACAAATCTGGGGGGGATAGGAGCCCCCCTCTGTGTCTCTTTGCCCCCCAACAGCCCCTCTCTGTGTCTTTTTGCCCCCCTGTGTGTCACTTTGCCCCCCCAGCTCCCCTTTGTGTCACTTTGAGCACCCCCAGACCCCCTGTGTTTATCTTTATGCCCCCAGCCCCCATGTGTGTCACTTTGCCCCCCCAGCTCCCCTGTGTGTCACTTTGCGCACCCCCAAGACCCCCTGTGTGTATCTTTACCCCCAGCCCCCCTGTTTGTCACTTTGCCCCCCCTCAGCCCATCTGTACCTTCTTTGTAGCATGGCTGAGTGGACTGCGGTAGAGGAGCTTCTGATCCTCTACTCTGGTCTGACAGGAAGTTGCTTGTTGCGCTCGGTGAGCAGCTTCCTGTCAGACCGGGGTAGAAGATACAGAAGCTCTTCTACCCGCAGTCCACTCTACTCGGCCACGCTACAAGGAGGTGACCGGCAGGAGGGAGCGCTGTGCAGCATGCTCCCCTCCTACCGGTCACCCAGAGCCTGCGAGCACCGGGCCGGCAAGCCTAGCGCCTGGGGGGGATTTCTATCTGTCCACTGCATGATTTGCTGGCAGGGATGCATCCTCCCCATCCCCCTGGTTCCTACTCCCCTAACTAGAGATGTCACCATCGTATTGAGAAGCAATGTGTTGGTAGGCTTTCTAGCATTCCAGATATTAATCTTTTATAAACTAATATACCGAGCGTAAATGTAGTATGGATTAATCTTCAAAGACCTGAGACTGATTCGGCACTTTGATGTTCCTTTCTTTGCCATCAGGTCTCAGGAAAACGTTCACTTTTACCTAACTTTTGAATGAATAATCTTCCAAGAGTGAGAATACCCTTGTTTTAATAAGCAGGGATATATATATATAATCCCTGTTTGAAATCGGAATCTGCCTATCAATGACCCAGCACCCAAGTGAAACATTGTAAAATGAGCGTTGCCAAATAATCCCTTTTAAAGGGTTAGTAATGTTTAAAATAATAAGAAGTAATATTGGAGATAATGCAAAAAGAAATTGATCGGTTCAAGTCCTATCTCTCAAACCTTTATGGTTTGAGAGATAGGACGTTTTAAAGTTCTCAGCTCCATCCCCTTTCTCTGACGTCAGCGTCTAGCTGACAGCAGGAGATCCTGGTCGGGGACCGTCAGGCGGCTCTTCAGCAGAGCAAAGATACCGAAATCTAAAAAGAAGTACTTTATTGGAACAGTCTGTAAAGGGAGCTTGCAAACCAGGCACACTTTGTAAACCGTTCCAATGAAGAATTTTTTTAGATTTCGGTATCTTGGCTCTGCTGAAGAGCCACCTCGAGTCGGCCAACTCTAATCTCCTGCTGTCAGCTTTACAGCTGCCAGTGGGGTACGCAACGGATTGCTTTGCAATGCCTTGCGTACCCCTCTGGCACTCAAAGGGTTAACCTCTTGAATGCTTGAAACGTCTTGCGCACATTGCGATGCAATACCTGCAAGACCTTTCTGCCATCCAAGGGGGTTAAAATCCCTATTTAACCCTTTAAGTGCCAGTGGCGCATGAAAAACATTGTACTCTGGCGCTCAAAGCGTTAAATCAATGGGGATCTTTTTACATTGGTTTACTACAGAATCGCTACAATTTGATTTTGCACGTGTCATTGTAACTCTTGGAAGTCTGCGTACGTCCAATTTTAGGGAACTAACCCTTTGAGTGCCATAAAAGGTAGCCAAAGCATTGCAACTCAATGGCTAGCTTTCTGGCAGTGAAAGGGTTAAATGTTTGTTTTTTTTTTTGTTTTTTTTTTTTTTGGGGGGGGGGTTATTTTCTTTAAAGGAAGAGATGAAATGACCAAGGATTTTTTTATAACTGTCAATTATAAAGGGCAAATACATACTGCAGAGCTATCCTAGTAGGTCTTAATAAGTACACAGATTGACAGAGACACTGAATCCTGTAGAAATAATGGCGAGGGTCTGCGTTTGTCAGACTCTAAAATCTATAATAGAAAAGACCCATGTTTACACTCCTCCCCCCCTCAAATCCAAACATGACTAGTGGAGATTTCCTGCATTGTAATAAGAAATAGGGCGATTACTTACAAATGCAAGAACGGCCTAAATTAAACAAAAACACGCATCGAAAACAAACAAAGATATATTTCCCCTGAGATTATTCCCCATCGACCGCGCTGATGTTAAAATAATGTTTTAATGACGCCTGTTTGTCTCTAATCTGTCTTTGACATTCCTTGTGTTAATCATTTTGTTAACCCTTTGAGTGGCAGAGGGGTAAGCAACGCATTGCAGAGCAATGTGTTGTGTACCCCTCTGCCACTCATAGGGTTAATGTGCCCACCTGCCTGCAATTATTTAAGGGACAATAACTCTCTTAGGACCAGAGACCTGTATCGCAATGGGTCGTGCACACCTCTGGTTGTTAAAGGGTTAGTAATGTCCGATTATAATGTCATGTTATATTGTAGATGTTAAGAAAAGTGCCCCATAGGACACTGTTGTAACTAATGTGCAGTTTTTTCACAATGTTGCATAAAAAACCCCGCAAGTATGAACAAGAACTAAGGGAATGGAAAAAAAAATACCTTGGATAGACATAACCCTATTCTGAAAAGAATGTAAGACTGCATTTTAATTAAACAGGAAAATGGCAGACCGGACGGACCATCTGATTCTCATCTGCCGTTAAATTCTATGTTTCTATGTTCAGTATTCATTTAAAGTGTTAGTAATGTCTACAAAAAAAGTTTTTTGCATTTAGACGAGCTTAAAAAGCTGATCTAAATTCAAAAAAACGTATCTCTCAAACTGCTATTGTTTAAGAGATACGGGCGTTTGAAGTTTGATCTCTCCTACTGACAGCTGTAAAGCTGTCAGCAGGAGATCCGTGTCAGTCGACACGGAGGCGCTTGAGCAGAACCGCGATCTCGTTACTTACACGGAATCCCTTCATTGGAATGGTCTAAAACGTGTGCCTGAACACTAGGCACACATTTTAGACCATTCCAGTGAAGGGATTCGTGGTAAATAACGAGATCGCAGCTCTGCTCAAGCACCTCCATGTCAACCGACACGGATCTCCTACTGACAGCTTTACAGCTGTCAGTAGGAGAGATCAAACTTCAAACGCCCGTATCTCTTAAACAATAGCAGTTTGAGAGATACTTTTTTTGCATTTAGATCAGCTTTTTAAGCTCGTCTAAATGCAAAAAAGTTTTTTTTAGACATTACTAACACTTTAAAGGGATAGTAATGTCTAATTATAATGTCATGTTATATTGTAGATATTAAAAAATATAAATCATCTAGAGCAAGTCCCGTCTCTCAAACTTTTATAGTTTGAGAGATATAATGTTTTAAAGTTCCCCTCTCCTTCCCCGTTCACAGACGTTAGCTGTATAGCTGACAGAAGGAGATCCTGGTCCCGGGATCAGCCTGTAGCTCTTCAGCAGAGCCGAAATACCGCTATCTAAAAAGAAATACTTCATTGGAATGGTCTAGAAAGTGTGCTTGCAAACCAGGCACATTTTGTAGACCGTTGCAATGAAGTATTTCTTTTTAAATATCGGTATTTCGGCACTGCTGAAGAGCCGTCATCGAGTCGCATGTCTCAGATCTCCTTTTGTCAGCTTTACAGCTGACGTCTGTGAAAGGGGAGGGAGGGGGGAACTTTAAAATGTTATATCTCTCAAACTATAAAAGTTTGAGAGACGGGACTTGCTCCAGATTATTTATTTTTTTAATATCTACAATATAACATGACATTATAATCGGACATTACTAACCCTTTAAATGAATACTAAACATAGAAACATAGATTTTGACGGCAGATGAGAATCAGATGGTTCGTCCAGTCTGCCATTTTCCTGTCTAATTAAAGGGATAGTAAACACCCCAAAAACACTGTTGGCGAATTGATAGGACTAATAAAAAAAAATGTAATGCCCTTATTCCCTTCTCTCAAACCGTTATGGTTTGAGAGATGTAAGAAAATAAAAACCTCCGCTCCCTCCCCCTTCTCATGAGTCCGCTGTATAGTGGACGTCAGGAGATCCTGCTTCCGAGACCAGAAGGCAACTCTTCAGGAGTGTTGTCATCAAGATATCTAACTATGATTACTTCTTCATCGGAATGGTCTACAACCTGTGTTTGCAAGCCTGGCACATGTAGACCATACCAATGAAGTAATTATACTTAGATATCCCGATGTCAGCTCTCCTGAAGAGCCGCCTACAGTTGGTCAACCGGATTCTGCCTCTGACAGCTTTACAGCTCAAAACAAACACCAGAAAGGGTAAATGTGTTCTTTTGATTTTATTGTGACAATATTTTGTGAGATTCTGGGTTCTGATGAAGAAGTCTTGTACTTTGAAAAGCGTAAACCCATATATTTAAATTATTGTCCAATTATTATATTTTATTAAATGTTTATTTTATCAACGGTGGATCTATCATCTTTGTGTTGAGTCCGATTCGGGGCGGATTTGAAAATACCTGTTAGTCTTAACCGGTTTTGTAAGTGTGGAACCGGTACTACATTATAGCTGTGAGTATCTTATCATATATTTACTCTACAGCATACATATTGTGGTCCTGCGCCCTTTCTGGTGTTTGTTTTGTTCTGTTTAAGGATATCCAGCATTTTTGGAGTCTTTCTTTGAAGGCGCTGCAGACTACATCTAGTTGAGAAGTGACAGAGTGGGGGTTGTCTTGAATCCCTCATATATGCAGACATCTCCTACATTTTGTAAGTGAGGTGATACAGTGGTGGTGGTTTTGGTTCCAATGGTATTTCACTAGGAGCGCCCCTTTTTTCTGTTTTCTTTTAGCTTTACAGCTCGTCAGGCAGAAAGGGGAGGGAACGGAGGTCTTTATTTTCTTATATCTCTCAAACCATAACGGTTTGAGAGATGGGAATAATGGAGTTAAGTATGTTTTTTTTTCATTAGTCCTATCAATTCGCCAACAGTTTTTTGGGGGGTTTACTAACCCTTTAAAATGCAGTCTTATATTATTTTCAGAATAGGGTTATGTCTATCCAAGGCACTTTTTTTTCATTACCTTACGTCTCGTTTATACTTGGGTTTTTTTTATGCAACAAGCCTATGGGGCTTGTTCACACTGGTGATTAGCCCATTGCACGTGACTTATGATCCCCATTTGCGGCAACTCAAGTCAGTTTCTGCCTTATCATACCGTTAAAACGTGTCCATTTCCAGTGAGTCAGTATAAATGTGTATTACCGAATAATTAAATTGCACTATTAGCACATTGTAAAAGAGAGAGAAATTCTGGATCGGATTTCCCAAAAAGGCAGAAGTTTTGAGGGGAGGTGCCTCAGTGATGCTGGCCACACCCACATTCTGAATTATGCCTGTGGCCTGATCAATCTGTGTCCCTGTACCAGTTTTATACCATCTTTACAGGATATTAATTAACCTCTTGGATGCTAGATCTCCAACACAATGTTTTGGAGATTTCTCTAGCAGCCAATGGAGGTTAAAGTCTTTTTTTTTGTCCATGCGTGTTATAGGCCAAGGGTATTTTCTGTGCCAGGAAACAGTGAATGGGACTGGGGGTGGGGTCATATGAATAGTGAAGGTGTGGTCATGGGCGGAGCTAAGATCACCTAGAGTGCCTTGCCTAGAGGGCACTTAGGACATAAATCCTGATCGGCGGAAATGTGTTGTCACTTCTTTGGATGTGAATCGCGATGTATTCAAATTGCAATAAAACTCATGAAATAACGTATACAGAATGTTCTAAATATGGAACAAAAATGCTTGCATTTTTTTTTAAATAGTATTTTATTTGATGTCATTACTACAATCAAATCATACGTGTGACCTTAGTCTTACAGTAGTAGCATAGCTGGGAACTATCCGGATATGCCCTGGAGACTCTGGTTTTGACTCTGCATTAACGGGTTCCTCCCACTCCCCACCCACTTCTCCTCCTTTCTAGTCTGTTCCTCCCACTCCCCGCCCTCTTCTCCTCCTTCCCAGTCTGTCCCTCCCACTCCCCACCCACTTCTCCTCCTTTCTAGTCTGTTCCTCCCACTCCCTGCCCTCTTCTCCGCCTTCCCAGTCTGTCCCTCCCACTCCCCGACCTCTTTTTCTCCTTCCCAGTCTGTTCTTCCAACTCCCCACCCATGTCTCTTCTTTCCCAATCTGTTCCTCCCACTTCCCGCCCACTTCTCCTCCTTCCCAGTCTGTCCCTCCCACTCCCCACCCACTTCTCCTCCTTCCCCAGCCTTTTTTCATTATACTTTTCCTTCATTTTATAAGCTCCGACCCCACTCACCACAAAGATCCGCCCCTTATTGAGGCAAATCGCGTCTTTTTTCTCCCTCACCAGCACCACAGGATTCCCCTCTCCAGGGATTACATCTTTAGACTGGTAAATATTTTATTTATTCTGGATAGTCTGTTGATGGAAGTGAACGGGTTTCTTTACTGCAGGACTCCAGCCTTAGATGCACTAAAGGGCGATAAGAGGCCAGGATGGCGATATGGTGGTGAATTTGTGTCGATGGCATATTGACAGTATACACCGAGATGTCTTCACCATTATATCCCTGTGTATCTGCCACCAATCTGCCATGTTACTCCAGCATTGCCATGAATCTACAATGCCTTCAGCAGGTTTACAATTTTGCTTAACACCTGATTATTTGCATATAAAAATGTGGTTTAAGCCCTTAAGGACCACACGACATGCTATGACCATCACACGGTTTTTACCTTAAGGATCAATGACGGTCATTTCACTTACAACACTTCTAACTAAAAATGGGGTCTGAAATTGACCGCTCGTCTCTTTCATATCCTAAAGCGGCGAGCCAGTACACATAACAGGTCACGTTTACTGACATGTCGGAAAGGATCAAAGTGATCCTTAAAGGGATAGTAATACTTCATTTTAACTTTATTTTATTTTGTAGGCATTAAAAAAACATGAAGAATGATATAAGTCTTATCTCTGAAACCTTTATGGTTTAAGAGATATTCACAAACAAAGTATCCCCCCCCCCGTTCAACCAGATCAGAAGGGAAGTGCCCAGGTAGACTGCAGAGAGGGACAATCTTCAATTAAGATAATGGAAAAAGCTGAAAAACTTGTCAAGGGGGGAAGGGCTTTCATTGTTTTCATACAAAGAAAATTGTCCCCTTCTGTTATCTGTCCTGTCATACAACCAGACTCACATCTGAGAAGAGATGGCTTACACTAGGAAAAAGGGGCAGGGAGGGGAACTTTGCTTGTGAATATCTCATAAACCATAAAGGTTTGAGAGATAAGACTTATATCATTCTTAATGTTTTTTTAATGCCTACAAAATAAAATAAAGTTAAAACGAAGTATTACTATCCCTTTAAGGGAAGATAACTTCCCTGGACAGCTGGTCTTTAAGAGGTTAATGAGCCATTTTCTTATTTGTGTGGGAGTGTGTATACGTTACTGTGGCTGTTCACCACATGCACTAAACTCCAATAGGAGCATTTGCTGCTGGAGTTCAATGTCCCAACATTGCTGATTGAAGATGTTATCTCGGGAACAAAAGGCACAGGGATAAAATTCAGAAGGGCCGTTAAGATTTTCTGTCTATAGTAAGCTAAGTGTGTCTGATGATTGTTAGTAGATATTACTTCTCCTTTAATGCATTCATACTAACAGCGGAAAAGTATTAGCTTAAGCAAACATAGATGGGGGATGGGGCGGGGGAGAATTGTGCCATGCAACAAAACTAAAATGAGATACACGCAGATCTTCCTGTGGAATACTGAGCTGAAATCAATTAGAAATCTCTGCAGGGAATGAGGGTTTTGTCAAGATGAATAATTTTTGGCTTTCTCTCGTATGGCTGACTGGGAGACAAGTAGCATCCTGAAATCCTCCCTGTATCCTACTAATTACTGTCCCTGTCTGCTGTATTTTGTAAGGGTTACTCTATCATTCTAGACTTGTAGAAAAATAGACTTCTTCTGTGTGTGTGTATACACACACACACATATATATATATATATATATATATATATATATATATATATATATCTCCTATATAATAATTCACTAGGATGTTTGACAGAAACCGTCATGTGCAGTAGAGACTGCCCGAATGCACAGAATGCTGGGAGCATAGAATGCTGGGAGTTCTGTACTGGGAGTACAGAATGCTGGGAGTTCTGTGCTGAGAGCATGGAATGCTGGGAGCATGGAATGCTGGGAGTTCTGTGCTGAGAGCATGGAATGCTGTGAACACGGAATGCTGGGAGTTCTGTCCTGGGAGCATTCTGTGCTTTCGGGCAGTCTCTACAGTGCACGATTGCGTCGGCGGCAGGAAGCAGAGCAGGACCGGCATCTTAATTTTAACATCACCCGGACCTTGGCCCGTGGACACGAGCTTTTACACTAGTAAATATATACTATTAAACTGTGAGTAGGGAGTTGATACTATCACTTTTTTCGGAGAGAGCTTCGCAGATTCACAAGCTGTCCTTTAGAATGCAGCACAACAAAAAATGATAAGTAGACACAGGGTGGCGCCATTACATAACAGTTTAAGAAAGGGAAAAATCAGTTTAAGGTGTAAAAACTTTTGAAAGAAATGTCTCCCAATAATGAAGGTACGCTTGTCTTATTTAAGTCCATATCTCCCAAGTGTCCTTCTTTAGGAGATATTAGGGGTTTGTACATCCCAAGTGTCCCTCTTTAGGATATATTAGGGGTCTGTACCTCCCAAGTGTCCCTCTTTAGGAGATATTAGGAGTCCATACCTCCCAAGTGTCCCTTGCTAGGAGATATTAGGGGTCCATACCTCCCAAGTGTCCCTCTTTAGGATATATTACGGGTTTGTACATCCCAAGTGTCCCTCTTTAGGATATATTAGGGGTCCGTACCTCCCAACTGTCCCTCTTTAGGAGATGCTTGGGTTACATACCTCCCAAGTGTCCCTCTCTAGGAGATATTTGAGGTCCATACATCCCAAGTGTCCCTCTTTAGGAGATATTAGGGATCCATACCTCCCAAGTGACCCTCTCTAGGAGATATTAGGGGTCCGTACCTCCCAAGTCTCCCTCTTTAGGAGATATTAGGGGTTCATACCTCCCAAGTGTCCCTCTTTAGGAGCTATCAGGGGTCCGTACCTCCCAAGTGCCCCTCTTTAGGAGATATTAGGGGTACCTCCCAATTATCCCTTTTTAGGAGATATTGGGGTACATACCTGACAAGTGTCCAAGTGTACAACATATATTTAACTATATATTAAGTGTTACTTTCCCTTTACCATTCCATATAGAATGTTGCCCGTACAATATTAAGGTATGTAGATGTGCTATGCAGTATTTGGGATTATTGATGTTGTAATGTAGTGATTGTTACCGATAAAAAAAAAAAATAAATCTTGGCTTTAGCTTAGGCTTTAAGCTTAGCTTTACGGCTAAATGTACTTTTTCTCGCTTGCGTCTGTGCTAGTGCCATGAATTGAGATTTAATCTCAGAGCAATACTGGGGGGAAACCATCTGCACAAGTAAAAGTTCCCATCAATTTAAAGAGATAGTAACACTTAATATTTGAAACTAGTGTAAAAGCCCATGTACACGGGCCAAAGTGTGAATCCCCTTTCATCAAGCAGCCGGGGTGGGTCCAATCAGCTGGGTTGTGTTCGGGCATTTTCTACAGCGCAGCCAATGAGCAGGCCTGCATTCTGGCAGTCTCTACTGCACATGACTGCATCAGACAAACATACATCTGGCCTTTTATATTATAGGATGATATATATTGTAAGGCTTACCCTCCTGAGTTAAACAAGGGTACTCTCATTGCTGATAGGTAGTTTATTTAAAAGCTATTGCAGCTCAAACTTTTTTAGGTGCAGTACCTCAATGGCCTTAACCTATACAGTGGCGCCGTTGCTACACCATCTTATGGAGGTTTATGGTCAATTGACCAGAGCTGTCCTTAGGATAGTGTAGCAACAGCACCACTGTAACATTTCAGACCATTGTGATACTGCACCTAACAAGTTCAACTTGGAACTGTAATAACTTTTGAATAAAACACCTCTCAGCTGTGGTAGAACCCTTGTTTTACTCAGGAGGGTAAACCTTGCGATATATATTTTTCTACATGTGATGCATTACTATCTATTTAAGCTTAGCTTTACTACTTATTGTACTGATCTCGATCGCGTCTATATTAGTGACATGAATGGAGACTTTAGTCCCACAGCAATAACTGGGGGTGAACTATCCTCACAACGAAAAGTCTTTTAACCCCCCTTGAATGCTAGAGAGGTCTTGCGTTGGAGATCTCTAGCATTCAAGGGGTTAATAATTGCCCCATTAAAATCAATAATTTTTTTTAAATCATTTTCTATGCTCCGATTGCTTTGCCCAAGATTTGTACATACAGTCCCTTAAGTATCTTATGGTCAAGCCGTATATGTATAATTCCTATTGTAAGCATGAATTATTTATATATATACTAGCTGAACAGTCCGTTACACGGGCCACAGACTGCAGCACGAGCAGCAGTGTCTACTGCACATGTCGCGGCGTTACACACGATTTAGCAAATTATTATATAGGATATATATATATATATATATATATATATATATATATATATATATATATATATATATATACTAGTTTTAAAGGGATAGTAATGTTTCATAATAAAAGCAGCTCTAATTAATCTTCATAGTATTTGGACCTTGGTGAGTGTCATTTCAGTTCTGTCAGACCTGTGGTTCAAGAGTAATTCAATGATAAAGTATCCCCCTCCCGCCCCTTTTACTGATGTAACACTGCTCAGCTTAGAGCAGCAGGGAGTGTCCAGGTAGATTGCAGGGAGGGACAATCTTCAAATAAGATAAGGGAAAAGGCTGAAAACCTGTCAAGGGGGGCAGGGTTTTCATTGTTCTCACAATAAGAAGATTGACCCTTGATGTGAGCTGTCTGGTCTATGGACTAGATTCCACATCTGAGGAGTAGGGGCTTACACTAGGTAAAAGGGGCGGGAGGGGAATCTTTATCATTCAGTTACTATTGAACTACAATGATCACAGTAATGAAATAACACTCTCTATGGCTCAAATACTATGAAGATTAATTGGAGCTGGACTTTTTGTGAAACATTACTATCACTTTAAAGCCCATGTACATGGGCCACAGTGCCACCCAACAACCCTGGCTGGTAGCCGGAGCCTCTCTTCTCAGTGGCGGCGCTGCAGTCATGGGCAGTACTGACTGTCTGAACGCGCCACGGCTGATACGGAGCGGGGCGCTCCGAATTCAGATGGTAGTCCATCTCTGCTCACCTTCCTGAGACCAAACGGTCCCAGGAAGGTGCGCAGAGAGCACTCCCATTATAATTTGGAGCTCCCTGCTCCATATCAGCTGTGGCTCGTTCAGGCAGTCAGTACTGAGCATGACTGCAGAGTGGGCAGTCTCTACTGCTCATGACGGCTTCTGACAAACATCCTAGCAAATTAAAATATAGGATATATATATACACCCATTTTTAGAGCTTATTTCTTTCCTTGACAGTACTTTACCAAAAGTGAAGATGACGGCAATTATGATGGGTAAAATGTTACGAGCGCCTGCCTGATATTTTAATTTAACCCCGGGGGAGCTAGTGAGTTCACCAGAGCACTGTTTTGGAGATCTTACTATCACCTGACGGATTAACACATTATTTTATAATGTAATCAAATGCATTGTCAGGTAAGCCATTTGCCTTATAGGTGTAATTCATCGTTATGATATCGATACCCTTTGGACTCCAGACTGGTCTGCAAAAAAAACAGTGATGACTAATGCACTCCACCTCTGGCGTTGAAAGGGTTAATGTTAAAGTAGTCTATGTCGTTTGCGTGTCTCCTATAAAAGATTGTGTATGTTGTGTGTCATAGAAAATAACACATTGTGTCTTTTTTCGGCACTTTATTGTGGACCTATTATTGAATAGGTTAAATCCTTATTACTTGCGTAATGTCATATTAAACCAACAGACATTCTATATGGGTACTGCTGCCTATGGATATGGATATGTACCCAATTTCAGGTCCTAAAATATTATTTTAATTAGATGTATATGGAAATATATATATAGAGAGAGAAAGGTTGACGTACTATTGAGAACTGGACAAATTCTGTAAAAAAATATGTACTGCGTTATAGGGGGAAAAATCTAAATACTCAAAATCCCCATGATATTTAACACATTAGCATTTACAATGTTAAAAGCATGATTTAAAGGAACATTAACAAATATAAATGATTTGGAGTTCTATACATTTAATTACCTTATACTTCCTGATACCATCTGTAAAAGCCTCTACTTGTTTTCGAACACCTAAAATCTAGTCTTATCTGCGCTCTGTTGGAGCAACCATTCCTGCTTTTCCCAGAGCTCCGAGGCTCCTCATAGCAATCTGATAGATGTCACAGTAGTGCTAGTGCTGTAATTTCTTTAAAGGGCAACTATCATGTTTTACTGTCAAAGCTTGGGCATGCACTGAGTCCAAAACCCACTCCTATCAGCCATTTTAGGAGTGAGAATATTGACCCCTAGGCTCGAATGCACCTTAGATAGATGGCAGCTTTGCGTATAATTGAATAGTTCTACATGCCGACTTTGTTTGGGTTACGTTACCGTTGAAATAAATTTGCTTTATGAATATTGACCTCTGGATTAGGAACCCTTGTGGAGCATCAACAGGATTCCTCTGTAATATTTGATGAGCTCTAGATTATCATGCATCTGCTGGGCATACTTATAAAAGGGGGTTAATGGATTATACATATTTGATACTGATGTACTCTTATATGGCTCTATGCCCTTTCTCTTTTTATTGCAATTTTGCATTTTGAAAGTGCAGATTCCACACACGTCTGTTGGGCTGTGAAGCCAGACACAGCTTCACCCAGGACAGTGAGACTAAACTGTCAGACTTCAAGTGTTAGTAATGTCTAAAAAAAGTTTTTTTTTTGCATTTAGAAGAGCTTAAAAAGCTGATCTAAATGCAAAAAAAACTTATCTATCAAACCGCTATGGTTTAAGAGATACGGGCGTTTAAAGTTTGCTGTTTCCTACTGACAGCTGAACACCAGGCACACGTTTTAGACCATTCCAATGAAGAGATTCCGTGTAAGTAACGAGAAACGAGATCTATGCACTTCTCAAGCGCCACCGTGTCGACCGACACGAATCTCCTGCTGACAGCTTTACAGCTGTCAGTAGGAAACAGCGAACTTTAAACTCCTGTATCTCTTAAACCATAGCGGTTTGAGAGATACGGTTTTTTGCATTTAGATCAGCTTTTTAAGCTCTTCTAAATGCAAAAAACTCTTTTTTAGACATTACTAACACTTTCAGTCTAAGTTCAGTCTCTTCTTGAAGGACCAATGAGTAAGTCCCTGGGGTGTCTTATAAACCCCCATTCTTTTCTCTCGCTGATATTCTGGTGTTCAAAGTCCATCCCAGCCTCATTGGCAGGGCTTCTCCCAGAGGAACAGATCTTCTGATAAGTCACACGATAGCAGCCACTTACATGGACTGAGTTAATGTAATAACTGAATACAAGTGTGGTTGGTACTAATCACTGAAAATTAACTGCCCTAGCACTTGTCTCTCATTACAACCAGCACAAGCGAAATTACCCAAATATCTATATAGGACAAAATAACCATGCATTAAAAATGCTAATTTAGAGATCTACGGTAATAAAAATGTATTAATTTTTACTGTTGCTAACTGTAAATGAATGCTATTCAAAATTATAGAACCCAATTTCATTTTTAGGTATTAGTGATAATTTAAATAAATTGGAATTTGTATTTATCCTCTAAATTGAAGTCGACTTATTTCAGAATTAGTCCGGTTCCTCCTTAGTAAATCATCCTCAGTATGTTTAGAAGAAAAAAATGCATCATAAATGTATATAAATATATATCTATATAGCACACATATATAATGTACATTAGTTAATGGAGAAATCATTATTGTTGAGGCCCTACCTCAGATTTTTGTATTTATGTGTACAAATGCAATTTATTGAATTATATATATATATATTGCCAATTATATTCTGATGTTCTAAATTAGAGTTTATCCTTTGTCTGAGTTACAAAACATGAAATAAATGTCAGTGTTCAAAAACCTCACAATTACTGAAGTGCTGTGTCTATTTCTGCTCTATCCGTACGGAAATATGTTCTAAGTTTAGTACTTGGCCTCGAGGAAGCTGTAGACCTGTTCCATTTGATTATTAAGAACCGTGACTGCCAGGAAAATGGTAACATGAAGCAAATGTTATTGAAAGGTATTTTAACCCCCTTGGCGAGTCTGGCGACCCAGCAGGTATGAAACGCATTTCAAGATATTTAGCATTATGTTATGTGTTAGTTTATGCAAACTGGACAGTACTGGCCACCATGCCAGCTTGATACTAAAAGAAAAATTGCTCTCTCTCTCCTAAATGCCACTCCCTGCCAGAGAGATAGAGACATTGCATGCTGCTCTCCATCCCAACTGCCACTCCATGCTCGCTATATAGTAACATTCCACACTGCTCTCCCTCCCAAATGCCACACCCTGTTGGTCAGATACTAACATTCCATAATGCTTTCCCTCCCAGATGTCTCTCCCTGCCAGCCCAGATATGAACATTCCACACTGCTCTCCATCCCAACTGCCACTCCCTGCAAGCTATATATTAACATTCCACACTGCTTTTTCTCTAAAATGCCACTCCCTGCTGCCAAAAATAGCTAATCTGCATAAACAGACATATAAATATAAGGCAGCCAAATAGCTAGTGCAACAAGGAACTGAGGAGGCTCTACCGACTTTACCGAATACCGGGTAAGGCAGCCTAGTAGCTGGAACAACAAGGACTGGCCAGTGACTGGATAGCAGAGACTGAAAGTGCGGATGGAGGCAACCGTAGTACAGGCTGAGTGCTGTGGTGCAACAGTAACCGCTAGTGACCGGATCGCACTGACAGGAAGTGCTTAACAGAGGCCACGGGTCGCCACAGGCTGAGAGAAATAGGAAGGCAACAGTTAACCGCTTAGTGACCGGGTAGCACTGACTGGAGGTGCTAAACGGAGGCAACCAAAAGTACAGGCTGAGTGAAATAGTGAAGCAACAGTTAACCGCTTAGTGACTGGGTAGCACTGACTGGAAGTACTTAACGGAGGCAACCAAGTACAAGCAGAGTGACTAGTGAGGCAACAGAAACCGCTTAGTGACTGGGTAGCAGTGACTGTAAGTGCAAAATGGAGGCAACCGCAGTACAGGCTGAGTGAGATAGGAAGGCAACAGTAACCGCTTAGTGACCGGATCGCACTGACAGGAAGTGCTTAACGGAGGCCACTGATCACAACAAGCTGAGCAAAATCGGAAGGCAAAAGTAAACCGCTAGTGACAGGTAGCACTGACTGCAAAGTGAGGGCAACAGTATAGCAAGTCAGTCGTGCCTGGATCGACACACAGAGAGCGGTAGTCAGCCACAACCTGGGTCGGTACACAGAGAGCGGTAGTCAGCCACAGCCTGGGTCGGTACACAGAGAGCGGTAGTCAGCCAAAGCCTGGGTCGGTACACAGAAAGCGGTAGTCAGCCAGAAACTGGATCAACACGGAACAGGAGCACTGAGTCACAAATATCGGAGACACCACAAAAGGGCACCTGCTTGGTGACATGAGGGCGTATATAAAGGCTAGCCCTGGGAGGGTCTAGCCAGCAAGCACCAATAAAAGTCAGTACTGAACAAACCCGGAAGTCAGAATGTCGCACAGTAATCACGGGCACCGTGATACTTACCTAACAGATAGTGATTGAAATACCCTAATCTAACAGATAGTGAATGACATACCCTAACCTAACAGATATTGAATGAGATATTCTAATCTAACAGATAGTGAATGACATACCCTAACCTAAAACATAATGAATGAGATACTCTAATCTAACATAGTGAATGACATACCCTAACCTAACAGATAGTGAATGAGACACCCTAATCTAAGAGACAGTGAATGAAATACCCTAATCTAACAGATAGTGAATGAGATACTCTTATCTAACAGATAGTGAATGAGAAACCATAACCTAACAGATAGTGAATGAGACACCCTAACCCAGCGGTTCTCAACCTTTCTTTCTCAACCTTTGATAAAATTTCCCAA